>CM020185.1:4138833-4254164 GCA_009805545.1 Oryza longistaminata | reverse complement strand
CCTCCGTTTTTTAATAGATGACGCCGTTGACTTTTTCTCACACGTTTGACCATTCGTCTTATTCAAAAATTTTATGCAAATATATAAGATATAAATCACACTTAAAGTACTATGAGTGATAAAACAACTCATAACAAAATAAATTATAATTACATAAATTTTTTTAATAAGACGAATGGTCAAATATATAAGAAAAAATCAACGGCGTCATCTATTAAAAAACGGAGGTAGTATGACATAATTTATAGTCAACAGTTGGCTATGCTATTAAACTTCGACGGAGCTGCTCCAAATCTTAAGAGAATCCGGGATGAGTTCCCAAACAAAAAAGGTACGCCGTCGTTCGCTGTGCTCGTCGCCTCGCGCTGGCCTGGTCCAGTACATTGCGGCGTTGTGCTGGCCGGCGGCGGTAGCTCGTCCTTTGTATTTTTCCCGGTGTCTCCACTCTCCGGCCATCTTCTTCTCCGTCTACTTCCTGTTCTTGTCTCGACTTAATTTGGGTAAGCCTGATAATAAAGTACCCTTCCCTCTGTTTCTAGCTACTCAAATTCGAATGAACGCTTTCAGATAGAGAATTTGCAACGGTCAGCTCCGATCCATGACAAACGAATTTCAGCTCTGTTCAATACATATTTCGCTTCCAATGATCCGATTTATTAGTCAAACTTTTTATAGCTTTAACCATCAATTTTATATTGAAACGAGTTTACAAAATCTACTCCCTTTGTTAAAAATATAACCATTTCTATGATTTTTAGCAAAAACTAAGATAGAGAAAAAAATGTTATCTTTTAATCGACTTAGTGGTCAAATTGAATTGTTTAAATTACCTACCTAAGCATATCATTTTGGCTGAAAATATATAGATTCTCGTGTATTAGAATCGGTGCCTAAAAATACTTATGTACTAATATAAATTTTTAATTTATATTTTGAAATGGATGAAGCAATAAATTTATGTCATTATGTTAGTATTTTTTTCAGGCAAATCTACACATACATCTTTTTTTATGAATTAAACTAAGTATTTGGGAAATTGTTAATGGGTCAAAGATTCAAAAGTTTTACCAAATCTTATCGTAACGTCAAATATTTATGAGCGTATAGAGCTTGACACAATGCTGATTTGATTTAACACCAAAACATATGTTGCTAAAAATATACTCCATCATTTTATATTATAAGATGTTTTATTAATTTTAAGTCAAACTTCTTTGACTAAATTCATAAAAAGTATATATAGCAATATCTATAACACTAAATTAGTTTTATTAAATCCACCATTTAATATATTCTATAGTATATTTGTTTTGTTTAGAAATGCTGCTAAAAGAATTATAAGCCTGATCAAACTTAAAATTTCTGACTTGAGACAAACCCAAAACATATAGTAATAAAATACGCAACAGTGAACACTTGGTAATTTCAATAGTACCTCTAGTATTGACTTAATATAACTGAGGAAACCTTAAAAAAATTAGCAGTGCCAAAATTTATTATAGCATAAATCGACATGTCAATAATATTTTAAAATTACTACCATATTGCGCATGTGTTGCAATAGGTCATTAATCCGTTATTAGTATCATTTTATCATTTTCTGTATATGTATATATCATCTCTTAGTTCCGACATTTATTTGTTACTGATATGTGAGCCATCTAATTTCAGACAGTCATTTTTCCTTTCCACAAAAGTAAATAATTTGCCGTGCAATGACATGTGAGTCCTCTAGCTTCATTTTTTCCCCTTTTCACAAAAATAAGGAATTGGCGATGAGAGTGGTGATAGATTCGCCACTCATCACCACGATTATTTACTTTTAAAAGAGTACAGACAACATATGAGATCAATTTCCAACTGGATTGTTGAACTTGCACACACAAATTTTGGAGAAATCGACAAGATTTTACATGGAAATTAAATCTCCTATTCCGCCATAATTAACAAGAGTTCCAGTCCTGCAAAAATCCTTGTTTTGGGTTTTGAAATGTTAACAATATATACTGATCCGGGCCCTTGGACAGAAAATTTGCTCGATGAGTTAATAAACCACCGACCATTAAATTGCATTAGTTTCCGATGAAATGGTACGGTTTGAGTCATTTTTTGGCGACAAGGCCATTACTTGTACTACTATTCTAGTAAAATATGTGTATTGCTTAATGTGTTAATAGTTAACTATTATATGCTCTATTTTTGTGTACATTTTTAAAATGATATGACCAGTTGGCTATGCTATTAAACTTTGACGGAGCTGCTCCAAATCTGAGAGAATCCGGGACGAGTTCCCAAACAAAAAAGCTACGCCGTCGTTCGCTGTGCTCGTCGCCTCGCGCTGGTCCAGTACATTGCGGCGCTGTGCTGGCCGGCGGCGGTAGCTCGTCCTTTGTATTTTTCCCGGTGTCTCCACTCTCCGGCCATCTTCTTCTCCGTCTACTTCCTGTTCTTGTCTCGACTTAATTTGGGTAAGCCTGATAATAAAGTACCCTTCCCTCTGTTTCTAGCTACTCAAATTCGAATGAACGCTTTCAGATAGAGAATTTGCAACGGTCAGCTCCGATCCATGACAAACGAATTTCAGCTTCAATATATATATTTCGCTTCCAATGATCCGATTTATTAGTCAAACTTTTTATAGCTTTAACCATCAATTTTATATTGAAACGAGTTTACAAAATCTACTCCCTTTGTTAAAAATATAACCATTTCTATGATTTTTAGCAAAAAACTAAGATAGAGAAAAAATGTTATCTTTTAATCGACTTAGTGGTCAAATTGAATTGTTTAAATTACCTACCTAAGCATATCATTTTAGCTGAAAATATATAGATTCTCGTGTATTAGAATCGGTTGCATAATTTTTTTAATAAAACAAGTGATCAAACAATACAAATAAAATATCAAAATCCCTTATATTAGGCCCCGTTTAGTTCCTAAAACTTTTTTTCCCAAAAACATCACATCTAATCTTTAAACATATGCATGGAGTATTAAATATAGATAAATATAAAAACTAATTGTACAGTTATGGAGAAAACCGTGAGATGAATCTTTTGAGCCTAATTAGTCCATGATTAGTCATAAGTGCTATAGTAATCCATATGTGCTAATGACGGCTTAATTAGGCTCAAAATATTCGTCTCGCGGTTTCCAGGCGATTTATGAAATTAATTTTTTTATTCGTGTCCAAAAACTCCTTCTGACATCCAGTCAAACGTTCGATAGGACATTAAAAAAATTTACTTTTCGCGAGCTAAAGAGGCCCTTACTAGACGGAGGGAGTACGTCTGTAGCCGAAGGAGTAGGTTGTGTGTGGCCCAACGCACACGCGTGGCCTGCGCCGAACGGAACCCGGCTGATTTGTCGTCTTCTTGTCCCATAGTATGCTGCTGTATTGTTGTACGTATGTGCGGTACAGTACGTGCTTGTCTTGTGCCGTGTTTGTCTCTCTGTTTCTGACGGTGTCATGGTAGGCCCTAGGCAGACACGACGACACCCAAGATACGACGCACGAAACCGACTGTAGAGTAAAGCCTGTAACTAACGCAGCATGTATTAACATGCAGGATCCCTCCCTCGTGTTTGCCACAACTACAGCTACAGCTTCAGCTTCAGACTCTGGTTTACGACAGAGCAGACTAAAGTGCTATTATAAAATGAACTGGATCAAGTGAGCGGGTTTGAGGCTGCTCCGCCACCCCCATACCAGACATAAATCTTCAAGTTAAATTTAGAATGTGTTTAGTTCACGCTAAAATTGAAAGTTTGGTAGAAATTGAAACGATGTGAAGGAAAAGTTAAAAGTTTGTGTGTAGAAAAGTTTTGATATGATGAAAAAGTTGAAAGTTTGAAGAAATATTTTAGAGCTAAACTCGGCCTTAAAAGTTAGCTGTGTTCGGTAGCATGTATTGGGAGACATTTTCTGCGCACGGAAAACAGAACGGTTCATTAGCGTGTGATTAATTAAGTATTAGCTAATTTTTTTTTGCAAAAATAGATCAATATGATTTTTTAAGCAGCTTTCGTATAGCAATCTTTTTTAAAAATACACCGTTTAGCAGTTTGAAAAGCGTGCGCGTGAAAATGTGAGTTGGGAAAGTTAGGGAAATACCTTAGCCTTAGAACTCTACCGAACAGACCCTAAGCTATAGTCTAATGTCTATCGTAGTGTTTTACCCGGATGCCATGTAGTATTGAATGCCCATATGGAGGAGAGAGAGTGGGCTACTAATACTTAGTAGCCAACTGCACGCGAGCTCTAAGAAAGTGAGATCCAACAGTAACACATAGTAAGTCATGGGATTGAGTATTCTGTATGGAAAGAGAGATTTTGTTTAAAATGTATTAGTAAAATAAGTCTATTGCTTGTTGTGTTAATAGTTAACTATTATATGCTCTATTTTTGTGTACATTTTTAAAATGATACTCCCTCCGTTTTTTAATAGATGACGCCGTTGACTTTTTCTCACACGTTTGACCATTCGTCTTATTCAAAAATTTTATGCAAATATATAAGATATAAATCACACTTAAAGTACTATGAGTGATAAAACAACTCATAACAAAATAAATTATAATTACATAAATTTTTTTAATAAGACGAATGGTCAAATATATAAGAAAAAATCAACGGCGTCATCTATTAAAAAACGGAGGTAGTATGACATAATTTATAGTCAACAGTTGGCTATGCTATTAAACTTCGACGGAGCTGCTCCAAATCTTAAGAGAATCCGGGATGAGTTCCCAAAGTCGGTGGCGTTGCCTGCGCCGTTGACCGGTTGCTTCTGCCTGGAGGCTGGCTGGAGCAGCGGCCACGACCGGAGCGAAGCACGCCTTTTTCCCGGCGCCGATGTTTATCGCACGCAAAGGGTCTCCACGCACTCAACGGTTGCGAAAGCTGGTGTTGTGTTTGTGTGATTGTGCTGTGCGCCTGTGCGGCTGAGAGAGAGAAACGAACACCCCGGTTTGGTAGTGTACAGTGTACACAAAAGGCCACCGCTAGTACTTCCTGCGTCCCCTGATATAAGTACTGTTTGACCATTCGTCTTATTAAAAAAATTTATAATTATTATTTATTTTTTACTTAGTTTATAACAAAAGTAATTTAAGCACAATTTTTCGTTTTTTATATTTGCATAAATTTTTTAATAAGATAAGTGGTCAAACAATACAAATAAAATATAAAAATCTCTTATATTAGGGGACGGGGAGAGAGAGAGAGAGAACGTCTGTAGCCGAAGGAGTTGGTTGTGTGTGGCCCAACGCACACGCGTGGCCTGCGCCGAACGGAACGCGGCTGATTAATTTCCTTCATTTCGTCGTCTTCTTGTCCCATGTGCTGCTGTATTGCTGTACGTATGCGCGGTACAGTACGTGCTTGTCTTGTATCGTGTTTGTCTCTCTGTTTCTGACGGTGTCATGGTAGGCGCTAGGCAGACAGGACGACACCCAAGATACGACGCACGAAACCGACTACTATGTAATACATGCAGGATCCCTCCCTCGTGTTCATGCTACTGAAATCTGTTTGTCACAATTATAGCCTCAGCTTCAGACTCTGGTTTCAGGTGGTGTTTGAATGCAGGGACTTAACTTTAGTCTCTGTATCTAGACACTAATTTAGAGTATTAAATATAGACTATTTACAAAACGAATTACATAAATAAAAACTAATTTGCGAGACAAAATTTTTAAGCCTAATTAATCCATAATTAGATAATGTTTACTGTAGCATCACATAGGCTAATCATGGATTAATTAGGCTCAATAGATTCGTCTCGCGAATTAGTCCAAGATTATGGATGGGTTTTATTAATAGTCTACGTTTAATATTTATAATTAGTTTCCAAACATCCGATGTGATAAGGATTTAAAAGTTTTAGTCCCATCTAAACAGGGTCTCAGACTCTATCTAAAAATAAAACAGAGCAGACTAAAGTGCTATTAAAATAAACTGAATCAAGTGAGTGGGCTTGAGGCTGCTCCGCCACCCCCGTACCAGACATAAATCTTCAAGTTAAATTTAGAGTGTGCAGGGCCGGCCCTAGGGCAGTGCGGGTAGTGCGACCGTACTGGGCCTCCAAAAATTAGGGGCCTCCAAAATATATATACCCTGATAGGCTACTTTGTGCATTGAGAAGATGTAGATGAGATTATTATTGACACTATCATCACTAATTTTGCATGTAGAACTGTTAGAAGAAATTGTTTTAAATGAACTAGAGAATTTCTTTTTGGTATTTTAAACTTATTAATGTGAAATTCGTTAATGACAATGAGTTTTTAAATATTATCTTATATTTTTATGGTGAATGGGGGCCTTCATTTTTTGATCCGCAATGGGCCACCAAAAAGTCAGGGCCAGCCCTGAGAGTGTGTTTAGTTCACGCTAAAATAGGAAGTTTGGTTGAAATTGAAACAATGTGACGGAAAAGTTAGAAGTTTGTGTAGAAAAGTTTTGATGTGATGGAAAAGTTGGAAGTTTGAAGAAAAAGTTTGAAACTAAACTCGGCCTTAGAAGTTAGGTTGTGTTCTGCAGCCTGTATTGGGAAGACATTTTCTGCGCACGGAAAACGGAGCGATTCATTAGCGTGTGATTAATTAAGTATTAGCTATTTTTTTCAAAAATAGATCAATATGATTTTTTAAGCAACTTTCGTATAGCAACCTTTAAAAAACACACCGTTTAGCAGATTAAAACGCGTGCGCACGGAACACGAGGAATGTGAGTTGGGAAAGTTGAAGAAATAACTCAGGTCCTGTTTGTTCCATAAGTCCTAGAGCTAAAAATTAGTTCCAGGGCTAAAACATAAGTCCTCATTAGTTCTATCCTATTTGTTTGGAGGGACTAAAAGTGACTAAAACCTCATTAAATGACCTATCTAGTAGCACTTCATCCAGCACCTACATGCTTCATTCATTCAATGGTAGATGCGCTATAGGCCTTTAGTCCGAATTAGCACCTCCCCCAGGGACTTATGACCTAGGTAGTTTTAGCCTCTTTTAGTCCCTCTTGTTTGATATTTTAGGGGCTAAAAGGGACTAAAGTGGAGGGACTTATGGATTAGCCCCTCCAAACAAACAGCCCCTCAGCCTTAGAACTCTACCGAACATACCCTAAGCTATAGTCTAATGTCTATCATAGTGTTTTACCCAGATGTCATGTAGTATTGAATGCCCATGTGGAGGAGAGAGAGTGGGCAACTAAGGCTCCGTTCGTTTCCTCACTTTCCCAACCTCCCTCCCTCGTTTTCCGCGCGCACCCTTTTCAAACTACTAAACGGTACGTTTTTTAAAAAAAATTCTATACAAAAGTTGCTTAAAAATTATATTAATCTATTTTTTTAAAAAATAGTAAATACTTAATTAATCACACAATAATAGATGTTTTGTTTTGCGTGCTGAGAGAAAGGGTTCCAACCCCTCCTCCCGAACACAAACACAGCCTAAAACTAGTAGCCAACTGCACACGAGCTCTAAGAAAGTGAGATCCAATAGTAACACATATAAGTCGTGGGATAGAGTATTTTGTGTATGGAAAGAGAGATTTTGTTTAAAATGTATTAGTAAAATATGTGTATTGCTTAGGTGGTGTTTGGTTGGAGGGATTAAAGTGGGGCTAAACTTTAGTCCCTCTCACAAAAATATAAGTCCCTACCATAGGGACTTATGCTTTTGTGAGGGACTAAATTTAGTCCCTAGTTCCCAAACACCCCCTTATTGTGTTAATAGTTAACTATTATATGCTCTATTTTTGTGTACATTTTTAAAATGATATGACACACAATTTATAGTCAACAGTTGCTGAATTAAATTTGAAAATATACTGTTTATTCAATTTTTTCTTACAAATATTCGGGATGTAAAATTTTTTGCGTAAATATACCGTCGATCTCGCGCAATCGTTGCGCGAGAATGACGTGGGAATGACGTTGTGGGCGGTGTCGCACGGCGAAGGCGCGAGACCGCGCAGTCTCGCGGGACGACGGCGCGGTCTCGCGGAATGGTACAGCGAGACAGAACGGTCTCGCACAAGCACTGAGCGAGACCGGTGCCATGCTGATTCGATTAGCGACTAATTATCTTGATTAACGATTAATTAATAATTAATTAGTCGCTAATTAGGATAATTAGTTACTAATCATTGTTAGTTAATTGCTAATTAAGTAATTAAGCACTAATTAAATGGAGCCGGTGAACAGTTTCGCTGTTTGATTCTGCGAGACCGAACGGTCTCGCTCTTCCATTGCGCGAAACCGCGCGCTCTCGTGCCTTCGCCGCGCGAGACCGTGCGCTCTCGCACTTTCAACGCGCGATACCGCCCATGACGTCACACCCATCTCGGTTTCGCGCAACGGTTGTGCGAGATCGACGGTATATTTATACAAAAAATTTTGCATCCTGAATATTCATGAGAAAAAATTGAATGAACAATATATTTTTAAATTTAATTCAGTAATTTCAATAGTACCTCTAGTATTGACTTAATATAACTGAGGAAACCTTAAAAAAATTAGCAGTGCCAAAATTTATTATAGCATAAATCGACATGTCAATAATATTTTAAAATTACTACCATATTGCGCATGTGTTGCAATAGGTCATTAATCCGTTATTAGTATCATTTTATCATTTTCTGTATATGTATATATCATCTCTTAGTTCCGACATTTATTTGTTACTGATATGTGAGCCATCTAATTTCAGACAGTCATTTTTCCTTTCCACAAAAGTAAATAATTTGCCGTGCAATGACATGTGAGTCCTCTAGCTTCATTTTTTCCCCTTTTCACAAAAATAAGGAATTGGCGATGAGAGTGGTGATAGATTCGCCACTCATCACCACGATTATTTACTTTTAAAAGAGTACAGACAACATATGAGATCAATTTCCAACTGGATTGTTGAACTTGCACACACAAATTTTGGAGAAGTCGACAAGATTTTACATGGAAATTAAATCTCCTATTCCGCCATAATTAACAAGAGTTCCAGTCCTGCAAAAATCCTTGTTTTGGGTTTTGAAATGTTAACAATATATACTGATCCGGGCCCTTGGACAGAAAATTTGCTCGATGAGTTAATAAACCACCGACCATTAAATTGCATTAGTTTCCGATGAAATGGTACGGTTTGAGTCATTTTTGGCGACAAGGCCATTACTTGTACTACTATTCATTCATTCATATTCATGTGTTCCAAACATGCATGCTTTCCGTGCTCCCCAAACATCATTTTAAGATCACATACAGGCACAGTACTCCATTTCTTCGTGACCCCATTGATTCATTAAATATATGTCTTGCCAGGGTCCAGAGATTAGATGACCACATTGCTAATTTGATTTCATTTTAAATTCTCTACCGGCCTGCGGTTGATTAATTAAACCCCTGCTAGATATATCTACACGGTTATATGGATTGCTATCAGATCATCAATTGCATGTGGTTCCCATGTTCCAACAACGAACAATCATGCCAACGACTATAATTTGCCCCCAATCAGATTAATTAACTCCTCCGTACGTATCTAGGAGTAGCTAGCTATCTCCATCGATATATGATGTTTAAGTTTATATATAGTACGTGTACACTGCATTTCGAGTTGAGAACTTATACATTAATTTGTGCTTACAGAAATCTGAATGATTCTACCATGCAATTATGCTTTAATTTGTTTATTTTATGGACATATTAGAATGATTCTACGGTTTTATTTTGAATGATTCTACCAGCGCTGCTAAGAATGATCTGTGCTGAGTTGTATCAATCAGTGCAAGGTTTAGGGCATTCTAGCTAGCATGGTAATGGATGAGCTTGCTGGACAGGGTCAAGATCAAGCTTGCCAATTGTATTTCGGAGGCCGGTTTTGCTCTTGAAACAGCTCTATTAGGCTTGGAGATATACATTAAGATTTGAGAAATCCAATCCCAAGCAAGAAAACACACACACAAAAAAAAAAGGCAATTAGGCTGTGTTTAGTTCCATGCCAAAATTGGAAGTTTGAAGAAATTAGAACGATGTGACGGAAAAGTTAGAAGTTTGTGTGTGTAGGAAAGTTCGATGTGACGGAAAAGTTAGAAGTTCGAAGAAAAAAGTTAGAATCTAAACAAGGCCTTAGCCTAAAACTCGGGGCTACTGGTTAAACCATATTGGGTTGTGTTTAGTTCCATGCCAAAATTAAAAGTTTGAAGAAATTAGAACGATGTGACAGAAAAGTTGAAAGTTTATGTGTATAGGAAAGTTTGATGTGACGGAAAAATTAAAAGTTTGAAGAAAAAAGTTAGAAACTAAACAAGGCCTTGGTCAACTGCAGTAGGCAAAGGCAACTGGTCAGATCACAAGGTGTCCTCCCCGCAAAAAAAAAAAAAAATCACAAGGTGTCCAGTCAGACCGTGGTATGAATTGTTGTCTGACGGACCTTTGCGAAAAGGCTCTGATTCCTTTCTAAAGGCCGAGTTTAGTTTTAAATTTTTTCTTCAAACTTCTATTTTTTTATCACATCAAAAATTTTCTACACACATAAACTTCTAACTTTTTCATCACATCGTTCCAATTTCAACTAAACTTTCAATTTTAGCGTGAACTAAACACACCCTAAATTTGTACCAAATCTAACTGTCAACAGTAGTTATATTTTTAAAGAACATAGTAGTCATTTGTAATGGTAAGGAGCAAATATGTCATTTTTATTTGTAATTTGCTCATATTCTAGTTAAAATAAAAATAGACGTGTTAATCTTTATATATTATACTATCTCTATCTTTTAATATATAACGATGGTTAGTTCAATACAAGAAAAGAACAGAGGAAGTATTCTTTAATTTATAACGTGTTAAAGAATCATGATAGCATGCAAATAATCTAGTGTTTTTTTTTGGATTTTTCAAGTACACATCTGGATGTAGAGGCCTGAATGTTTCTATTATACAAAAAGTGTTGATTTATTTTATTGCAAGTCAAAAAATATATATATTGAGACACTATAGATATAATTAACAAGTTGATACTATCATATTTAACGTGCTCTGCGTTAACCGGGAGAGCTAGGGTACATGCTTAGTATTGTACTTCTAACACTACCAAGAAGTACAGCTAATGAAGTACTGTTAGTTAAGAATTAATGGCGTAGAATTCTAACACAATGCAAAAGAAATCTCAGCAACATTTTGTTGCCCTAACAAACTGGTACTACCAAGGTGCCCTCGATCACTGGCTTTCTTAATTAGGAGGAGTAGTACCACCTAACAAAATTCAGACCGAGATCAGAAAACTTATTAATGAGCTTCCACAGGACCAGTTCTTGATGGTGGCCGTGTTTTAGTTCGTGTGCCAATTTTTTTTAAATATACGGACACATATTTGAAGTGTTAAATATAGACTAATAACAAAACAAATTACAGATTCCATCTGTAAACTGCGAGATGAATTTATTAAGCCTAATTAATCCGTTATTAGCAAATGTTTACTGTAGCATCACATTATTAAATTATGGCGTAATTAGACTCAAAAGATTCGTCTCGTAATTTACATATAAACTGTGCAATTGGTTTTTTTTCATCCATATTTAATGCTCTATGCACATGTGTACAAATATTTGATGTGATGAAATTTTTAGAAGTTTGAAGGGAACACTGCCTGGCTTTTTTTTTTCCCCCAAAGTGATTTAGCAGCAGCCTGAGGCCATCAATGCCTAGACGCCTTCATGATGAGGGAAATGGAGCAGAATTAAAAGACCGAGACGTGATATTGAAGAACTCATGAACAATCAGGGTGAGTGACAACTCAAAAAATACTACTGCTATAATTTTGTCTCTACTCGATCTCTAGTAGTAGTAGCTAGCCTTTTCCTTCAACCTCCATCATATTTTGATCAGGTCAAGGGTAGAGCTAATGATGAATAATGTGCAAACAGTTATCATGCTGTTTTGGTGCATGACATCTTGCATAAATTTCATAGAAAGGGAAGTGTCCGCTCTCAATTTCAAAGAAAACGTGGACCATTTCCTGCATGGAGTTACAAAATTTCAATAAATCGTTTGTTATTCAATCATTTCCCACTTTTTGAGAGACCATGTAGGTACTATGACCATGGCCCTGTTTAGTTCCAACGTTTTTTTTTTTCCAAACTTTTAACTTTCCATCACATCAAACCTTTCATACACACACAATTTTTCAGTCACATTGTTCCAATTTCAACCAAACTTCCAAACTTCAGTATGAACTAAACACAGCCCATATATGATTCTTAAAATTCTCTCCCAAATATAGGCCCGGTTTAGTTCCAAACTTTGAACCCCAAAATGTCACATCGAACTTTTCTACACATACAAACTTTTAATTTTTCCGTCACATCGTTCCAATTTCAATCAAATTTCCAATTTTGACGTGGAACTAAACATACCCATAGTTGCATCAAACCAACTGTCTTATGCAACCACCCCTGCAGCATTACCTTGACCGACTCTAGGCCCAACAGAAGCAAGACCTACGACCGATCAGTAGCCATAACGGTCACAAATAAATAACGATTTAAAATGTATGTAGCAAACACAACTATATAGATCACGCGTACTCCCTCTGTCCTAAAAATAAAACAAATCAATTCAAGAATTGTTTCTTTGACAGAGAAAGTATGTAACTTCTTAAACAGTAAGAAGCTTGACGTTGAAAAGATTTAGTTGCCTTGGGTAGGGGCGGGCAGCATTAGACCGAACCGAAAAGACCAAGACCGAGAAATTCAGTTAGTAGTTCAGTCCCAGCCATCAAAAGACCAAATTTAATAGAGAAAACCGAATTATGGCCCAATAGATCTAGGAGGACCAATAAGCCCAGTAAAACGCTAAACCCTGTAAATTAGCCACCCCATCTCCCGCATCCTTATCTCGTCTTCAGCGTATACGAAACGTGCGCACCTATGTACGTACTTCCTCCCCATCCGATTCTCTCCTGTCCATCTCCTATTTTCTAGCTAACAATCAAATTATTAATTTTCACTATTAGATTTATCTTGAGAAAATAAAATCTGTACATTCCTCTCATCCTGGCATGTTTACTACTTAAAAAAAAATACGTACGCACCTCCCTCCCTATCCTACCCTCCCTTCTATTTTCAGGCTAACAACCAAATATATAGAAACAAACAATTAGATAGCTATATAATCATTAACTCTAAGTACATATCAACGTAAGTAAAAACTACGACATATTTTTCTATAAAAAACTATAATACATCACTTGGATATATACCTATAATTGTAGTGCCAAACCATAGAAAAAAATATACATAGTAATTATCTAATTATTTACTAATTGATAATATAATATACTATACATGTGATTATAATATGATAATATAATATACACAGCATTCTACAAACGCTCTCATCTCGCCATGTGTCACTCTAGCGAATTATAGAAAATAACAAAACATCTGACCGTCGATTTTCACTAATATACAGTGGACCCATATTTTCTACCATTGGATTTACTTAAAGAAAAAAAAAGGAAAGGCTCACATCGGATTTACTTAAAGAAAAAAAGAAAGGCCCACACGGCCACACCCCACCGCTGCCATTATATATCGTAGGTATATGTACGTATAGTTACTTACGTACGTATAACGTATCATATATCGTCCCTGCTCTCACCCTAATACATGAGGGCAGCATGCCCTCCTATTTTCAAGCGTTTTTCTTAATTAATATTGCAAAACATATTTTGTATTAAATTATTTTAAACAACTATACCATCTAAATAGCTATTTTTTAATCTGTGCACGGCATGAGATATTTGCAATAAAATTTAGAATTCAATACCCAAATTAACTGCATTTTAAAAGTAAAATAAATGTATTTCCTAGAGATTAATTTTAAGTCAAACTTCTTTGACTAAATTCATAAAAAGTATATATAGCAATATCTATAACACTAAATTAGTTTTATTAAATCCACCATTTAATATATTCTATAGTATATTTGTTTTGTTTAGAAATGCTGCTAAAAGAATTATAAGCCTGATCAAACTTAAAATTTCTGACTTGAGACAAACCCAAAACATATAGTAATAAAATACGCAACAGTGAACACTTGGTAATTTCAATAGTACCTCTAGTATTGACTTAATATAACTGAGGAAACCTTAAAAAAATTAGCAGTGCCAAAATTTATTATAGCATAAATCGACATGTCAATAATATTTTAAAATTACTACCATATTGCGCATGTGTTGCAATAGGTCATTAATCCGTTATTAGTATCATTTTATCATTTTCTGTATATGTATATATCATCTCTTAGTTCCGACATTTATTTGTTACTGATATGTGAGCCATCTAATTTCAGACAGTCATTTTTCCTTTCCACAAAAGTAAATAATTTGCCGTGCAATGACATGTGAGTCCTCTAGCTTCATTTTTTCCCCTTTTCACAAAAATAAGGAATTGGCGATGAGAGTGGTGATAGATTCGCCACTCATCACCACGATTATTTACTTTTAAAAGAGTACAGACAACATATGAGATCAATTTCCAACTGGATTGTTGAACTTGCACACACAAATTTTGGAGAAATCGACAAGATTTTACATGGAAATTAAATCTCCTATTCCGCCATAATTAACAAGAGTTCCAGTCCTGCAAAAATCCTTGTTTTGGGTTTTGAAATGTTAACAATATATACTGATCCGGGCCCTTGGACAGAAAATTTGCTCGATGAGTTAATAAACCACCGACCATTAAATTGCATTAGTTTCCGATGAAATGGTACGGTTTGAGTCATTTTTTGGCGACAAGGCCATTACTTGTACTACTATTCATTCATTCATATTCATGTGTTCCAAACATGCATGCTTTCCGTGCTCCCCAAACATCATTTTAAGATCACATACAGGCACAGTACTCCATTTCTTCGTGACCCCATTGATTCATTAAATATATGTCTTGCCAGGGTCCAGAGATTAGATGACCACATTGCTAATTTGATTTCATTTTAAATTCTCTACCGGCCTGCGGTTGATTAATTAAACCCCTGCTAGATATATCTACACGGTTATATGGATTGCTATCAGATCATCAATTGCATGTGGTTCCCATGTTCCAACAACGAACAATCATGCCAACGACTATAATTTGCCCCCAATCAGATTAATTAACTCCTCCGTACGTATCTAGGAGTAGCTAGCTATCTCCATCGATATATGATGTTTAAGTTTATATATAGTACGTGTACACTGCATTTCGAGTTGAGAACTTATACATTAATTTGTGCTTACAGAAATCTGAATGATTCTACCATGCAATTATGCTTTAATTTGTTTATTTTATGGACATATTAGAATGATTCTACGGTTTTATTTTGAATGATTCTACCAGCGCTGCTAAGAATGATCTGTGCTGAGTTGTATCAATCAGTGCAAGGTTTAGGGCATTCTAGCTAGCATGGTAATGGATGAGCTTGCTGGACAGGGTCAAGATCAAGCTTGCCAATTGTATTTCGGAGGCCGGTTTTGCTCTTGAAACAGCTCTATTAGGCTTGGAGATATACATTAAGATTTGAGAAATCCAATCCCAAGCAAGAAAACACACACACAAAAAAAAAAGGCAATTAGGCTGTGTTTAGTTCCATGCCAAAATTGGAAGTTTGAAGAAATTAGAACGATGTGACGGAAAAGTTAGAAGTTTGTGTGTGTAGGAAAGTTCGATGTGACGGAAAAGTTAGAAGTTCGAAGAAAAAAGTTAGAATCTAAACAAGGCCTTAGCCTAAAACTCGGGGCTACTGGTTAAACCATATTGGGTTGTGTTTAGTTCCATGCCAAAATTAAAAGTTTGAAGAAATTAGAACGATGTGACAGAAAAGTTGAAAGTTTATGTGTATAGGAAAGTTTGATGTGACGGAAAAATTAAAAGTTTGAAGAAAAAAGTTAGAAACTAAACAAGGCCTTGGTCAACTGCAGTAGGCAAAGGCAACTGGTCAGATCACAAGGTGTCCTCCCCGCAAAAAAAAAAAAAAATCACAAGGTGTCCAGTCAGACCGTGGTATGAATTGTTGTCTGACGGACCTTTGCGAAAAGGCTCTGATTCCTTTCTAAAGGCCGAGTTTAGTTTTAAATTTTTTCTTCAAACTTCTATTTTTTTATCACATCAAAAATTTTCTACACACATAAACTTCTAACTTTTTCATCACATCGTTCCAATTTCAACTAAACTTTCAATTTTAGCGTGAACTAAACACACCCTAAATTTGTACCAAATCTAACTGTCAACAGTAGTTATATTTTTAAAGAACATAGTAGTCATTTGTAATGGTAAGGAGCAAATATGTCATTTTTATTTGTAATTTGCTCATATTCTAGTTAAAATAAAAATAGACGTGTTAATCTTTATATATTATACTATCTCTATCTTTTAATATATAACGATGGTTAGTTCAATACAAGAAAAGAACAGAGGAAGTATTCTTTAATTTATAACGTGTTAAAGAATCATGATAGCATGCAAATAATCTATTGTTTTTTTTTTTGGATTTTTCAAGTACACATCTGGATGTAGAGGCCTGAATGTTTCTATTATACAAAAAGTGTTGATTTATTTTATTGCAAGTCAAAAAATATATATATTGAGACACTATAGATATAATTAACAAGTTGATACTATCATATTTAACGTGCTCTGCGTTAACCGGGAGAGCTAGGGTACATGCTTCTAACACTACCAAGAAGTACAGCTAATGAAGTACTGTTAGTTAAGAATTAATGGCGTAGAATTCTAACACAATGCAAAAGAAATCTCAGCAACATTTTGTTGCCCTAACAAACTGGTACTACCAAGGTGCCCTCGATCACTGGCTTTCTTAATTAGGAGTAGTAGTACCACCTAACAAAATTCAGACCGAGATCAGAAAACTTATTAATGAGCTTCCACTGGACCAGTTCTTGATGGTGGCCGTGTTTAGTTCGTGTGCCAATTTTTTTTAAAATATACGGACACATATTTGAAGTGTTAAACATAGACTAATAACAAAATAAATTACAGATTCCGTCTGTAAACTGCGAGATGAATTTATTAAGCCTAATTAATTCGTTATTAGCAAATGTTTACTGTTGCATCACATTGTCAAATCATGGCGTAATTAGACACAAAAGATTCGTCTCGCAATTTACATATAAACTGTGTAATTGGTTTTTTTTCATCCACATTTAATGCTCTATGCACATGTGTCCAAACATTTAATGTGATGTAATTTTTAGAAGTTTGAAGGGAACACTGCCTGGCTTTTTTTTTTTTTTCCCAAAGTGATTTAGCAGCAGCCTGAGGCCATCAATGCCTAGACGCCTTCATGATGAGGGAAATGGAGCAGAATTAAAAGACCGAGACGTGATATTGAAGAACTCATGAACAATCAGGGTGAGTGACAACTCAAAAAATACTACTGCCATAATTTTGTCTCTACTCGATCTCTAGTAGTAGTAGCTAGCCTTTTCCTTCAACCTCCATCGTATTTTGATCAGGGAGGGTAGAGCTAATGATGAATAATGTGCAAACAGTTATCATGCTGTTTTGGTGCATGACATCTTGCATAAATTTCATAGAAAGGGAAGTGTCCGCTCTCAATTTCAAAGAAAACGTGGACCATTTCCTGCATGGAGTTACAAAATTTCAATAAATCGTTTGTTATTCAATCATTTCCCACTTTTCGAGAGACCATGTAGGTACTATGACCATGGCCCTGTTTAGTTCCAACGTTTTTTTTTCCAAACTTCCAACTTTCCATCACATCAAACCTTTCATACACACAACTTTTCAGTCACATCGTTCCAATTTTAACCAAACTTCCAAACTTCAGTATGAACTAAACACAGCCCATATATGATTCTTACAATTCTCTCCCAAATATAGGCCCGGTTTAGTTCCAAACTTTGAACCCCAAAATGTCATATCGAACTTTTCTACACATACAAACTTTCAATTTTTCCGTCACATCGTTCTAATTTCAATCAAATTTTCAATTTTGACGTGGAACTAAACATACCCATAGTTGCATCAAACCAACTGTCTTATGCAACCACCCCTGCAGCATTACCTTGACCGACTCTAGGCCCAACAGAAGCAAGATCTACGACCGATCAGTAGCCATAACGGTCACAAATAAATAACGATTTAAAATGTATGTAGCAAACACAACTATATAGTTCACACGTACTCCCTCTGTCCTAAAAATAAAACAAATCAATTCAAGAATTGTTTCTTTGACAAGAAAGTATGTAACTTCTTAAACAGTAAGAAGCTTGACGTTGAAAAGATTTAGTTGCCTTGGGTAGGGGCGGGCAGCATTAGACCGAACCGAAAAGACCAAGACCGAGAAATTCAGTTAGTAGTTCAGTCCCAGCCATCAAAAGACCAAATTTAATCGAGAAAACCGAATTGTGGCCCAATAGATCTAGGAGGACCAATAAGCCCAGTAAAACGCTAAACCCTGTAAATTAGCCACCCCATCTCCCGCATCCTTATCTCGTCTTCAGCGCCGCATCCATCCATCGTGCATTCGCGCTCAGCCTCCGTCTCCATCTCGCCGCTTCCAGGCTCCACCGTGTCGGCGCCGCCTCCGCCCTCCGCCTCCTCACGATGCAGCGCCACTAGCGACGACCTTCATTGCGCTGAGCCGCCCTTTCGCCTGGCGTGGCGGAAGAGATCGTGCTCCTTCCGGCGACCCTGCTGTAACCTGACGCTCATGGCTAGCCGCACCACGATGGCGAAAGAGGCTGTGCCGGAGACCTCGATGACGGAGGCCGGTCGGGGATGAAAGCGACAGGATCCAAGTCATGGCAATATCGATTTGCTTTGATTTGCTTCCTTTTTTTTTCTGAATCATGCTCTATTTTCTAGTGGCATCATGTACTTCTTCATGCGAGTTGCTTTGATTCATTGATCTTGTATGGAGTATTTATTTTTTGGGGCAATTGCGTTCGTGCCCCTACTTTCAATTGCAATTGTGATTTTGCCCTCACTTTTTAGGATTTGCGATTTTACCCCTGTTTTTTGAAAACGAAATCGCCGTTTGCCCCTAGAATGGATGGCAGTTATATGGGTCCCACAATTGTGAGTTAAAGAATTGAAAATGAAAAGAAAAAAAATGATTTTTGATATATTAGATTACCGCTTTACCCTTGGAGGCATGAACTAACCTAAAGCTCCACCGTTCCCTATCCATTCCCCATTTCCCAATCCTAAGAGGAGAAATGACAGGCGGCAGCGGCGGAGGCTCTGGCAAGCCAGTGCGGCGAGGCAAACTCGCGGCGGCGGGGCAAGTCCTCGTGGCGAGCCGGTGGCGGTGGGAGCAGGCGAGCAGCTAGCTACAACCTGCAGGGCGAAGAGGCGGTTGGGTAAGCGGGCAAGGTGAGGCGAGCAGGCGGGCACGCCGGAGCAGCCAGTTGCAAGGCGAGCAGGTAGCGCCGGCAGCGGCGTGGCTCCGCGAGGGAAACAGGAGGCGGCGACTTCTTTGAGCCTGCATAGTGAGGCAGGACTGTAGGAGGCACCGGCGGCTCCGCGTGGCGAGCCGATGAAGGCAAGCAGACCAGCACTGTTAGTGCTCAACAACAAATTTGGAATGCTTGTTTAGCTAATTAGCTTCTTGATGAAAGCATTAATTCCAAATGCTGCTTTTACTTTGTGGTATTTTGTGATGCTTCTTTTGCATGAATACTTGTGCCATTTTGTCTTTGTCATATTATCAAGGTTGCTACAAGTTCGTCAAATATCAGTACAAAACGGGGGCAAATTTCATGTCAAACTCCATCTTATCCAAATAGGGGCAAATACACATTCCAATATAGAGAAGTAGGGCAAATATGCAATAACAAACAAGGGTATATATGTCATTTCATCACTGATTTAACACCGTTAAACTGACCATCCAAACCAAGGGTAACATGTTGCTTCGTTTTCAAAAAACAGGGGTAAAATCGCAAACCCTAAAAAGTGAGGGCAAAATCACAATTGCAGTTGAAAGTAGGGACACGAACAATTGTCCCTTATTTTTTGCTTTTAAAACTTTTGTTACAGTTAGTTCGGTCTATGACCGAGAACGAACCGAACTAACCGAAGACCAAAGTGCTCGTTCTTGAGTTTTCTTGAAAACCGATCGGTCTTGTGATTCTGAAGACCGAATTTTCCAAAAGATTGAGGAACTGAACCGAATTTCTCGGTTAGACTAAATGCCCACCCCTAGCCTTGGACTCGTGGTAAGAACGCATTGAGCAGCTCAATGGTGATTGCAACGAAGGGCGATGGAAATGATGAGGGTGACCTTGTGATCTTTAGGCTTTCCCCCTCCGGTCACAAATAAGTGACGATTTGGAATGTGTGCAGTAAACATGGTTAAATTTGAATCATTATTCTCTTTAAATATTTCGATCTAACTTTTGAAAGTGATATGGTTAGATTTATCTTAAAAATAGTTTCAAAATATTATAACTTTCCCATAGTAGCTCTTATAAAATACTACTCCGTATATTGGTAACCATATCATGATCCACACTGTCTCATACATTTGTGACTGGAAGGAGTACTTGTTCAGTGCAAATAGACCACACTATCTCACATTATATTTCGAGTGTTGTGGATATATATATTTATATCTATTGTAGGTGTAGGAGTAACCGCACCATTCAAATAAAGAGATAAATAAACTCAAAATTTATACAACCAATTAATCAAACAAAATCTTCTACCAGAAATATCTTGTAAGGCTGAGCTCTTTTCTCCACTTTTTCAACTCATTTATCTAATTTTCTACGCACGCTTTTTAAACTGCTAAACGGTGTATTTTTTGAAAAAAAATATACAAAAGTTATTTTAAACAATCATATTAGTCCTATTTTTTTACAAAATAAATAATATTTATTTAATTACTCCCTCCATCTACTTTTGATAGTAATATTTCCAAATCTGAAAAATTTATTTTTAATAGGCATATTTCAATCCAACAACCTATCCTCTTAATATCTTTTTCGGATTTAATGCGTGACTCTCCATTCTTCCACACAAGATTGGCTACATGGGCATCGAGAAATGTAAATATTAATGAATCGCTTGTTTACGAGGAATGACTAGTAGCATGTTTAAATGGATGATAAGTATAATTACTTATCGTTAGTCTGTGTGCCAAGATAAAATATAACTATCAAAAGTAGATGGAGAAAGTAGTTAATGCATACACTGTTTTGCGTGTGGGAGAGAGGCCTCCCAAACACTCAGCCTAACCTTCGCATGGGAGTCCCCTAACCCTAAACAGTAGCCCAGGCTCAAAATCTAATACAACAACCAAAAATATTTTACATCCGCCAGTCTAAGCAAACTCAGCCCGAATTTTGACCGAATATTGCATGCCAGCTAGAAACTGTTTGGACATACGGAAGAAACCATCAGTTTATACTTTAAAAAAATTTATGACAGTTGGCACATAGCTAACCACCTTCTTTAAACAAAACATCTGCTTAAGCTTGCCGTAAAAAACAATCTTTGGGCCAAGAGTTTAAAAAAATTTAAACGCCTAGTCTGTGGTTTGACACATACATTGGTGTGCACTGCAAGTCTTGACTCCTGCAGCTAAGTTAAGGTGGTGTTTGGATCCAGAGACTTAACTTTAGTCCCTATATCTATACACTAATTTAGAGTCTTAAATATAGATTACTTACAAAACTAATTACATAAATGAAAGCTAATTCGCGAGACAAATTTTTTAAGCCTAATTAATCCATAATTAGAGAATGTTTATTGTAGCATCACGTAGGCTAATCATGGATTAATTAGGCTCAATAGATTCGTCTCGCGAATTAGTCCAAGATTATGGATGTGTTTTATTAATAGTCTACGTTTAATATATATAATTAGTGTTCAAACATCCGATGTGATAGGGACTATTTTAGTCCCATCTAAATAGGGTCGGAGCACCATCACTGTAAAAACAAAAAAGAAAAACAAAAGAAAACGAAAAAGTCAACATCTCCCAAGGTATAACGCCATTAGAAAGGTGGTTGTTAAAAGAAAGGTCGCTTTATCGGTTTATCCATCCAAAAAGAAAACGTCGCTTTATTACCGATCTCTAAAGTCTAAAACAAGAGGTTTACATTTTTCAAGAAAAAAAAAACAAAAAAGGATTAGGGAGAGGTTGCTTATAACGATTAATAAACTGACCTTCACTTGACTGGGTCTCCGTGCTGCGCTGCCACTGCGCGTTCTTCCGTAATTCCTCCGTATTTTTTTTCCCTCTCCCTCTCTCTCCCTCTTTTGTTCTCGTCTCTTCCTCCCTGCGCGAGCGAGGTGGTATTATTCCTCGGCTCGAGCGGTGGTGGGGTGGTGGTGGTGGCGCTGTAAGTTCGAGGAGTGGGAGGCCATGGCGGGGGCGGTGGTGGAGGAGGGGAGAATGCTACCCCGGTCGTAGCGTCTCCGTCCTCTCAGCCACGGGAGGAGGAGGAGGAGCTTGGAGTGGAAGGTGAGGAGGAGAAGCAGCGGCGCGGTCAAGTTCTTGGAGTTCTTGGATGCAGGTAAGCGTGGGGGAGTTGAGCTTGCTGTTTGCTGCATCTCTCTTTTGGGGGGACGAAGCTGGCTTGTTCGCTTGCTGCTAATTCGTAGTGCTGCCATAAATTTGGGTAGATTTCATGGATTTTTTTTTTGTAAAGGTGGGTAGTGAGGCTGTGATTCGCAAATTCCTCGGTTCTTGTGCCATTTCTGTTTGTATTTCGTGATTTGGTAAGGCGAGGAATCATGGATTCATGGGGGGTCTTTGCGCTAGAGATGGCGAACCCTGCTTGAAGTGAGCAAATTTATGGTGGTGGTAGTACGTTTTGCCACTTTGGTTAGATGGAACGGAGAAACGGTGTTGATTTCCAGGTAGAATGTGCAATCGAGCTGTTCTTGATGTACTTTTCCCCCCCTTGTGTTACTTGTGTCCTCTATTCAATTTTCCTGGTGATTTTTCACTGTACAGTAGATAAGATGCTAGTAGTTCTTGGAACAAACTGTTAAAAATCTGGAATTGGGGGAAGTCAATTTGCTTGTGTAGAACTCAACCCCTTGGGTCAACCTCAGATTGATTGCAGCCAAGGGAGTCTGTATTATTGCTTTATAATTGCACTGTCTGAATTTTGGACTGTAGTTGTCATCACAACAGTCTGTGTGCTATCTGTGTTTTTGGATGCTTTTGCTTGGGTGACTGATTGACATGTACTCTTGTTCAGCGAAGCGGAGCGCAGGCAAGGAAGGCGTCACTCGTTGAGTCCATAGAGGCCGCGATCTCTGAGCTCATGCCGCCAGAGGCGGCAGCCGATGCCGAGCATGAGAACTTCATGGATGTAGGCAGCCACCTCTACCATGCGCCCCTGGCCACGATGGAGCTGCAGAGAGTGCAGAATTCGACGGTTAATGTGATGCACGTCATGGAGTATCTGGCTGCCAATGTCGACCTCGCCAAGGACCTCGTCATGAGGTGCAGCGCCGTTGCGCGGGAGCTCAAGAACGATGACCTCCTGGGCATGACCGAGGACCTTGACAGTGTCATAAAGAACATTGGGCATGAGCTCAGCAGGATACCTGCTTCAACATTTGGTAGCAGCAGGTTTCCAGATGGCAGAGCAGATGCAAACCTTCAGATTGCAGGACATCGGCCGCGTTATTGTGACCAGAATTCCTGCGATGGTTACTCTGAGGCCGATATGTCGATAATCCCGGCAAACAGCAGGCCCCGGAGAAGAACATTGCACAATAGTGACATGCCAAGGCTGGTGGACTTCCTGCAGGGAATGTACCATGAATCACATGATATCGGTGCACATTCATTCAATTCGCTCCCTGAAGTTGCAGAATATGTCGAGCCATTATATGATTCGTTCTTCTGTCCATTGACAAACAAGGTCATGGTTGATCCAGTGACAACAGAAAGTGGTGTGACATATGATAGGAAAGCCATTGAGGAGTACTTTGAGAAATTTGCTGATGGTTCTGAACCTGTGGTATGCCCTGTGACAAAGATGTCGATGCAAAGCAAGGCACTGAGGAGCAATGTTCCACTGAAGAGCACAATTGCAGAATGGATTATGAGAAATGAAGCCACAAGGGTCAGGATTGCACGAACCGCGCTCTCCATGGCTTCCACAGAGGCAATGTTGCTTGAGGCCATACAAGAGCTGAAGCTGCTGGCCAAGATAAGGAGAAAGAACAGGGAACAGATGCACAAAATCGGGATAACTAAGTTCCTCCCTCGTTTGTTGGAGCACAAGGATGGTCTGATACGCTGTGATTCGCTGGATCTCCTTTGCTTATTGGCTGAGGATGAAACAGGAAAGGTAAGGAAGCCTGAAACGTTTTGACCCTTATCATGTTCAATGTTTTTGCTGGCCTGGTTGTGTGAAACTTATTTAAATGCTGAAACAATTACCCTGCGTGTTTGTTCAAAACTGAAATTCTTCTTCATGCCTTCATGACGTACAGGAAGTCATAGCAAATACCAGAGCCATTACAAGGACAATAAAGCTGCTTTCTAGTAATAGTCCTGATGAAAGACATGCAGCCATCTCTTTCTTGCTAGAGCTTTCGAAATCGGAGCTATTGTTGGAAAACATCGGATCAACTGCTGGAAGCATATTGATGCTTACCACAATGAAATTCAATGATTCAGATGATCCGGTTGCTGCAGAGAAGGCTGGGGAGGTTCTCAAGAACCTGGAGAACTGCCCAAAGAACATTAAGTACATGGCTGAAAGTGGTTACCTGGACCCTCTCCAAAGACATTTAGTGGAAGGTAAAAATTTTTCCTATGCAGAAAGATACATGACTTTCTTTTTGATGCGTTAATTATCATATATAATATCAAATAAGGAAGTTTATATTGTCAAAAGTCAACATCGTGGACTATTAATAGATAACTTATTTATTTGCGTAAATAGTGTGCTTAACGTTTGATCAATCATTTTCTGAATACATGTACTTCAGTACAGGGTGAACATTAAAAAAGAACAAGCAGCTATAACTAGATATAGTAATATTGCTCTGATGACTAATATGAAATACGCTAGCGTGAACTCAACACCATGACGCTACCATTTGTCCATTATTACCTGACATGAAACACCATATAAAACAGGGTCTGAAGATGTTCAAATGGAGATGGTGAGCTACCTCGGCGAGCTGGTCCAGAAGCAGGAAATGACCATCAACATTGCTGGGAGTGCTTCAGAGATCCTCATCAAGATGGTGCATAGCGGCAACACCGTGATCCGCAAGGCGGCCCTTGATGTCCTTGTCCAGATCTCCTCAGATGGCCCCAACAGCAAGACTCTCGTCGACGCCGGTGCTGTTCCGGTCATGGTGGAGGAGCTCTTCATCCGCAAGATCGACGACGAGCCTATGGGTTCCAAGACAGAGGCTGCTGCAGTGCTCGCCAACATTGTCGAGTCCGGTCTCGATCCCGACACCATCGTCGTCAACAAGGAAGGCCATGTCATCACTTCAAAGTATTCGGTGTACAACTTCACCCACATGCTCAAGTGCTCCATGCCTGATGATCTCAACCTGAGCATCATACGCGTGCTGCTTGCGCTCACCGCGCTCCCAAAGCCGCTCATGACGGTGGTGTCCGTCATGAAGGAGCAGGACAGCAGCCTGACGGTGATCGAGTTCATGGGCTCGAAGACGGAGGCGTTAGGCATCAGCGCGACGAGGCTGCTCATTGCATTGTCTCCTCAGATGGGGCACACCATTGCCGAGAAGCTCTGCAAGGCGCCAGGGCAGCCGGGAAGGCTGGTGAAGAGCATCGGCCAGCCCGGGCGTGTCACCGAACGGCACGCCGTGGCGGCGACGCTGCTGGCGAGGCTGCCGTACCAGAACATCACGCTCAACCTGGCGCTGCTGGAGCAGGGAGCAGTGCCGACGTTGCTGGCCAAGATAGAGGAGATGCAGCGCGGCGAAATGCGAGCGAGCCGCCATGCCAAGACGTACATGGAGGGCCTCGTCGGCGCGCTCGTCTGGATGACGACGACGCTGTACGACCCCGACGTGCTCCTGGCGGCCATGGATCACAACTTCACGGCGGTGCTCACCGATCTGCTCGTGCGGTCGGCGGGCAGCGACGAGGTGCAGCGGCTCGCGCGGCGGTTGGCCTCGAGAACCTTAGCCACCAGTCGGTGAACCTCTCGCAGCCGCCATCAGAGGAGCAGCGGCGCCCCAAGAAGAAGAAATCCTCCGGCGCCTGCGCGACGCGCCCACCGGGCGGGTGCACGACAACAACCGGAACCGCCGCCGCCGGCGGCGCAGGCGGACGCCTCTGCCCGGTGCACCGCGGCGTGTGCTCCCAGGCCACCACGTTCTGCCTGGTGGAGGCCGGCGCGGTGGAGGCCCTCGTCGGCGTCCTGAGAGCAACGAGAACGGCCGCGTGGTCGACGCCGTGCTGGGCGCGCTCTGCACGCTCATGGACGACGCTGTCGATGTGGAGCGCGGCGTGGCCGCGTCGCCGAGCACGACGCCGCGCGGCACTCCTGCCGCGCTGCGGCAGCACCGCGACGCCTCCGACACCGCCGGCGCGGTGTCGCGGCGCTGCTTCTGGGCCGTGGAGAGGTTCCTGGCGCACGGCGGGAGCGGTGCGTGCGCGACGTGACGGCGGACCGCGCGCTGCCGAACGCGCTGGTGAGCGCGTTCCACAAGGGCGACGCCGCGACGAAGCAGGTCGCCGAGAGCGTGCTCCGGAGCCTGCACCGGATGCCGGACTACTCCGCCACCTACGTCTCCGTCGAGTTGTAGCATATCATCTTCATCTTCAATCTCCATAGTTTCTTGCCATGTTCTTGGCTGTAAACTACTACTAGAACTACATCATGGGGCTTGGTGTATTTGGTTTGGTCTTGTAACTATACTGAACAAGTACACAGGGAAAAAGAGAAGAAGAAAAGAAAGAACACTGCAGATGCAATGTAACTAGTACATGTTGTTATAGCAGGGGAAGATTATATGCTGTCTTGACATAGGTAGTAGTTTCTTTTTCTTCATGTATGTATAATTTGTTTCAGAAAGTGTCTTTTGTGGATTGGTGTTTTTGCTTGGAGAAAGAAATATTTGCATATAGATGCAGCAAAAATGTAGTGTTCAGACCTCAGATTGCTTCAGAAACGTGCCATGTCATGTTTTATCAGATTCAGTGAAACAATGAGCAAGAGTTTGATGAGATTAATTTCCTTGGCTGCTTTTGCCATGACCATCAGCATCAGATCAGATGATTATCGCTTCACAAGGTCACTAATAGCAATGTGTAGTGAATTATTATGTCTTAACAAGGACACAAGGTCACCAGTAACACTAGATCACAGTTCTCTTTTCTTCTCTTTCAGAATTCACAGCTTTGCTGGAATAAAAACATCTGTGCCAATATGCACCCGTTGCAAAATTCAAATGCTTGCTACATCAGGCCAAGCCCATTTATTTTTTTTTCAACAAATCCAAAATCAGTGACTACATTTCTGCCTATGTTGCTTGTCAGATGGAACATAGTGCTAAGCAAGTACAACAAAGAACAATTTCTGTAGCCTCACAATGCTAGCTAGTGTATGTAATAATCCTGGGGTTGACAAGACCACAGAAAAATCACCTTCTTGCAAAATGAAGCTTCTCGCCATTTCAAGACTGTAGACTACTTCAGTGGAGAACAAATTGCTTGAAATCTCCATGTGAACATCATTCTTTTTTTCTTATCTTCCAATTTTCTATAACAGCTAATGGAACATCCAAAGAAAGGCTTCCACAGGAGGTCAATTGCTGCTATGAATATGAGAAACATAGCGCTAACAAAGCATTTTGGATGGTTATACTTCAGTGATCAGCTGTGAGCTAGTACCATGATATCAACATGCTCATAAATCACAGTTTTGCTGAAAGCCCATGGCACATATTGATCTCTTGCTTCAGTTGTGGAATCAATCTCAGGGTTGATCATTTGATCCATGATGGTCATGAGTAAAAGGCATCTCGATGACGTCCTGGAACTCTCCATTTAAATTGTTGGGCATCTGTCCAATGCACAAGTAATAAGAGGATTGCAAAATACTAAAACAGTGCTTTGGTACTCCGCTTTCCAAAAAAATGTTTATGAATATGAAAGCATATGTTTTAGATAACTCTGAAGGCAAATATGTAGTGATGAAGATACAATTAGATATATAACAAGCTGCATTTGTACATTTTTAGTTGGTTTATTAGTGAAATGGTTAGTGTTACTGAGGTTACAATGTCGGTTAGGTTAACATCAACAATGCTCTCTCCACTAAAATCAGGTTGAAGAGGGTTAATGAGTCAGAAGCTAAAGAGACTGATTGATGGACTAGGTTCAAACAGCTTGCATGGCCAAAAGAATCAGGCACAATCTGGTTAGTTATGAAAAACAGATAGTAGGAATTTTGTTTGTTACTTTATCTACAATGTTTCAGTTTAGTTATGTTATCTAGTTTGCTTTGCCTTTAAGACCCACGAACTTTTTGGAAAGATGAGTAGTGAAGCAAGACCCAGCAAAAGGATATAAAGGGGACTAGCTTTTCTTGGTTTAAAATATTATGTGGACATTCTTTTCAACGACTATCTGTGGAGCAGTATTCTTGAAACACCAAGCCATATAACACTATTCTCTCAAAAAAAAAAGCCATATAACACTAAACTAGGTCTTGGAACATCTTGCAGAAACTTGTCCTATTTTTCATGAACACAGTATCTATCTATCTTCTATTAGCTATCTATTATATACTAAAAGTCCATGAAACATCCTATAAACGCTCCTAAACCGCCATGTGGCACTCTAAAAACGCTCCCAAGTCGCCATGTGGCGCTTTAATAAATTAAAAGAATTATGAGAAAAAGCAAAACATCTAACCGTCAATTTTCATTTAATCTGGTGGACCCATTATTTTCAGCCATCAGATCAAATCTCATCCCCTAGCTCTGGTTAACATGCGTACATCTCCCTCTCCCCTCCACATACGTGTCGTGTACAATCACAGACTCACGGTTAATATTCTAAATTTTCCATAATTTGTCTCAAGCATAAGATTGAGTACGTATAACTTCAGTTCAGTGGGCCCACTACTACAAACCCGGGAGTAGCCGCAAACGGTGGCGGCGCGCCGGCCGACAGCATCCCCAACAAGGATGAAAAGCTGGTTTCGCCTAAACCCATGTTGTGTGAAGGTGGATTCCACAACCCAGGAGGGATAGGGAACGGATTCGCCATGGCGGTCAATGCATTATTTGCAGCTGCAGGAGAAGCAACCTGAGCCTCTTGCAAGAACATGGCACCACCATGGAAACTCAGAGCTTGGCTTTGCTCACTGGCCTCACTCCTCCTCTCCTCCAAATCAGTGGCGTCCTTCTCATTCATCTCCTTTTCTCTCCCTGAAGAACAAAATCTGGGTGGTCAACAAAAGCTTCTAGGGTGAGAAAGTAGCACGGATGAGCCCCAAATCCACCTAACTCCACAAAAGATGGTTCTTTTGAGGGAATCCTACTAATTTATTCGACCTAATCTCACTTAAACAAATGTAAGTACAGTCAGTCAGTGAAAGCAACAAGAGCTGAGCTGAGCTGACTAACACAGATACACATAAACCTAATCCACTGACACCATTAAATAACAAAGGGAAGAAGAAAAAAAAATCCTCGGAAGGCGCACACAAAGAACAAGAAGATGACGGACACGCGTACTAGCATCCAAGAACCAAGAACTACTAGGCTAGAAAAACACAAGAAGGATTGTAAACCTTTTTTCTGGGAACCTCACCTCCGATCACACGGCGAAATCAACGGCCTCCAGCAAGAACAACCTCCCCCCAAAACCCGCACCTTTTCTTGCCCCCTCAATGGCCTGATCCAGAGACCAACCTAGAAGAAAAATGGCGAGAGAGATGCAATAAAGAAAAAAAAAAGGATCAGAGAGGACACCGCTCTCCTTCAATTCGTCGCCGTGTCCTTCCCCTTGCACATTAGCAGTAGGAGGAGGAGTACTAGCATTTCTCTTGTTGCTGCAAGAAACGGAGGAAAAGAAAGGGGAAATTTTTTGAGGGTAGGGGGGGTGTCTGAAGTTGTAAGACACAAGCAGAGCAAGCAAGCGCTCTGTTTGACTGTAGTCTGAAGTGTGTGATCTGATCAGTGTGGCACCGCACCGTTACTCTGATCGAAGTATTCAGAGGTCCCCCAGGGAGGGTATAGGGTGTACCCCCACTGCTACTGTTCTGTAACTTCTGTTCATATATCATGGGGCGCCAAGAGAGAGATGATGGGGGGTTGCTTTGGCTGCATTAATGTTTTGTTAGTGTACATACACCGCTATATCACACAACTAGTGAGATTTATTATGGGGGATTATCCATTTTACTCTCTTGAACTCGTATGGTGGTCTAAAATATACTTAGAAATTATAAAACCAGATATGATACACCAACTATTAGTATCAAATGATTTACCACCTTCAAGCTATTTTACGGTGATTGTACTACACATGGATACCACCTATTGACCTATACAATAGATCCACATCGGTTGCATAAGAGAGAGGATCCACCTGTCATTGCTACTTACATCTTCTTTCTGCTTTGTGTCCCCTCTTTCCCGCTTCCCCGTGGTGTGGCCTCTGTCGCTGAGCTGAAGCCGATAGAGGTGAAGCTTTAGATCGGCGTTGGTAAGAGAGCTCGATGAGGCTTCAATGGCGGTGTTGGTGAGAGGCGGGCCTTGGCAAGGCTTCAAGGACGGCGCCAACAAGAGGCAGAGCTCCATAAGGCTTCAAGGGTAACGGATCTCACCAGAACTCAACGGGTTCACTCTCCATGGGATTTCATTAGACTGCCACCAAGCTCCGCCTTCCTCGCGAGCCCCGAGCTTTGTTGCCTCGACATCTAGGAGCTCTGCCTAGGCTATGTCGAAGCCAATGAGATCTAAATAAGATGGAGGTTGGTGGCAGAAGAGGTGGTCTATTCAGAGGCAAAGGAGGCGGTCAACGTCGACTGAGCGGTAGTGAGAAGGGTTGGGGGCAAGGAGGAGCTGAGCATCGATAAAGTGAGAGAGGTTTCGCCTACCGAGGCTAGTTGCACGTGGAGGAGCTCGAGCCCTGCGTCCGCCGTGAGCACCTTGCTCCTTCTCCAATCCATGTCAAGGGAGCGGAGGGAGGGTGCTCACCCTTGCACCTTCCCGCACCATCACAGGGGGTCGATCTATGGAGAGTCCATATGCCATCACTCGGAGCTCCTCGCCACCCTGACCGTGTCGAGTTCGTGTATTACAGCGAATGTTTCATAATAAGTTCATATATAGAATTATACCCACCTAAATAAATTTGTGTACAACAAATGTAATATACTCTTTATTCCTTACATTTTATATTATAAGACGATTTAACTTTAATTTAAACCACTTCGTGAAGTTTGACCAAGTTTATAAACAAACATTATAATATTTTAAACATAAAATAATCATACTATCAAAATCTATTTAATGTTAAATTTAATTAAACTAATTTGATATTAAGATGTTAATTTTTTACAAAGATCAAACTTAAAAAGGTTTGAAAAAAATCAAAGCGTTTTATAATACAAAACGGAGTGTTAGTTTTGTTGTATGAAATTTTTTTATAATTTCAAAAAAAGACAAACCCTGGGTTTGCGTGTCCAATTTTGACTGTCCGTCTTATATGAAATTTTTTTATAATTTCAAAAAAAGGCAAACCCTGGGTTTGCGTGTCCAACTTTGACTGTCCATCTTATATGAATTTTTTTTATAATTCGTATTTTTATTGTTGTTAGATGATAAAACATGATTAATACTTTGTGCGTGACTTCTCTTTTTAATTTTTTTATTATTTTTTTAAATAAGACGGACGGTCAAACATTAGACACGGAAACCAGGGTTTGTCTTTCTTTGGGACGGAGGGAGTAGATGTTTTGAAACAACGCCTCAGGATAGGCCGGACGCAGATTAGCCCATTGACCCTACCCATGCCTGCTACTGCTAGACGAGATAAACAAGCCTCGCATCAAGCTTTGCCGCGGCGTTCGCACGGTGTATGGTATGTGGGCCCTTGGCAACAACGCCACCACGCCATTCCCAGCCATCGCTGGCTTCCAGCTCTCGCCGACTTTTCACGAAGGAAACAACTCGGTAATCTCCTCCCTTAACCTTATCCAAAACATTTGATCATTTATTTTATTAAAAAAATAAATATCATTTATTTTTTTATGATTTGTTTTATCAATAAAAAACTATTTATACTTTTATATATTTATATAAGATGAATGGCTCAAAAGTTATATGAAAAGTCAACGGTATCATGCATTTTTAAGACGGTGATAGTATTTACGGAAAGTAACACATAAGAACACAACAACTGATCCAGAACCAGAAAAATCTTTTGAAGTTGAACTGGCGACAGGTGCAGCAGTTACAGAATCCAGGGAAAATCAACGAATCGAATCGTGGGGGCCAACGAATGGCAGGAATCGTTTTCCTTACGGCGCTAATCACCGTCAGAGTTCTCGGTCCCCCTCACCAATGACGAAAGAATCAACCAAGACAACAAAAGAATCAACGGCTGATCTTCTTCTTCAGTGGGCGAGCTTCTTTGCTCTCCCGGTGGAAGGCTGGGCGTCGTCCTTGGCACCGGGCCCCTCGGGCTTGCGAGCCCACGCCGGGGCCCGGTCGGGCTCGTAGCGGTAGTCGTAGAACAGCTCCTCGCCCGCGCTGATCCGCTCTTTGGCGAAGATCCCCACCCTGTGATCGCCCGCTACCATGATGACCTTGGCGTAGCAGTTTGGATCAGGGGAATGGTTGGCGAACTTCAGCTTGTCGCCCATTCTGTAGGCATCAAGAACGTACTGCATTCATCGAGAGGGTAAAGTGAGTGAGTGAGTGAGCATCCGGTACTGGCGAAAACAGCGAAAACACTGCAGCGGATCATAAATCGCGCGATATTGAACAAGAGTGGGTTGGGGATGTAAAAAACTCGGTTCACGCAAAAGGATGATGACATTAGGCTAGTCAAATCAGTACAGTATGCAATCCTGAATGCTTGCAGACTGTAATTTGCGGGGTGTCTTTGCACTCACCTCATTGTTCAAGTTGAAAAGGAACGATGAATTCTCACGGTCATATATCTTTCCACGCTTGTCAGCTTCTTTATGGGAGATAAGCTCCCCAGTGTACTCGCCAAGATACTCGTGCTTCCCAACACTATTCTGAAGATTTAGGAAAAGGACTAGTTAGATGAGGGTACGTCCTATGAGGGAGGAAAAGGGTCAATAGAGAAATCTTACCTTGAGGAAAGCTCCCCAGCCAGAAACATCAGATCTCCCAAGTAAGACCTGAAGAGTGCACATAGCAAGTCAATACTATTTACAGATATTTAGAGATGGAATAGGACCTGTAATAGAAAATGAAGTAACACCCCCTGGTGTTTCATAAATTCACCAACATAATCGATAGATACTTTATGCAATTATCTTCCTGCTAATGGGAAGTTTTTTGGTTCATAGTTCATTGCCTGTTTTGGAATATAGTTACTCTAACTAGTTTCTTTGGTATTAAACTTAAGATCTTTTGTATTTAGACAATTGGAATTTGAACTCACGTGAAAAACATTAAAAAAAAAGAATAAAACTATTGAGAAGTACTGCTGGGTAATTAATTTAGACCTCTAGCCTCCTCACACAAAAATATCAAAGCATCGAATAAAGGCAAATGGAAGGGCCAAGCAGGCATAAAAAATCGATAGGCTTGACGAAATTATAACCAAGGTGCAATAGCATGAATAAATCAAAGTGCAAAAGGTTTACCCTTTGTTGCTGTTTAAGCAGCAGTTTCATGTTCCGGCATTCATAATTATCACCTCTTTGGTTAGGGACTCCCAATGTACCATCACCGCACCTGCACGATAGAAAGTACAAGTAGAAAAATAGCAGTTCAATGTACTGGCGCTTTGTTCTAGAAAAATTAGGGATGAAGAAACAGTAATTGAAATTGAATAACAGACTATTTCAACAATGAATAACAGAAAGCATATTTAAGGTTCCATGGAGTGAAAAAGGATCATGATTGGATTTACACACTGGCCGGATAATATACTCATCTTTGGTGTTTGCCTAACAACTTACAGTATCTAAAATTTCATTTCCTATCATTAGAAGCCCGTTCATAACAAATTCAAATTAAACTCCCCCATCATTGATACATTTTTCATGGATTAACTCCTGGTAAACACTCCTATAAAACTCAGATATTGTTATAAATAATTTAGATATAGAATATCAATTGTCAATGTGCTGGCACACACTATCAAGTATGCTAGCAAATGGTATGAGAAGGAAATGTCAAATTATTATTATTGCACCATTTTTTTAATTGTGGAATGTAGCTATTGCCTATTGGGACTGTTGGGCAAGCAATTGATATGATTATATTAATTAAATTCAATTCTACCATTAAGATATTTTACTGCAGAACTCCGTATCTTCAGATACTGGAATATACATATGAAAGATTCTTCCTGCACTTAAGGATAAATCCACCATCCATCAAAATTCCATCCTTCAAGTGCAGGCATAGGTGGTAATTTCTCAACTTTCAAGGTAGATGTAAGGTTGGAGAAGTGCAAAGAATGAAAAGCACATTATAGTTGGTGCCTTTCTCTAAGATATACAAATGTGCATTAACTAGCAAAATCATTCAAAGGGTCATCAGAATTTAAAATACATACCCTACCCAGCAGTTTCTACACACATCAGGATCACATTCCCTGTCAGCAGCAAAGCATGGACACTGCCGGCTGCGACACTGACTCTTTGCGCAATGGCAACCTCGGAAGCGATTCTTGCACATTTTCGGGCACCTGCAACGCAGAAAGGATTACTTCAACTTGCATCAGCAGGATGCGGACAGCAAACATTTGCACTCCATGTGTTTGCATCATTTATTCCAATTAAAATTATAAATTATCAAAATAAGTAATAGCTAATAGCCAAAAGAGCACACAGAACAAAAGAGAAGCATGTGTTTGATTCACCATTTGGGTGAGAAATGCGGAGTTTACACCCTCACTCTCCCACCATCAAGGTTCAAGTCCTCTTCAACTAGAAATTTGGTGCCTGTTTTCCTCTTAATTGAAAAGGTGCCTAGTTCCTCCTAGGTTTTATTTTCCTTTCCTTTTCAGTAAGCAGCAATGATTGCAAAACTAAGATGTGATCATACGACATAAATTGGTCAGCACTAACCAAACAATATTGAATTTGTATACATCTACACAGTTTTGTTTTCATAAACAACATTATTAATATCTAGAAGAAAAAATGTTCTCGGAGTCTGCAATATGAATAATTGAAGTAGCTCACCCACAGTATTTCTCACAGCAGGTACCATTTGTGAGACATGGACATTGCTTCCCACATGCAGACTGGCAACCACAAGGAGTGTATTGTCGACAAGGCTGATCCTTCCTTTCTGTAATCCTTTTCCTTATAAAATGGTAGCCTGCAGTTTTCCAGGTGTACTTCAAACGGCGGACCCTTCCTCGCCTTCTCACAAATCTTGATCTTGTCCGTAATTCATTACCCTGGGAGTTCAAACATTAAAGTAAGATGAAACCTTGGGAAAATACAAGTAAATGAGCTTTATGATGAATCCTACCTTCATATATCCTTTAACAAGAGAATCAACACCACTAAGAGCTCCAGATGCACTGCTGTTTTCAATGTAATTCATATACTGAAAAACATCTGTGCATGTTTTCATCCCACCCAGAAGGTTCCGAGCAATTAAACAACTTCAACATAGGAAAAACAAGGGCTCAGTATGACTATTCAAATTAGGGAAAACAAGGTATTCTACTCATTATAGAAAGGATAAAGAACATTTCCAATATGCTTGCAAGACATCCAAAGAAAATAGGAATGAGTTTTTAAGGCATTTGAAATGAACATACGTCAGAATTTCTTGTACATGAAACGCTATAATTAACACAACTAGATACTAAATGATGCAAACATTAGAAATTCCAGTTAATTCCGCATTCCAATACGTTATGCATGACAAATTGTAGATTGTATCTTCATGTTACAGCTTTTACTTGAAATGTAGTAGTATAAGAATATAGTTTCGGGGATGTCTAATTATGATGCAAGAGCATTTGCTTTAAATATAGACATTTGTGTTGAATACTTTTAGTAATACAGATATATTAAAAGAAAGCATAGTCAGTTTCTTGTGCTGAACTGAAAGGTTAATCCCTCCACCCCAAAATATAAGGTGTGCACGCATTTTAAAATTCAAATTTTACAAATCTTGACTCACAACTAGTCTGACAATATATAGGTTTAGTGATATAAAAATGGTATTGTCAGATTCATATTTGAATGTACTTTCATATGATGTTGGTTCCACTATAGAGTATAGACAGTATACTTGTGAGAAATTGACAATTAAAAGTCAAAGCACGCCTTATATTTTGGGACGGAGGGATTAGACACATTAACGTTTACTCTGTCCTGAACAGATACAGCAGTTAGTTGTGCAATAGTTTACAAATATTAAGATGAAGTAGAAGGTAGTGAAATAATTCATATGAAGCTGATCATTTCAAGGGACCAACCTGTTCTTTCCAAAAATCTCTAATCCTTTCAATAGAAGCCCTTGCTCAATCACCTTCCAGGACCTGCCATGAGCTTCTTGCCTGCATATACTCTCATCAACACATTCCTCTTTCCTTGAACTATCACAACCATCTGTTGCTGAATGTTCATTATTTGTATCCTCCATTGAATCACTCTGAGCATCCACAAAAGATGAGTTATTCTCCATTTGAAGTGTGCCCTTCTTTCTAAAACTCCTTGTGCTTGGAGAATTACACTGTGAGGATGCAACAGAATCCTTAATTCCACTCCTAGTATCAGATCTAAGCTTCATATCCCTAGGCCAAAGGCATCCATTAACAATAGAATTAGAGTCCGGTGACATTTCCTGTTGCCCCTTTTTCACACTCATTAGAATTCTCTCAGCAATTCTTCTGTTAGTACTTTTCTTGATTCCACCTTTTGCGCCAAGCTTATTTTTTGAGAGGCCAGGAGAGTGTTGCGGGGATTTATTGCTTAACAGTTGTACTTCAGACTCACTGCTTTCTGAGGAAACCCTTGCAGTTGAAGAACTTTCACTTTGTTGAGATTTTGTTTTCTGCCCACTAGAACCAAGCTTTTTCTTATTTGACCCTATCTGATCCTTTGCATTGTCCGATGTTGGCTCCTCAACATCAACAAGCAAGTGAGAATCAATCTCCATGATAGCATCTGGTTTAGAGACCTAACAAAAAGATTATAAATGAGGTAAAGATCAGCAAAACGGCATATGCTTATGTTTCGGATATCTAAATCATCATAAAAGAAGAGCTGCTTTTCCACAAGTCATATGCCTATAAAATACAGACCAGTTTGTAACAGTGAATACCACATGGTGTACCCTCATCCGAGCTGCACAATGGTGCCTGCTTTTCAGTCTATACGAAAAGGACACTAATTAGAACAACACACAAGTTTAGGAAATAACTCATTGGTTTGAAAATTACCGGAAATACTAAATCTTGAGAACACCCATGTAGCTTGCAATCAAAAACCTTCCAACATCAAAATGAGCAGAATGTTTCATCAGTAAACCAGAGATATTATGTAAAACACACATGACAATTAACAGAAAACGTACCAAACATCGGCGACAAAAGAGATTGTCAAAGGAATCCAATGCTGCATCCAGATCTTTATCACCGTACACGTCTTCCATTTTGACATTAAGTTCAGACACTTTCTTGGAAGAACCCTCAGGTTTCTCCCCTTGTAGGATCTCATACCTGGCCTGGAAAATAGACACGTAATTTAATTTTTCAGAAATGAAACAATAAGTTGGAAGAGGAAAATCCCAAATGGATCAAATGCAAATGTGACGTGAGATTGAATAAATGTTGTATGAACCTTTATATCATCAGGAGCCCTTTCGATATCTCGAGCTAGAGTTTCAAGCACAGCATCAGACATGCCACATTCTTGAATGGTCATCCTGGCAATCATTGCACAAAATCACCCTTAAGTGGAAAAATTCCATACAGGAGAAACCAAATTATTGTGATCTATGATGTTTAAGGTCTAAATTAATCCACAAACAACTCAGATTAATGCTGTAACCATACTTTTCTTGCTTGTGCAAGGGTTGCACAAAACAAAACCAGGTCAAATATGCAGTGTGACCAGCTCAAGGTTTTCCCCTGGAACAATGTAGATAAAACTGGTAATGCCCATTTCATTTAATGATATAAGACATATGCCCCAAAACCAAACCCTTTTTCTTACAAGTTTTTAATAATGTAGTTTTACTAAATAATCTCTTGGGAATATTTCATACCAAATGTTACTTGATCAGTTTATTTAATATCATTTCTCTATTGCTTCTGTACTATGTTATATTGTGACTTCAAAAAGAGAATATTACTATTTTTTATTCTTTAATGAAATTACACTACTAGGCAAAGTCCTGGTAGTTTTCCCAGTCAAAAGAAAAACAGAGAATATGACAAAATGCTTACAGAAGAAAGCATTTCTCCATGAAACTATTACTACAGAGTCATCAGATCTGTTATCCTATGGACTGAGCCCAAGCTCCAGGTGCTATGGTAACTGCACCTGTATCTTGGTCCCATGAGCCTGTAACGGTCAAACAAGTTGAGCATCCTTAGTGAATGTTCAAGGCAAAAGAAAACAAATGCATGTCCAAAGCATATTTACCGAATTATGCAATCTTCAGAATCCTTGAACTCCTTTTTCTCTTCCTCGTCCTCAACAGCTTCATCTTCACTATCACTGCAAATTAAAGCTTCGCCACAGTTTGTATCATAGTAAATCCTTCGACGACCAAGTACAGATTGGTCTTCTTGCATCCGCTGGTTCCTGCACGAAAGATTGTAAAATCTTATATTTCAACAAACCTTAAGATGCCCTACCTCTCCAAACTAAAAGTACGCTGGACTGTAACTGTGACCATGCATGTCTTGCATTACTTATTTAGAAAAATAGAAGTTTGTCATATGAGATATACTGTTAAATTCATATCAACAAACAATTCATCAAAAACATGTTTCAGTCTGATTTTTTGCTTGCTGCTCCACAAAATCGCGCAATAGCAAAGAGAACACCAAGAAGCATAAAGCGGATGAAACAGCAAAAGCAAAAGAAACACTGCAGCAGGCAAAGCCAATGGTTCTGGCACAATAGCTTTGCTACCAAAGCCAAGAAGATGAATCCAAGGCAGTCAATGTGGCATTTGCTGCTCTTGTTTTAACACACACTCCCATCCTGCAAGTCTGCAACTGCATGTGATTAAGAGAGAGGTGGGGCATGCAGCAAGGGGCCGCATAAGGACTTGTTCCATTTTTATACTATACCATTTCCCAAGCTTATAGTAAGAACGAAAGGCAATATCTCCATTACACATTTACACATGAAGAGAAAAAAAATCACCAGAGACATAAAGCATTAGGTCGGAAAAACTATGTTTGACTGAATAGATTGTTGCACAAAAAGCTAAAGACCACAAATGAGCGTGTTTACTGTTTAGCAAGAGAAATGAAATAGTATTGCTATGTTGTTGCTAATGGATAATAAAGTGTATATGCTATAACTTTCCATGATAACTATGTAATTTAAGCAGGGATCTTAGGGATGTCAAGAAAATGCACCTGTCCAAAAATATCCAAGTTGTATATGGAGGGAGTGTTGCCACTTCTGGTAGTCTAATCGGACGGACAGAATTCCTTGCGGATAGATTTCCACCCACAATAACAGTCGATGAACACTCATCTTGGCAATTGGCACCTTCACTTTCATCAGGAGATGACTCACGACTATTCACAGCACACAGAGCATCTTCTTTCCTCTTTGTGAGCAAATTCGAGACTAAATCTGTACTGTTGGATGTACTAGTTTGCCTATTTTTTGACAAATTGTGAGAGTGCAGTGTAATCGGGCTAAGCTTAATGCTATTCTCCTGAAAATCGGATTCGGTGTAAAGTTAAGGGACATCAAATGAACTTTTTACTGATTGATTCACAACTTTAATGGTAGTATAGCTTGGATTAAGCTAACTTGTGCTCAAACCAATGGTACCTAACCAAATGCGTTGGTAGTGCCAATACTTTAGATTGAAAATGAAGTACTTGGTAGTGGTGGAGCCAGGATTTAGATATGAAAGGGGTCTAAGAGTTTTAGAGGTTATTTGCCTAATTAATTTAGTGGTTATGGGTGAAAAAAGTTGTGGGAGGGGGCTAGGCCACTTGCCACCGCCCCTGTACCTGTTGTTGGTGCTTTGGTTCAATGCCAGATGATTTCTGGGCTGGATGGATTGGTGTTACCAAAATATTGATAAGAATCTTGAAAGGGTGTTTGCGTTTGCTACCTTATTAATGTCTTGGCATTACCATTTTGGTATGTTAGCAATCTGAACCAACCATTCATACTGTAAGGGTTCTTGCGAATGAATTTATGAATTTTGTAAAATATATGGTATGAAAAGGTTTATGTGTCGTAAAGTTTCACCTCGTTATCGCCTCCTCCAAGGAGTATAGTATCCTTCCCTAACTCTTTATGTGTAAAGGAGTTTTGCCCGCTAACCAGGGACGGATCTAGAAAAAGATTTAAAGGGGACTCATCTCCTTCTTCCTTATGTAGTCTCCATACTCTTCTTATTCTTCCTCTTTCATCTCCTCTTCTATCAATGGTGATCTAGCGGGGTAGAGGGACTCGAGTCCATTTTGACTCCCTTAACTAGGACCGAAACTGATTCGTATTCCTAAACCACAATATCAGATATCTCGATCCCTGAACTATTGAAACCAGTGCATCTCTGAACTATTGAAACCAGTGCAATTTAACTCCCTTGGTGGTTTTGGAGGGTGATTTTGCTGACGTAATTTTTTTGTATGAATGACAAATGGGTCCTGTCACATCAACACCACGTGAGATGAATACTAGGTCAACACAAAAAAATTGTGTCCCATAATTATAATTCTAATGTTACATAAGTGCCACGTGGGATGAAGACTAGGTCAACACCGCCACGTCCTCCACACAAATTTTTTTTGTGTGAATGACAAATGGGTCCCATAATTCTAATGCCACATAAGCGTATAAGCGTTGCGTCAATGCCACGTTGGATGAAGACCAGGTGAACACCGACACATCAGCAAAACCGTCATGAGAGTCAAATTGCACTGGTTTTAATAGTTCGGGGATCGAGATATCCGGTATTGTGGTTGAGAGATACGAACAAGATTCGGCCACTAGTTAAGGGAGTCAAAGTGGACTTAATCAAAAAAAAAAAAAGACTAGCCACGTGCAACCAAAACCAAACCAAAAGGAATAAGTTTATTTTGTCTCCGTCATCTTTTTCCTTGGTCGAATCACATCCCTCAACTGCAAAACTAGTGTAATGTATCCCCCAGCTAGTTTGCTTGAGGACATATTATGAAGACTCCCGTGTCGCTCGGGAGGTGACCGTTGCCGAGGCCCGCTCCCCCTACACGCACACCACCTCACCACCGCTGTCGATGCCGACGGTGGTGCCTCCCTCCCACCACGACCTCCCTCCATCCTCACCTTCTTCATTTATCTCTTTTCCTTTTCCAGTTCCAAAACTCTTTTTCTCGGCAACTCGTCTCTCGACCCTGTTGCAGCCACCGGTGACGGCAACTGGCCGTGGTGGTGGGCGGCCGATAGATCTGCCTCCTACCACACCCCTCCTCCCCTTCGGTCCCGTCAGAGTTGGAGCCTATCAATAGTTTGCTGCTTTCGCCCTATATCAGATACAACGGGTCCCTCAACTGACAAAATTGGTGCTAATAAGGTCCCAAGGCAGTTTCGGATGCGACATCTACATGGCTGGTTTTACTTGATCCTTGTCGTACGTGGCAACGACATGGCACTGGAAGCAAAATGTAAAAATTAAAAGAAAATGTGGAACCCACATGTCATCGAGTGTTTGGTTAAAAATAAAAGAATTACAATGGGACCCATGGCCACCCCTCTCTTTCCCCTCTTCTCTCCCCTCTTTCTCTCTCCCCCTTTCCTCGTCTTTGTCACCGTAGAGCTAGGACAACGCCTGCGTCCGCCACTGCGAGCGAGGAGACAACGTTGACAGCGAGGAGTAAGCTCGCGGCGCCGGAGACTCGGTCGCGGGGCTGGTCGAAGGGAGCGGCGAGGAGGCGACACGCCGACGCTGAGGCCTGCTCGTCACGGTCGGCAACCCGCAAGCACGGCATGCGAGCGACAGACCACGGAAGGCAATGATGAGAGGAGGTGGACCACGAACCGGCACAGTGAGCGGCGGCAGTGGAGCCGGTCAAGGCGAGCGGTGATGGCGTTGCAGGTGTCGAGCAACGCGACCCCTCTTCCCCTCCGCCGTAGCAACCTCCCCCGCCGTCGCTGTAGCTAGGGCTGGATCCGCTGGAGAGTGCATTGCCGCTAGGCACGGTGACGTCAATGCCCTTTGTGTGGCCGTCGTTGCTAGATCCGACAGAGAACTCAACGGCCCTCCTTCTCCGCACGTACTCGCCGACCTCCTCGTCTCCTCCCTCTCTGCGCACTCGTCGGCCTCATCGCCGCCTCCCTCTCCATGCGCGCTCGCTGTCTTGCCCGCCATGGTCGCCGGCCTCCCCGCGTCCTCCCTCTCCTCTTGCTTGGACCGGCCGCTCCACCCCTGACGGTCGCCGTGCACCGCTCCTTTCCCCCCTGTCGCTAAAGAAGGAGACAAAGCAGGCTCAGCGGGTGATTGGCAATGTAGCGTGCAAAGAGGCCGCTCCTCCTCGAAGTAGCGGTCGTCGACATTGGAGCCCCCTCCTCGCCAGTCGCCAACAGCAGCCACCGACGGCCACCACCACAGCCGTGCACGGGGAAGATAGAGGTTGGGGACATGCGCCGCCGGCTACATCTAGTGTTCATCCGCTGCTTGGGCTAGCTCCTCCAATCTATCCTACATCGCTGTGGGGAAGGAGGAGGGGAAGAGGAGATAAGGAGAAGGGAGGAGATAGAGAAGAGGGAGGATGAGGTGGAAGAAGTGGACCCATTGACATGGATCCCACTATTTTTTTAATCTTATTGTTTCATTGATATATGGGCCCACATATTTTGTTTTAATTTTTTAATTGTTAAAATTTGCTTCATGTGCCACGTAATGGCTCGTAAGATGGACCAAGTCAAATTAGCCACGTAGGCGTCACGCTAGGTAAAACCACTGTCCAAATCGCCTTGATACCTATATTGCACTGGTTTTGTAAGTTGAGGGACTGGTTGTGACATATTTTTCGGTTCAAGGATGAAGATAAGGACATACAATAAGCTTATTCCAATAGAAAAAAAATGGAAAAAGACGACCCATCTGCATCCAAAACAAAAGTAAGGAATATAGGGACCAAAAATGAACTTATTGCTATAGAAAAAAATGCAAAAAGACGACCCATCTGCATCCAAAACGAAATTTTGGAATAAAGGGACCTAAAATGAACTTATTGCTATAGGAAAAAAATGGACTCATCTGCATGCAAAACGAAAGTAGGAGAAATAAAAATATCAGAGCCAGGTTTCGATCCTGGGACCTGTGGGTTATGGGCCCACCACGCTTCCGCTGCGCCACTCTGATGGCTGTGATGTTATCTTAATTCTTAATTTTGAGTATATGAGTAGCGTCCAGTAAAATAAGTTGCTTCGACCTATCAAATAAGACATTTTTAAAATTTATAATAATTATGTGCTAATAGCATTTTTTTTTTGTTTTCCATGTTCTACCTTTATGTTCAATTCATTGGAAAAGAACGTCACCTTTTTTCTCCAGGATAAACACTCCAACGGAACCAGAAATTTTTTAGTAAACTTATGCAATACACTTTAATAATATGAATTGGTGTTTATAAGTATTTTTGTAACATATATACTCCCTCCCTAATAAGTTCTAAATAAAAAAAATCATACACATAAAACACACACACACAAATCACAAATCGACTATTTAATACTTCCTCCGTTTCATATTATTTCATATTATAAGGTGTTTTGATTTTTTTTCTAGTCAAACTTCTTTAAGTTTGACTAAATTTTTAGTAAAAAAGTTTGACTAGGAAAAAACTCAAAATGTCTTATAATATGAAACGGAGGAAATAGTACTGGAGTTAGGCCTAGAGTAGTCTTCGGTTCTATAGTCTTCTTGGAGATTCCGTTATGTCTTTAGTAATTTACTCTTCTTGTAAGATTATATTTACTCTTCTTGTAAGACTATAGTTGCAATAAAAGAATAATCTCCTTTATTATATTGTGTTCGTAGTTCATATACTAGTTCACTAGTTATGTGTTCTAGGAATAGATTATACTTCATTAATACAATTCACTTGATTAGACTAGTCGATCTACGTTACGGTAACGGTCTAATGATCTTAATGGGTTGCACTAGTTCTAATTTGTTCATCCGAAGGGTTAGAGTCGAAGGGGAATTAGTGATATTATTTATTAACATAAGCATGATGCTTAGGTTAGTTAAATGTAATTGGATGCGGGTATGTTCCACAGAAAACGAGATAGGCGGTAGGTAGTGACAGCCCTGTCTGACCTTTATACTCCTCCACGTCTGGTATGATGAAAGAGTTCGTAAAATGTCATAACCATACTGGCAAACCAGCAGACAGTGGTCTCTCGGTAGTATCTGGGTACATAGAACTAAGTCCTAGCGTTGTAAGCATATATGTGTTAAGTGTAAACTAAACATTAGCAATATAGAAGAACATATGAATCTTAGCTTTCTATAATTCTTCTCCACTGTCTAGTGTATCATTATTAGATGAATCTTCATCTTCTTCCTTATAGAAATATAAATACGATATATTTGAAATACTCCTGAATGAAATGTTACAGCAGTATTCGAGCGTTTACGGATTTATATGTGACTGTAAGAAATACCAACATTAAGTTTGCCGATGAAAGGAGAGGGCAATGAGATTGGAGCAGCGATAGGAAGGGCCCCACTCCACCACTGCCACCATTGTGGGTCTTGAGCTCCACCACTGTCGGCACTGAGCTATGCTGTCGTCCAACTTATCTTTCTTTAGGAGAGGGGGGAGGGTCTTGGGAGGGGCAAAAGAGATATTTCAAATCGTTACAGTGGAAAAAAAATTAAATACGTTCGAAAGAATGATATTTGAAGAGTGGCTATCTATAAGAGTGGCAAACTGTTAAATTTGAGGCTCATGGAATTAGGTGTAGGGGTTAGAGCTCTGGCAAACGGGCTAAAAAGAACATAAATTTCCCTAGTACTTTTCATTTCAGGACGTAGTCGTATTCCTCGTAAGGGTGAAAATGGTCACGGAAATTTCCCATGGATCAAGCGTCATTTCTATATAATAGTTACCATTTCCAACTGTCATAATTTCTAAATAAAATGGTCATGGTGTATAAATTTAATTTTTTTTATTTTTCTTTCTGCTTAGGGCCTGTTTGGTACAACTCTAACTCCTAAATATAACTCCAGGAGTTGAGTCTGGAGTGGAGTTGTGGAGCTGCCTAAACCTAGCTCCACAACTCTAGTACATTTTGTGAGAGAGCTCCACCCAACTCCACTCCCAGTTCTGGTGGAGCTGAAACTATTTGGCTGAGCTTCAGCTCCAGAAGGGGTGGAGCTGGAGCTGTGCCAAACAGGCCCTTAGGCCCTGTTTGGTAGAGCTCCAACTCCCAACTCCCAACTCCTAACTCTAAACTCCAACTCCAGAGGGAGCTAGCTCCACTAGGAGCTGTAGATGGTCTGAAAGTGTTTGGCTAACTTGCTCAGCTCCAGAAATTCTGAAAGAGAGGATAGAGGGTAGATAGACAATACTACCCTTGTGTTTCACTGCTGACTTAGGATTAATAATAGATACTTTTCCTTAATAATTTCAGCACAGTGAATATTAATTTATTTTTCATTTCCTTAATAAGTTCAGCACGGTGATTATTAATTTCTTTTTCATTTCCTTAATAATTTCAGCACAGTGAATATTAATTTATTTTTCATTTCCTTAATAAGTTCAGCACGGTGATTATTAATTTCTTTTTCATTTCCTTAATAATTTCAGCACAGTGAATATTAATTTATTTTTCATTTCCTTAATAAGTTCAGCACGGTGATTATTAATTTCTTTTTCATTTCCTTAATAATTTCAGCACAGTGAATATTAATTTATTTTTCATTTCCTTAATAAGTTCAGCACGGTGATTATTAATTTCTTTTTCATTTCCTTAATAATTTCAGCACAGTGAATATTAATTTATTTTTCATTTCCTTAATAAGTTCAGCACGGTGATTATTAATTTCTTTTTCATTTCCTTAATAATTTCAGCACAGTGATTATTAATTTCTTTTCCATTTTGTCCATCGATTGTTTTGTCTTGGTTGTTTTAAAAAGACAACAAGAAACGAGCTAGCTACCCACTGCCATTCATTGCCAGGGAGGGGGAACACATTCAATCAATCATTATATGATTGGTACTCCAAAATAAAGTAAAAATTAAAGTTGTTGCATGACATATATTTAGCAATATAAATGTTTAGTAATAATATGATTGGTACTCCAATATAGATGTTGGATAAGCTAAAGAAATTTTCATTGCAGGCCAGCAAAATACCTCCTCTTGTTCCATTAGCAGGAAGAAAAGCATAATCATTTCTGAAACATGTGCCAAGGGTACACAAAACATCACTTTCTGTAATCTGATTCAGCTTAGTTTCTTGGAGACAGACAATCGTAGCATTCATTTGTTGTGCCGAAAGCCTAGCACTTTCTTTTCTAGCTGGGTTGTTCAAGCCTCTAACATTCCAATTCAAAACGAAACAGTTACTCTACGACATTGGCAACAGACAGATCTACTTGGGGGAACTCCATGCGCAGGGAGCTCGGAGTTTAAATGGCAACCTCTGAAACACAGCCAAGCAGCTTGGCAGAAACACAAAGAGGTAAACACCAACAAAAGTGGGACCAAAGATGACTTGTTTCTTCTACGTAGAGGAGGTAGCATCGAGGCGCGATGAGGCGACTTCTGGTATCGAGGCTTCTTCAGACCGGCACCACGGTCGCCGCCTTCTTGGAGCGAAGACGGATTCCTTTGCAGCCACCGTTTTCCACCAAATCAAATTGTAATGCTGCATATACAATTTCTTAATGTGATCATCAAGTTGTTTGTTATCATCAAGAACACCAAATCTTTTTGCAAGGATTTCTTGTGCAATTAATTCAAGTTTGGTGCTTTTTCTGGCTTTCAAAGCAAGTCTTGCTGCGCTACAGTCATTTCCTACCCCCGAAAAAAATAAGTATAGTTGCAATGTTATCTACAAATGACAAACAACTATAATGCTACCAAATACATATTTTGCCACATACATATAAATTTTTCTGACCAATTCTTTCTAGAAATCTAAGTATAGTGAGAATATGGTTGAAGTATACAAACTAAAATCAAGCAATACACACAAATCGGGAGAAATTTGGGGGAGAGAGTCTAGGGTTTGAGGGAGCTAGTCTAGGGTTTAGGGTACCTTTGGCTCCTTGCACCAGATCTGCTATGCCACCGGCGTCGCCCAGCTCCTGCCGTGCGCCTCCTCGCTGTGGGGAGCCGCTCCCGCCGCCAAGTGCCGCCGCCTGAGGTCTCAGCGCCAAATCCAACCGGCCGTGCGCTGCCCAGAACCTCCGCCCGGCGCCCTTGCCGCGCGAGGAGAGGAGGCAGCGCCCCCGTGCGCGCTGTGCCTTCATGCTACCGCTGCCGCCGCCTCAGTCCTCCTCCCCTTCTCTCTTCGCGGTCTCGAGAGAGACGCGATGTGCGCTAGTCTGGCTCGGTGCGGTGGGGAACGAAGGAGAAATTTGATAATAAGCCATCCCATCCGTGCGCGGTGGTGAAGGGTAGGGGCGGTGGCATTCTGCTCGTAATTTTTGCGAAAAGTAATGGGTAGCGCTGTAATCAGGCTGGGAGTGGAGCTGTGGAGTTGGTTTTCCCCGCTCTCCACGCGGTAGTGTAATTTTTTGGAGCGATCTGCACTGCTCCGCTCCTCTTTTGGATGAATCCTAACCGTTTGCACAGCTCCAGCTCCAGGTAAGGTGGAGTTGGGAGCTGGAGCTGTTGCCAAACGGGGCCTAGTATTGATGCCTATCGATACGATGAGTAGTTTAAATGATATGAGTAGTTTAAATGATCGTCGTTTCATCACCGATGCCCGACGTTCGACCGTTTTCCCCCCTAGAGGGCAGCGTCCATAACGATGTGAATTGTGAAATATCGCCGCCGATCCGGCGCGTGGCGCGGCAATGCGGTCGTCGAATTGCGGCCGGGTGTGCGTCCGGCGGATGGCCCGCTCGCCGGCGGCGCCGGCGGCTTGGTTTTCGAGGTGGCTCACGCGCGTCTCCGCTCTCCGCAGCGCCGCGCCACTCCTCGATCGCTTCTTCATCTGCGCCGGAGAAGAGGTACGCCGCACCACCCCCCGCGCCTTTTACATCGTTGGTTTCCGAGGAAAAGCACGAACAAGTGCCAAAATTTTCGCCATCTCGCGTTTCCGCTCTCCCTAGGTTTAGGTTTCCGCTGCTGCATTTTGTTGCGTAAGGGCTAGGGTTAAAATTCAAGGTGGAGTGGAGAATTTTTTTTAAAAAAACTTGCTGTACAGCAAGGGCGCCCCAATTTAGAACTTTTTATCCCCAGTTTAGAACATCGTGGAAAATTTGGTAGGGAAACCGTATGGGAAGAGGCGAGTAGTATTTCTTTTGCTGTATAAAATTCACGCGTTTCGAACAAGTGTAAGGAGAACACACGAGATTAGTTTGTGTTGTAGTATTTGAATATGGGGGGATTGGATTGGGATTTAGACATTTAGTTAGTACTCTGTTCCTTGCTGAATCCAATCCCCATTCACCAAACAAACAAGTGTCTCCACCGGTCGAATCCTTTTTTTTTTCTGGAATGACCGAAGGAGGTCATTCAGTGTAATTAAGATAGGAAGAAAAGGTTAAAAAAAAAGTTTTACATCGACAGCTGACTGTCGAGGAAGGATGTGCACCAAAGCACACGTCCTGAACCATGTGCCAACCGCCCAAACACACGCTACAGAGAGAGAAGCCAAGCACCGAACCGGCCATCGCTATGCGAGACCGATCGCCACTGGACCAACAACACCACGACGACACAAAGACTCTAAAACGATGCCCTCACGCCTCACGAGGGGCACGACGCCGAAAGACGCCGTCATTATCCGTCCAAAGAACTGGACAAGGTTTTCACCCAGAGCTCCTTAGGAGGGGTACCTCAACAATGCCCTCATGAGGGTTACCACGCCCGAAGACGTAGTCACTATTGGCCCAAAGAAATAGGCTAAGCTTTCGCTCGGAAACCCCCTACCGCTGTGGTCCATTGCCCAATCCGAATCCACCATCTAAACATCGGCGGCACATGGCTTCCGCCAACGAACCACCATCCCTGAGAGCTGGCCCAGGACCCCTCTGTTCCACCACCCGCCGGCCTCCTCGCCAAATCTGGCCGAAGGAGAACCTGAGACTGGGTGGCATAGCTTCGGTAACCTGAGCTTCCCCCGCTGACAAGCTGCCGCCTCAATCCAACCTAGAAACTCCCCGCAAAGAAGGGAATGAGCTCCAGAAAGGGCGAGGGTGCCGACCGGTAACGAGGAAGACGACCCACCACCGCCAGCTCCCTTTGCACTGCCTACGCCGACACCGGTGAAGCTACTGCCCCTCCGGCTCCGGCACCCCCGTTGCCCGGCCGCCGCGCCCCACCTAGCCACGCCACGCCGCCCACCCGGCCGCAGGGCATCGCGGCGGCACCCGGCAGCCGAGGACTGGCCGCGCCATGGGCTACTCGCGGCCGCACAGCCGAGCCGCGGCACGCCTCGCCCGGCAGCTGCACCAGCGCCACGCTGCCGCCGCTCCCAGCCCGTAGCTCCGGGCAGGCCACGCCGCCGCCATTCCCAGCCGCCGAGCCGTTGCCGCTCGCGCTGTCTCGCGCCCGGGCAGGCCACGCCACCGCCGAGCCGCTGCCGCCGCTCGCGTCGTATCCACGCCTAGGCAGGCCGCACGCCGCCAAGCCGCCTCACGCCGCCAACACGCCCAGGCCGCCAGCCGCCTCGCGCCGTCGCGCCGGAGCAGCTGCTTCGGCCAGATCCAGGCGTGGGAGGGCCAAATCCGGCCTCAGGGCTCCTTTGGCAGCCCGGGATACCACCGGGATCCCGGCCCATTCCCTGGGAGAAAGGCCCGCGGGGGAAATTGCCACGGGTATTTTTCTGGTCCATTTGGAAGCCCACGAGGCAGGGATTTCCCGACCCAATCAGCGGGGAACCCCAGGGAAAGGAACCCGACCTCTCGAGGTCAGGAAATTTCCTCTCCCGATCCGCCGCTGTCTCTCTCGGCAAAAGCGGCGACCAAGAGCGGGCGCCGCCGTGCCTCCTTCTCCGGCGAGACGCGCCACCGCCGGGACTCTTCCTCCGGCAGAGAGGGTAAGCCCTTCTCCTCTTCCCCTCCTCTCATCCTCCTAGGGTTCCCGTTCTCCTCCTCCTCTAGGGTTTCCGCCTCCGTTCGGTCTCATCTCTCGCATCGCAGGCACAGAAACGCGGCGGTGACGCGCCGGCAGCACGAGCGCACAGCACTAGCAGAGGACAGGGGGAGATCCAAGGCGGCGCGACACGCCGGCGGAGGAGGCGTTGAGGCGCAGATCCAAGGCAGCAAAGAATTTGGTTTGTTTCTTGATTTGGTTTGTTTCTCCACGCGCGCAAAGAATTCTTGCTCCGGTAGTTTCTTCCCCGCTGTAAGCTTGGTTCTGTGTTGTCCGGTAGATTTATGTTGTTCTTGAGCGTTGAATCGGTGGAGGGATGGGTACACGCAGGTGCTAGGGTTCAATGGAGTTTCTGGTCTGTGGATTGTGAAAACGCACTGCAAGATGATTATGGACTATCTATCTCCTTCTTGCTAGATTTGTTTTGCTGTTAAGTGGTATCACAGAGATTTGTCTTGCGTTTATATAATTACTAGCTTATATACATCTAGCACTGACTTGTTCATTTCATCAATACGCCGAAAGATCGATCCACATAACAGTATGTCTTAATTAATTAATGGCAGCTTAGCTATAAGTTTTGCATATGCCATCAGAGATGATCATAAATTCAGGATTCAGTTGATTTCATATCTTGTACAGTGTATTGTGCACATCACTCATGGGTACTATTATAGCTATATGCAGACTGAATGAGTACAATATAGTAAATATAGTAGTGGAACAGTACGTGTTGCACTGCATCTGCATCTGTACCCCTAATATGTTATTATTCATGTTTGCACAGTATATGGCATGATGATTTTTGTTTGCAAAGTACATTGTTACAGATGAGATTTTTAGTAGGCTGTTCATTGAAGTATTTTAGCTGATTTAACTGTTGTCTGTGCTAGTCAATCACTGAATTGTAGTATATAACATGGCTGAATTGAAATTGTGTTCTGAATATGAGACAGTGAACCATAGCACATCAAAGAAATTGTTGCAATTAAACATGTTTTGGTGTTCTTCCTGCTCTTATTGCAGGAAGAATTAGTGACTGTATTGAGATGTTTTTACGTACAGTATTGCTCTGTCAATTTTAGTGGCAGACCTGCTCATGCTGTCTTGCATAATTCTTTCTTGCCCCTTTTGTGTTTGTCATTATCCCATCTTGCTCAATTTTTTTTTACTAATCAATTGTTTTATTTTTTGTTGTAATTTTAGTCTGATTTTGTAACAGAAAAGTGATGGGCTTCTGCAAACGAGCAAATTAGAAAGTTCTTACTATAGGATGATGAACTATTTTTCGTATTGGTCCCTGCTATACTTGCAATGGGAAATATCATGTTAAGTTCTGGTTGATTGAGAATTTGAGATATTATTGTTGTCAGGTTCCCTATGATGCAGAATTTTCTATGTCAAGTTCCTTAGGATGCAGAATTTTACTTGTATGCAACATACATGAAAAAACTTACTTGACTAGTACTGTATAGAATTTTGGAATACATGAAAAATATCAAAATAGCTCTCAAAATTATGGATGCATAATTCTGGTGTAGAATTCTGAAAGCAATACATAATTCTGAATCACTATCAGTTTTATATGATCTTCCTGTCTCCAATGTGTAAGTTTCCATTAAAAACTCTGTTTGCAATTGTTTGGTGTATTTATCTGGTTGTATGCAATGGAAATGATGCAGGAATTTTGACTTTGTTTGCAGCATAGCATGAAAAACTTACCTGAGTAGTACTGTAGAATTCTGGTAACATAATACAGTATGCATGTAGAAGTACATTAGTCTAGTACATGAAAATAGCCCTTAAAATTCTGGATGCATAATTCTTGTATAGAATCCTGGAAGCATAATTGTGGATGCAATACATTACTGCAGCTGCAGCGATGATTCGCGAAATTTGTCCCTTGTTGTTTCTTGTGTTTGATTTGCAACCATTAATTGAGAAAAAATTGACAGATTATGTATTGTGAAATTGCAGTTTTGGGGATCAACAAGTGACAAGAGTAAAGATTAAGACCAGTTGCACCGAGATGATTATTTGAAAATTCCAAGGATTATATCTTTTCCACTTAACCTTTGCTACATGTATGTCTATTTGTGTGCCAATTGTTAATGATTGCACATTAGTTGTTGAAAAAGACATCACACGTTTTAGCTTGCTTTATCTGTCATTTTAATGTATGCCTATGTAAAATGTTCCAATCATCCAAGGTTTAATTTTTGTAATTTATCATATTTTGTATTAGCTGAATGTTGATTTTTTCAAATTATTTGTGAATTTTCTGAATTTTTACCAAATTTGCTATGCCTTTTCCATATGAATGTCTGAATTTTTGGAATTTTCTGTGGATATTCAAATTTTCTATGAAAATTTGAATTTATTTTGTCACCCTGATTATCTTTTCCTGCTCGTTAGTTATCGTGAGTTTTATATTTTATCATGCTACGTATTTTAAACCCTAGCAGCTAGCATTTTCAAAGGAATGGAGCGTGGAATTTCCCCTAGTGGGAGTCTTCCAAATGAATGTAGGGGACTTATCCCTCACGGAGCAAACTTTCCCTAGGAATGGAGAGTTCATATGTCACAGGGAAGATCCCCTTTGGGGATTATTTTTCCCAGGGGTTTTCTCCCTGTGCATCCAAAGGAGTCCTCAGAGAAGCCGGATCACCGCCTCTCCAAGCAGCCCCGCCGTCTCCGCCTCTGGCCGCGGCGGAGAGCTTCATCGTTCCCCTGTCCTCGTCGCGCCGAGGTGGAGGCCGCCGAGTTGATGTGCCTCGCCGCCGCCTTCCCTGCTCGCTGGCAGGCTTTCCCGCCGGCGAGCTCCGGCGGCGGTGAGGTGGAGGAGGCGGAGTGGCGGCGCGGGCGGCTAGGGTTTTCGGCCCCCGAAGACGCGCCCGGCGGGAGAGCGGGACGCGGAGGAAAAACAGTTGCTCTGGTGAGAGTTTTTCCACCGGTCGAATCCTCATTTCTCATCCTTGCAAAAGAAAAGAAAAACCTTCATTTTCTTATCCAAATATCTACCGAGATACTGTGTCCTTGTTCATTTGATCCTATCAATTTGGCCATGTTGTGGTATGGATAGCAATGGTCAACTGGGCAAAGGTTAAGTACAAACGCCGCGACTTGATTCTTTCCCCTCCCCCAAAAAATGCAATGGTATTATTGGGATGTAGATTGTAGAATTGAAGAGGAAATTATCCGATTCACCTGCCTAGTTTTACCATTTCCCTCCTTTGTCTAGTATTGCTCAAGATTTACCCCTAAAGCCTTTATCTGATTTTTTTTTATGGATAATATAAGCCTAAATTTATTAATTCCTCGAAAAAAAACTACTATTATTCTCCTAAATCATTTCATTGCCCTGATTAAACGGATGTAGCTATATTATTTTGTTATATTCACTAAGTACAAAAATGGATTCTGATGCTTGATTAATTCCACGTTAATCAGGTATTCTGATGCATCAAACAAGAACTGTTGCCAGAAAAATACCTTCATCATACTTCCATGATTATTAAACATTACTTCATAATATGATGATGTGCTAGGAGCACCCTCCACCACAATCAAACTGCTTGCCGTTCTGTTGTCAGTGCTGATGTGGATGAAATATCACCACGAGTTTTATCTATTTGCTTGATAGTTTCAGTGAGAAAGTTCAGGAATGTCTAGTTTTATCTTCTGCAGAACTTTGATTTGTTCTCTCTATCCATACTAGAGTGGTATATGTCGTCAGTTTCGGTCAAAATATGGATTTGTATCTCCCGTGTGCTTTATTTCCATCCCTTAGGGCTTAATTCCTGACTCTGTTTTTTGTGCAATATCTGACCGATGAAAAAATGGCCCTGCGCGTAACTGATTTGTGTCTTAGCAAAACTGTCAGTTACTGATACAGTCAAGCTTAGCCAAAAATGATTAGATGTATCCTGTATTCCTGTATATGCGGTTGGTGCCCTGAGATGCCTTAGATATTTGGTGAATGCTCCATCTCAAAACAAAAGGCAATAAGATCCATGCCACTAGTTGCTAGTGAAAGGGAAGAGGAATGCGCTGAGAATGATAAAGAGCTTCCTTATTTATGCTCTCTTGATTCACAAAATAATAGGGAGGCTTTTCTGTGAGTTTGTTGTACTTATATCAATCAACCACAATGGTGTGCCTATCAGTATCAGACAATGTCCCTATATTCCCTACATCTATTATTCGAGTTACTGATCACCGATAGCTCATGGTTTAGTGAGAAGATAGGCCGTGCTGGAAAGATATGATTCTCATGGTTAAAGCAACAGTAAGTTCTTTATCACTGCTTTTCTTTTCATCCAGAATGATCTGGAGGGCTGTAAGGATAATGGATATTTAAAGAGAGAATCCACTCAGTGCCACTGAGTTTATCACACCTCTACAATCTACCATCGACTTTGTCAAGTTCCACAATATACCATTCTGCTTTCTTCAACCTCTACTCTCTGCCATCACCGTGCACTAGCTGTCAGTTAACCTCTAGTTAACCTCTGTTAGCGCTTTGAAAAGACCTATTTGCCCCTAACTCATTCCACAAGGTAATTAGTTGTATTTTATGCAACCTCAGGACACACATAATAAAGGTATGTAAACCATCAAACGGTTTCAGCCAACTAGATAGGGAAAAAAATCACACATTTTGCTTATTTTAGCTATCCAATCAAAAAATTTTCAACATGATGGATGACACTAAGCTCCTATAGATATAGGAGTGAAGACCAAAATATTTCAGTATATTAGCCAACTCCATACAGTTTAGTACCATAATATGAAGAGATATTTCATTACATTAGCCAACTAGAAAGTCAACACACGTTCATATAGTTCACACATTAGCCAACTCCATGCAGTTCAGCCATACATGTTGAGGCATACAGTTTAGAATCACAGTCAATACGCGCGTCCGGTTGCTACCGCATTGGGGACGGAAGTGCCAGTACAACGGCGGTGGAGATGCTGCAGGCGGACGGTTCTGGTGCCGCTGCTGACGGCGACGATGGGGACTGCTGTGCTAGGGACAGCGACGCCAGGAGGCCGTCTGTGGTGGAGGCGCGGTAGGCAGAAGCTTGTCGCGATTCTCATGGTTAAAGCAACAGTAAGTTCTTTATCACTGCTTTTCTTTTCATCCAGAATGATCTGGAGGGCTGTAAGGATAATGGATATTTAAAAGCGGAGTGAACACCATCACCTCCACCTCTGCTGAAATTCCAATCTGATACAATGATAGCCCAGCATTAAGCAACTATCTAAAATTAGAGAGATCCTATTTCATTAAGAAAATAGCACCGAGATCCAAGTGGAATACAAAAGACTTGAACTCAGCAACTGATTTAAGGCTGTATTTAGTTCACACTGAAATTGGAAGTTTGGTTGAAATTGGAATGGTGCGATAGAAAAGTTGAAAATTTGTGTGTGTAGGAAAGTTTTGATGTGATGGAAAAGTTGAAAGTTTGGAAAAAAAACTTTGGAACTAAACACAGCCTAAGTTCAGTTCATTACTATGCTACTATCTGGCCAGTGGACACACTTAATCAGGGTTCCATCTTTTATTTTGTAATGAAACGAGCTTTGTTTTCAGTCAACATAGGCTGGTTAGACAGCAGTTATATGTCATGATGGAACGAAAATAGGAATATATATGTTCCACCATTTTGGTGCTACTTTATAGTAAACAACTAAACCCCCAATTCGTCACCTAAACCCCTAAAGCATTGTTGCTACTGTGATTGTTGGCCAAGGTACCCTAGAATTATCTATATACAGTTATACACATACTCATTTCATCTCATCACTGCTCTTTGCTTACTTCAAAAACTTGAAGCTACTGAGCAAGTACCAACAATATATATCTGCTATCCGGAAATTACAAAGCAAAACTTTAAAAAGCTAAGGTACTTGATCAAATTTTAAGTCGCAAACAACACACTATTATTCATAACACAGATTGTCTAGAACTACTCCCACTGGATCGATGTTATTGCTACTCAGTAAGTCCCCATATATATGCCTATAAGATAGCGTCTCATGAGTCCCATCAGAACCATGGAACAGTACCATAGCTACCGTCAGATAGAGCTGCAGTGGAGAACATCTGGTCCACTTCGATCTCCACATCTGATCTCTTGGCGAAACGGCCCTTGATCCTGGGCCGTGCCTCTGCGTACGCCTTTCTTGTTGCATAGCGTATTGTCTTCTCAAACTTCCTGGCCTTCTTCTTCTCCCTGTACCTGAGCACCCTGGCCTCCCTGTCCATGGAGCTGAAGTGGAGGGACATCTGAAGCGAGGGACCTGAGAAGAGATTGATTGCTCCAGCAGGTGTCAGGATGCTGGAATTCGGCATATCTATCACCGTGCTGTCTGGTACTATACCCACCTCCATTGATGAGAAAGATATCTGAGATGGAATCGGCAAATGGTCACTGAAATATGCGAATCATAAGGAGATTGCAGGTGTCAGAGACCCTGCAATGATATATAGATGGGCTTAATTTAATTTTACATACATAAGAAAAACTTCCAATATCTTTTTTACTGTCGCAAAAGTAAGATATTTTAAATTTATGCACTGGGATAAAATATGAATTACACTTACACTTATCCTACTTTTCATGAGGTCTTTCGTGTGGTGATTGCTGTGTACATAAAAGGTTAACAAACTCACTTCTTTTCAATTAGTGAGTTAGCATGGATGGTATATGCTTAGAAATACAGGAACTAGTCAACTGGTCTGCCTAAAGATCAATTGTGTACTTTTCTTTAAAGTATTTTTTTTATCGGTTCCATTTAATCAGCCTAAAGATCGCAGCTTGGAAGTAGAAAAGTATCTTTGTTTTCTTGTTGAGATCTGTTTATTTATCCCTTCATTTTGTTAGACAGTAGCTTTTGTTTGGAGAATGTTTTTCCACTCAAAAGTACTAGTATGAACTCTAAAACATTGACAACGTGGCATGTAGTAACAACTAACTAACAACAGTAATAGACGTTCATTCTCTGAAAAAAAAATAGTTGCAGCTAGTAATAGATGAACTCACGCTGTTGCTGATGGAATCTGTGTAAGCACTGACGCCGGCGGTCATGGAGGCGGCCTGGTCTGCTCCCACAACTCCATAGCCACTGTGCTGCTGCTCACTCAGCATTGTGATCTGTGAAGGTACCACACACTCGCTCCCTTCCTTCTCTGCAAACTCCTTTTGCATCTCCTGCTGCTGCTGCTGCTGCTCTTGCTGCTCATGCATCCCATACTGCTGATCTTGGCTGTTTTCGATGCGGCTGTCGTAGTACGAATTGTACCCGACAAGATCAAAGTACTCATCGACTTCACCATAATACATGCCGTTGTTGCTGTTGTTGTTGTTGTTATTGTTGTTGTTGTTATTGTCGTTGTTGTTGTTGTTGTTGTTGTCGGGATCTTTGGTGAGGAGAAGCCAAGAGTCCACCTCCTCGTCCTTGTCGCCGAGGACGGTGGCGGTGGCCACCACGGCCTCAGCGAGCACGGAGGTGGCCGGGATGGCGACGGCCGGGAGCGGCGCGACGGGGACGCGCTGGTGGCGCCTGGCGAGCGGGTTCGCGGAGTGCACCTGCACGGTCGCACGCCACGCACAGCGCGGCGGCGTCGGCGCGGCACGCGAGCGCGGCCGGGGCGCGCTCGCAGGCCTCGCACACCCGCACGCGCTCGTGGCGGGACGCCACGCGGTTGGCCGCGTGCACCCGCCGCGTCGCAACGCCGCGCACAGGTACGCCCGCGTCCGCGCGGCAGTACACCACGCTCGGCGCCGCGCGGCACCCGTCGCACGGCCGCGCCCATGGGCATCCGCCGCCCCCCGCTGCTCCCTCTCCTCCTCCAACCTCCTGGTCGAACACGTTGCCACCAAAATTATAATTCATGAACGAAGTAGCCTTGCTTGTGGTAGTAGTAGCTTTAGCTTGCACCACATGGACAAGTCTATCGATCCAAGCTATTGTGTTTTTCCTCTCTATCTATCTCTCTCTATGTGTCGTGTGTGTATGCGTCTTCTCCCGTTCCTCTACCTCGCATGGCTCTTGTGGAATTTTGTGAATGTTTTGGAGGGGAAAGTCACGGTGTTTTTGTCCTGGGGAGTTTGAGCGTAGAGTATACTAATAATAAGGGGGGTGTCAAGTCGAATCCAGCGAGTGACACTTGGCGCGATCCCGGGGTGTCGAGCGGCGGCTGCAATGCCTGTCTTGTGGTTGCCTTTGGATGTTTGCTGCTTCAGCGTCTCTCTTCTCGCCCCCTGATGCCAATCCTCAAATGGAGGGGTCGTTTTCAGATAAAGATTTTCTGCACTTTGGCTGGTCCTCTGGAGAATTGGTGCCCTTGAGCTAAATCTAAGTATCTAACCTGAACTGATGTCAATACCTCTTAAGCCAAAGCAATCGCGCTTTTGCGCAAAAAAGCTCTGCATTTTAGTGATGAGTACACTGATTCTCTTTTGTCGTAATCATGTTCCATTTTAACTTAGGACTGTCCCTAAAGAGATTTTACAGGGATCAATAGAATCCTCCCATATGCATTCCTAGGATTGTCCCTAAACAAATCAATTTCCATCTCTTAGATGGAACTAAGCCCAATGGGGGAGAATTGGAAGCCACTGTGATGATGTACAAATAAAGGGAAAAACAAAAAAGAGCAGAGGAAAGATGCTGCCTCTCTCTCTTTATGCACATTCTTTTGCAAAAGAGAAAGGGAGGGTTGGGTTCTCTGGGATTCCAAAGCATGCGGTTTTGTGCCAGTCATTGGCACTCCCCCTTAGCCGTTCCGCCTTTACGAACCTCCGGTGTGAGGTAGCCAGTGCAGATACATGAGAAAAGTTCCAAAGCGGCCTGCCATGTCACTAGATAGTTTCTTTGCCGGCCTCCCTCATCCAAAAATATCTATTCTAGTGGACAAGTCAAATTATTACCAATGTGTTTTTTTTCTTCTGTTATATGATTTCTCAACTGATGAAGGAGCTATTATTTCCTTGCATATCTTTTTTTTTTGTTTGTTTGCAAGGCCTATCTATATATGACATGGGTCCTTTGTGGGTTATTTGTTGCTTATCATTTTCTTTGAGCCATCTGTTTCTTATTATTGCCCTGCTATAACGTTAAATATGCCTCTCCATAGAGAATCTACTCTTTTTTTTTTCGCAATAAATTTGTAAGGAGAACAGTCCACCTCTGTTCTTATTTGCTTTTGTTGTTATCTAGTATTTTGGTAGAATCTAGCTACATGGTTTGATATATGTCTTGTTAGTACCAAGTTCAATGCAACCATATATCTATCGTGTTGATGAATTGAGTATGTTATGCTGTGGTTGAATTAAGTGTTATGAAAAACATTGGAGTAACTAACAAAAAAAAAGTGGTGCTATTAGGGCAATTCTCCTTTAACACTATGCCATGCTACACAAATTTTATCTGCAAACTTGTACTCCTACTACACTATACAAACTTCCTTGGTAAGTTGGCATATTGACATCATTTGTTTTTACTGTATGTTCAAAATTGATCTTCTTACCCACAAGTGGTTCTTTATTTACTAGTGAAAGCACAAGAAATATTTTTCTCCTGCAGTCCTCTTTATTCCATTTGATGAGTGCGTATATATACAGCAGTTCCGTCGAGGCAGTGACTGGTGAGCTTATGGCAGCTTATGTGACTGAAGAGTGGGCCCCATGGCCCAGGAATTGTTGAAGATGGTGACAACTAAAGTTAACTCGTCAGGTAAGGACTGTGACTGAGATGCCATATTTGGCTTTCACACCTGGCATATACATCTTCCAGAATTATTGGCTTTTACTATATTCTAAAGGAAGAAATGCCCTTGTTTCTTCAAACAGTTCGATGGACACGTGGAGTCAGTGGCAAAGCCAGGATTTAGAGATGGGGGTGCCATCTACAAGACGTGGTAACTCACTTAAGGTTCGGTAAACAGTGATAGTGATATTGTAGCGTTGATGTATGATCGCTAACTCGACATCATACATGTTATAGCGATTAGCTAGAAGAGAGAATGAGAACCCATAGATCATAATTTGCCAATTTAAACAGTTTGTTCCATGATTTTAATTGGAGTCTTGCAATCATTTTTAAAATGATAATTCCGGCCACCGACCGCCTCCCCATCAGCCAACACGGTGAACCCAAGCCACGGTAAGTTTTGGGAGGACTCGCCGCCTCCTCCACCACCTAGATCTGGAGCGCCCCGACCGATGGCTAGTGTCACCCACGTCTCTGCGACCCCGAAGCCACCGCTGCCACGACCCCGTTTGTCGCTTGCGAGGCTCCCCCGTCGCCGATTTCAATTCGAAAATTGCTCAACCACCCCTGCTCCCAAAATTGAAGTATGCAATTACCATGCCGTCGCCATGACGCGACGCCTACCGGCACGCCTATGAGCCGAGAGCAAGGGGATGGATAACGTCTCCTCTAGGCGTACGATGCCACATCGTACCTTCAAGCTGCCTGAGCCAGGTTAGCTAGCCGCGTTGGATCCATCGCCCTTGCCACTAACACACTGCCGACAAGGGCCTGAGTCCCTTCCGCCTCCGCCATAGGCCACGGGCGTTATGCGCAACTTGGAGATCTGAAAACAAGGCCAGTGGAGGGCATCGTCTTCATCTCGACATCACACATCATTGATGGGGAGCTACGCGAAACGAAAAGCACAGTTGCTGTCACCTGGGCGATGCGCGCCCCGCCGTCGGTCACGGCAAAGGACATCGAGTGTGCTATCGCCTATGAGTACGGTCTACGCATCGGCGAGCTGACGGTGTCGCTGCACTTCCCGGAGGCTTTCCTCCTCAAGTTCAAGCACCGCCGCCACTGCGAGGAGACGGTGAAGCAGGGCTTCGCCAAAGGCGACAGGATCGAGGTCCACTTCATCCAATGGTGTAGCTTGAAAAACGCCACCGGCTCGGCCCTCATGTACAGAGTCAAGCTCTGTCTCGACGGCGTGCCGATGCACCTGTGGGAACTGAACATCAACATTCAAGAGAGTAATTGGATATGGGACATTGACATTCTCCGAATCACAACGGCGGAACATATCCAACAATTTGTGCATTTATGGTCAATGATCAGAAGAATGAACCCGCTGAATGATGAACAAGACGGCATACGGTGGAACCTAACGGCAAACAGGCAATACTCGGCAAGATCGGCCTACAGACTCCAATTCCTCGGGGCGGCGAGATCCGCTTTCAATCAATCGATCTAGAAAGAGTGGACGCTGCTGAAATGCAAATTCTTCTTTTGGCTTATTTCCCAGAATAGAGTTTGGACGGCGAATAGATTGGAGCGGAGAGGATGGCTAAACCAGAAGATCTGCTGTCATGAGGGGACTTAGGTACGAAAGACGGTGCAACATGCCACGGCGGCAACAACCTTAAGAGGAATAGTAATATAGTTGGTTTTGATTTAGAATTTGTTGTTGGATCTTATCTCTTTGAGTTTGTTAGGATTACATCTCTGTAAGAGCTACTTAAGCAGATTAGCGGCAAAAGCAATAGAATCATGCAATTGAGATCAATCTAGTCTATTTTCCCCTGCCTCGTTGGTGCGTCGCCAATCACAGCTCCGCCGTGCCGATGAGGTCCAAGGCCGCGTCCTGCCACCGCCTTCAAATATAATCTTTGACGTATTCCTCCTTCCAATTCTCTAGTTCGTGACATCTGCCCGCTATGCTATGTACAAGATGAGACAGTGGTCCACCTATTGGCGAAATGTAGAGTCACAAAGAGGATATGGGCCGAGATCCAAAGATGGACCAGCAGTGACTTACAAATGAACAAATGGGACGACTGCCACTCTTACTGAGCTTTGGTGGAATCTCGTGCTTGAAGCCCCCAATAACCCCCATCGACCACTCCAAACAATGGTGATCCTAGTTTCCTAGGAAATATGGTGCGAGTGTAACGCAAGAATCTTCTGCAATACCGCCTCAACGTCAACACCAATCTTAGCTGAGATTAAGGAGGAAGCAAGAGCATGGGTAAAAACAGGAGCAATAAAGCTCCATGAGTTTGGAATGTTGGGAGATATCACCTAGTTTTGTTCTCTTCCAAGCATGTCGTTGTTGACTAGCCCTGTACATATTGTTGTATAATTTTCTCCTTCTCTATCTCTACTATTATAAAAATTGAAGATGTTTTTGCCGGTATTTTGGTACGTCCGTATTTAAGTCGGTTTTTAAGTTCGTTCGCTTTTGGAAATACAAATCCATATTTGAGTCGGATTTTAAATCCGTTTGCTTTTGGAAATATAAAAAGGAGTCGCATAAGAAATCTCTATAAAAAAAAACTCGCATGCTAAGTTGAGATAAAAGTCGGAGTCCTAATTGCAGCTCATGATTTTATAAAAATATCCAAGCGAATTCCCACAGCGAATTTCATCCTAGCTAAACCGTATAACAATAATAAGATCTATCTATCTATTATATTATTAAAACAGTTTTGAAAGAAGGCACCACGTTCGCTGTGGGGGCTAGAAATTCTCACATTAATCAGAGAAAAAGAGAAAAATCTACACCGTTAGATCATGATAGCTTTAGATTTTAATGGTCAAGATTGATCGGATATGTACGTATAAGAGAAGGAAAAATACTATAGACTAATCTTGCTCGGACTGACGAAGAAGGAAATCTTGCATAGACTTCTGTTCGGACTCCAAGTGTTTTCTGAACCGGATTGCATGGCCTGATCATGTCGGGCAATAGAAAAAAAAAACATGTCCAACTGACACGTATACGGCCATATGCAAGAAAAAGGACTAGAAAATAACTAGACTGAATGACCCTGATTTTAGGTAGCCATGTACTTACATAGATGAGAAAAGATAATAAGTAAAAATATCTCATTAAATATTGATTATGTTTTTGTTAGCATTAGATCAAATCTTAAATCTACGGTCTACCTAGTTCTTAAGCTGCAATTTCTGGGTCCGTGACTCAGTGTTGAAGGTCTGAATTTCTCTACCAAAGACAGCACCAGGAACGTCCAGAAACGATTAATAAAATGCATGGGAGAAGAATAATTTGATGCACCTGATCTTCTCTGAACATTTTTCCAAGATTGGTGAACCTGAAGCCACCAAACACTGCTACTACTGCAGAGAGAGAGAGAGAGAGAGAGAGAGAGCCTTTGACCCATTAGTTTCCATATCATAATACTCTTTACTTTCTGCTTGCTTACTCTACCAACCACATCAGAGTTAGTTCATCTCCTCCTTGACCGCGTTTCCATCACTGATCACCATGGAGGCCTCACCTCACTTTGCTATAAAGCCCATGCAGAGTGTGAGAATCTACCCACAACAACATCTGGATCATCCAAAGAAAGGAACAGCTGCAACTTTTTTGGTCAGAAAATGGCTACAGGTGTTCTGTGCTCCAGGGAATTTGCTCTCTGCCTGGCTTGTGTGCTCCTGGCCGTGCCATTGCTAGTGGCTCAGGACCCTTCGAGCCTGAGCTTGGAGCACTACTCAAAGACCTGCCCGAATTATGAGCATGTCGTCCGGACTGAGATGGAATGCGCGGTGCGTGCGGATTCCCGCAATGCTGCTCTGATGCTTCGTCTCCATTTTCATGACTGTTTCGTTCAGGTTAGCATCCAATCCATTTTCTCAATTTTTACTTTGCACAGATTCTAATCTTGTTAATCTGAACTTCAATGTGCGTAGTGGGAGTTGCAGAGTTTTCTCTGAAAAAATGTGAATATATCTGTTGCAGGGTTGCGATGGATCAGTGCTGCTTGACGACACGGCGACCTTGATTGGAGAGAAGAAGGCAGAACAGAATGTCAATTCGCTGAAGGGGTTCGAGCTGGTTGACAAGATCAAGCAGAAGCTGGAAGCTGAGTGCCCTGGAACAGTTTCCTGTGCAGACTTGCTTGCCATTGCAGCGAGGGACGCAGTTGAGCTGGTAAACCTAACGATACCTCTGTTCAGGGTTGTGATTCATAAGCAGTAACTTACATCGAAACAATTTCTCACACAGAGTTTGTCTTGTGTTGTGCAACACATTAGCTCATTTTTGCTACTATCATCAGGTTCATCTTAGACTTTCTATTCAAGAAAACATGAACAAGCAGACATACATTTCAGGAATAACTCAATACACCATCGAGAAATTCAAGCACCCGTTTCACAATAACTATCTATTACCTCATAAAATCATTGTCTCCATTAGCATATTGTTTTGCCTGCAATCATGCCAGCATGTAGAACTTGCAAGCAATCAAAGAACGGTGCATATTCCACATCAATGTTATTACAGAATGGAAATTTGTGTTGCAGGTTGGTGGGCCTTACTGGGATGTCCCAGTTGGAAGATTGGACTCCAAGAAGGCAAGCCTGGACCTAGCAAACAGGGACATTCCCACTGCTCAACAGGGCCTTGTCACCCTCATTGCCAAGTTCTGGGAGAAGGGCCTCGATGCCACTGACATGGTAGCCCTTGTCGGTATGTTCTTCTTTCTTCAATGCTACAGTTATGGCCTTCTACATTTTTTTAGATAATTAAATAAAAAATCATCTTAGCCTTTGCTCAACGAGCTACATCCAATTATTACACCAATTCACTCGAAGCGAGCGCAGCTCAAAGAAAAACTTATAAAAAACACTCCCCAAACATTAAGCAAATACAAACTAATAAACGCCAACACAAGATAAAGAGTACACGATTATTGGATCATATTTGTGAAACTCCATCCGAAGTTGACAAAAAGCTACATGACTGTTGTCATGAAAAATACTTGCAAAAGTTGACATTATATCCAAGGTGAAATTTGATCATATACCCTCCTGTCCCCTCCTTTCAGATTGAAATTGAGAATCCACCCTCCTGACTTACATGTCAGAGAAATTAGATGACCCCCAAGTATGAACCAAATCCTCAAATTGTGAACTGAAACCTTGTTGAATTTGTGAATTTGATCGAAGGATCCCACACAATCGGATTCGCCCGGTGCGCCAACTTCCGGGACAGGATCTACGGCGACTACGAGATGACGACCAAGTACAGCCCGATCTCGCAGCCCTACCTGAGCAAGCTCAAGGACATCTGCCCCCTGGACGGCGGCGACGACAACATCAGCGCCATGGACAGCCACACCGCCGCCGCCTTCGACAACGCCTACTTCGGGACCCTCGTCAACGGCGAGGGCCTCCTCAACTCCGACCAGGAGATGTGGTCCAGCGTCCTCGGCTACTCCACGGCCGACACCGTCAGCAAGTACTGGGCCGACGCCGCCGCCTTCTTCAAGCAGTTCTCCGACTCCATGGTCAAGATGGGCAACATCACCAACCCTGCAGGTGGTGAGGTCAGGAAGAACTGCAGATTTGTCAACACATGATCATATGCATGCTCAATCAAAAGGACTGCACATTTGTTCTTTTTAATTTGATGGCTGGCTTGTCCTAGAAATAAGAAATGCTCTGATGATGAGGCCCTTGTACTGGTACATATAATACGCGTTGTTGTCATTTTGTCATCACTCTACAAGTATGTTACATGGAGATACACATGATAAGGTACTCCTGGGTTTTGCACAAACTTTTTATTTATATACATGATGAGGAATGGATTATGAATTGTGATGAGGTTTTAGCAACATCTTTGGTTGGTGCACCAACTATTGTGTACGTTGACAAGAAAAAAAAAACTAATCTTCAAGCAAGCTGGATAGTACTATATATTACTCCTAGATGGTTAAGGTTGTCATCTCTTCTATTGTTTAATATAAACTTGTCATGTTTTAGAAAAGAGTGAAATATATTGTGAGTCCCATATCTTGTGTGGTAGTGTCACTTAGGTTCATGAACTTAAAAATTGCACGTTTAGATCCGTAAACTTGGTTTAATGTATCACCCTAGTCTACTTTGACTACGTTTGACCGTCAATGTGGCATGCCACGTAGGCAACACTTTTGCTCTCAGCCCCCTCGACGTCACAACATATCGCATATATCTCCTTGTAGCTATATAATGACACCAGAATCCCAAAAAAAAAAATCCTCAAATCGTTCTTCACTCTCATTCTTCTCCTTGCATGTATGGAAAAATGTGGTCCCGATTAGAAATTGACATTGCTCTGTGCTCCAAAATGATCTTATCCTTGCGCAACGGGCACTTAATCAACAACACCTTCTTTCGGTGACTTCAAGACGAGGACGAGCTTGGAGAATCCATGGGGATGCCTAGCGTGCAAGCCGCGTTGCGTTGCCTCCCGCCGCAAATCCGGCCGCACTGTGCCACCGCTAACCCCGCTACACTGCGTTGCCTCCTGCCGCTAATCTCACCGTCGAGGCCGCCACAGCCATGTGCGAAGGTATATGTGGAGGAGGCTAAGAACAAAAGTGTTGCCTACGTGGGATGCCGCGTTGGCGGTCAAACGTGGTCAAAGGACAATTGGACTGTGGGTGGTATATTAAACCAAGTTCACAGACCTAAACGTGTAATTTTTAAGTTCACGGACCTAAGTGACACCACCCCATAAGTTTAAGGACTGTCCATGTATTTCGCTCTTTAGAAAAATAAAAAGGACTACTAGAGTATGGAATGCCATCCGGACGAGACACTTAATGAATCTAATTCCCACCTCCCATCTCCGCACATTCGAGCTCCCATGCATGTGGAAGTAGCAGCAATTCCTTAGCTCCTTGTGCTCGTTGGTTACAGCAGCAAGAAGAGGAGGCACCGGCGGTACGTGGCTCCTTGGTCGGCCAAACAACAACAACGTGGTCCCTACCTCTGTGCCTTGATCTAGTACTTGATAGTTGATATCTGCATGTACCAGACCAGGTACTTGATGCTAGACATCTCATACTCACAAGTATTAGAGCTCCCCCTCCCCATGCCTTGACCCGGTAACTAATATCAGGCATTAATTTGATACTCATAAGTACTTGTTATCTTATATTCGATACCTATGGGTATCGGCCGGTACCATTGTACCCCATGTACCAGACCCTAAGCTGATACCTATTAGTTATGACCCTAAGCTGATACCTATTAGTTATGACATACATGCATACAACACTAGCGAGCATAGCGATGGGCTAGCAAGGAGCATGACAGCTTTCAGCGTCACCAGTGTGATAATCTCAAGGTTTGCACAAAGAACTCGACGACTCTCCTATCCACTTCGTCAACTCCGAGCCCTCCATGCCAAGACCGGCCGCCTCCACCTTCTCGTTGGTGCCCCGGACCTTGTCCCCCTCCGCTTCGCCACCTCCCTTTCCTTCCTCCTCGCACATGACAACACCGATCTCACCACCATAGTTGACTCCTTCCTTGCCGACCCACTGATTCTGATGATCCCCGATGCCCTCGCCAGTCTCCACTCTCTCTTATGCCCTTAAATTTGGGTTAGTATGGGAGAAAGATGATAGGGGATGCCATCGATGTTGAGGAGATGGTTGAGGAGTTGAGAGAGGGAGGAGGAAGACGCCGGTTGGTCCTCTAGTGATTAGGGAGGAGGATGATGGAGTGGATGGTTGGCTTGGTGGTGAACATGAAGGGAATCGGTGGGAGAGAAACAGATCTAGAGATAAACAGATCCAAGTCACTTAAATAGTGTTCACCCCTTAATTTATCATGTGCCTCCGAGGGGATCCTGTCTTCTAGATTTTCTATATAAAAGGAAGATTGAAGAAGAATTCAGTAATACAAACCTGCAGGAGAAAAAACCTCAAAAGCTTCAAGAGGTGGAAGCTTGTTACTACATCTCACTTACAATCAGTCATATATATTGTTTCATCTAATAACTAAACCTACAATAATAACACTCTACTATTATTAACATCAAGTATATATGGAGACACGGAAAATTACAAGGCCTTGTCCTCTCCTCTTGTGTTTGTACAGTTCATCTAAGATGATATAAATATATACGCATCACTAATTAGTAATTACCTCAGTAAAATATAATTATTACTACCTCCGTTTCAGGTTATAAGATTTTCTAACATTGCTCACATTCATATATATATATATGTCTAGATTCATTAATATATATATGAATGTGGGTAATGGTAGAAAGTCTTCTACTATGAAACGGGGGAAGTATTTCCCAATCTATCTAGCTAGCTACATTAATATTCAGACAGACAGACAGAGAGCTTCCATGCATGCATGCTGTACAGTACAAGAAGAGCCACTAACACATGGTGGTGTGTTATCTGGGGCCGGAGAGCTCGACGGCCTGGACGAGGAGGGAGGAGTCGTCGGTGAGGTCGGAGAAGCAGCGGCCGAAGGCGGCGGCGGGCGGCGCCGGGTCTGAGGTGCGGTGGGAGTACTGGGAGTGGGAGTCGTCGGCGGCGGTGGAGTGGCCGGAGGCCTTCTCCCAGCGGTCGGCGAGGCCGTCGCCCTCGAGCATGCGGACGACGTCGGACATGCGGGGGCGGTGGGCGGGGAGGTACTGGGTGCAGAGGAGGGCCACCTGCACCATCTCCTCCACCTCCACCCGGTCGTACCCTCCGCCTAACCCCTTGTCCACCAGCACCTCCACCTTCTTCTCCGACTGCATCTTCTTCACCTGCATTTTTTGCATCATCGTCACAGTTTCTCTACATTATGCCCTCAACAATACACAAATCACATTTGTGTGGTGTAATTCGGATTAAGATGCAGATTTTACTTCCATTTTTGTTAAACTGTTAAATTGTGTGTTTCGTATAAAAAAATTTTTATATAGAAGTTACTTAATTTAAAATATCAAATAAATCTAGTTTTCAAGTTTGTAATAATTGAAACTTCATTATTCATGCACTAATGCATGGTTTTTTATTTTGCGTACTGTAACAACATCCTTTATCTTCAATAGAAAAGAACACCGATCTTAGTTTTGTGATTGCTCGGTTTACATGGGGATTATTCGAATAGTTATGAAAAATTTCAGTGAATATTTTTTTTTACAAAATTTCCCTATAAAAATGAGTAAAACAATCTAAAAAAAAATTAAGTACATATATTGTGGTACTGAACTTCATTCTAAAAAATGTATTGAAAATGCGAGGCTAAATTCATTCTGAGAGAAAATCAAAATCAAGTTGCGAATAGTTCCGCATTTTTCCTAGCTGAGATTTTATTTTTCTCCACGCCTAGATTGAATTTAATTGTGCAGGTCTCTTGAATGAAATAAGGTATAATACTTGAATAGCTACATTTCAAAGTTTCTTAACAAAAAGAACTTGTAACATTCTTTTAGCAATTCCCTAATATATTCACATTCTCAATTTTTTTAGAATTTTTGAATGTAGAGCAATTTTACGGTTCTTGAGGAGGTGCCATGAAGTACCATTTTTTCTATTGTAAATTTAGTATCCCTTGGTACCTAGGTACTATAAGGTACCAAATTTACACTAAATTTTTAGTACCTCATGGTACCTCCTCAAGGACCGTAAAACTATACTGGAAAGTATTAGTGTCATCTTCTAACTCTTAATTACTTCATCCATTATAAGTCGCTTTGACTCTTTTTTAGTCAAATTTTATTAAGTTTGATTAAATTAATAGAAAAAGTTAGCAACATCTAAAATATCAAATCAATTTTATTAAATCTAACATTGCATATAATTTGACAAATGTATTTGCTTAGTGTTCAAAATGCTATCTTGTTTTTTTTCATAAACTTGATCAAACTGAAGTTCGACTTTAAAGAAGGTTAAAGTGATTTACAGTATGAAATGGAGATAGTAATATCTAAGGTGTTTCTACCGATTAGAATTATACTACTCCAGATTGCACAAGATAATCGATCAAACGAATTAACGGAACGAATTGAAATCAGTAGTAGCACATATATACTTACCCAGTCCAGCATGGCCCCCTTAAATTTGAAGATGTTTCTACCGATTAGAATTATACTCCCTCCGTCCCATAATATAAGGGATTTTAGAGAGATGTGACATATCCTAGTACTACGAATCTGAACATGACAGGGAGCATATCTAGATTCGTAGTATTAAGATATGTCATATCCCACCAAAATCTCTTATATTTTAGGACAGGAGGATAACTAGATTGCACTAAGCTAATCAATCAAACGAATTAATTAACGAATGAATTAATAATAGTATAAAATAATACTTACCCAGTCCAGCATGGCGCCCTTGTGGTTGGACGACTTGCCGAACTCGAGCGCCGTCTGGCCGGTGACGAGCTCCAGCAGCAGGATGCCGAAGCCGAAGACGTCGGTCCGGTCCGACGACTGCCCCGTGGACAGGTACTCCGGCGCGATGTGCCCCACGGTGCCCCGCACCGCCGTGGTGACGTGCGACTCCCGGTGGTCCAGCAGCTTGGCCAGCCCGAAGTCGCCGACGACGGCCTCGCACGCCTCGTCCAGCAGCACGTTGGCGGCCTTGACGTCGCGGTGGATGATCTTGGGGTCGCACTGCTCGTGCAGGTACACCAGGCCCCTCGCCGCCCCCACCGCGATCCTCCTCCTCGTCCCCCACTCCAACGCCGGCTTCGCTGCATGCGATTTTATAGTAGCATGTTTCATTTGCAACAAGTTAGTTTTTGGAACCACATCAATTCAGCATCATCATCATTTGGTCAGAGTTTCAGAGTTTCAGAGTGAGTGAGTGAGTGAAAGGTATAAAACAAAGATTTTATGTGTTGGTTTATGTCTAATTGGGTATCACATTCTACTTCAGGGGATTGAAACCAGCAAGTTAGTTTTGGAACCGCATCGTCAGTTCATCATCATCATCATTCATCATTTGGTCAGAGTTTCAGAGTTTCAGAGTGAGTGAGTGAGTGAGGGAGTGAAAGGTATAAGGTAAAGATTTTTTTGTGTTGGTTTGTGTCTAATTGGGTATCACACTCTACTTCAGGGATTGAAACCGGCGGTTTTTGGGGCTCCGTCGTGGTAGCTTAGGTTAGGTTAGCTGTTGGTGTGGTGTTTTAATTGTGATTTTCGCTCAGTTTTCCCTAATTAACTGAGCATTGTAAGGTTTAATCCCGTTTTCTCCTTAAAATGGGATATCTTCTTCTTAATATAAAACGTCGGCAACGGTCCGACCGTTCGAAAAAAAAAGAAACCAGCAGTTTCGCTGTTCAGGCGCCGATCACCGTCATTTGGTCAGAGAAATTCAGAGTTTCAGATTGAGTGAGTGATTCGGACAGAAAGGTATAAAGGAAAGAACTTTTTTGTGTTTGTTTGTGTCTGATTGAGAATCACATTCTACTTCAGGGATTGAAACCGGCGGCTTCGCTGTTCATGCACCGATCACCGTCATTTGGTCAGAGAATTCAGAGTTTCAGAGTTCGGACAGGAAGGAATAAAGCAAAGATTTTTCTTTTTTTTTGGTTGTATCTAATTGAGAATCACATCCTAGCTCCCTCAGCGAACGGAAGCACATCAATGGCGTCTGTCGTCGTCACAATTTGTTTGCAAGTTAATTTTGAAAGGAAACCACATCAATTCATCATCATCATTTGGTCAGAGATTCAAAGTGGGTGAGTGCAGTCGGAAAGGAAGGAATAAAGCTGGAGTTTTTTTTGTGTCTGATTGGGAATCACATTCTCCTCCTCTTCTCTTCTCGTCGTGATAGATAAATTTAGTCTCCTTTTTTTAATTATCTTTCAGGGCAATGGAATCCAATTCCGAGCTCTTATCATGCTCCACTTGTTTCTTTGCCGGCCTGAACTGAAAGCTTCAGTCTTTCGATTCTGCACCTCTCTTTTAGGTCCGGTATGATATGAAAAATCCAGCAAAGAACATATGCTGCTGCTGTTGTTCCACTCAGATTTCTGCTGTCATATCGAGAAAAGAACATTCGAGCTGCTGCATGTTGGAGGAATTCTACCGGACTCCGTCCGTGGTCATTGTCTGAATCTTGTACTACCTCTCTCAAATTGAGTGATTTTACTGTTCTTAAGGAGATATTGAGATGTACTGTATTTTTCAGTGTAAATTTGGTATATATACTAGGAGTTACGGAAATTTGCAATAAATTTTGGTACATTTTCATACCTCTCAAAAATGGTAAAATATATCTCTTAAAATATAGAATTCTAGTACTAGATGTGATATATCATAATACTACGAATGTAAACACGAGATCTGTTTCAATTCATAGTACTGTAATGTATCACATCTCGTACTAAATTACTACCTCCGTCCTAAAATATAACAATTTTCTTACATTTTGAGATGGAGGGAGTACTTTGTTTTAAAATAGAGAGTAAAATACAACAACCTAGTACTGAGATGAGACATATCCTAACATTACGAACCCGAAGAGAAAATCTGTTTGAATTCATATTATTATGATGTATCTCATCTCATACTACTAGATTGTTATATATTTTAGGACAAAAAAAAAAGAGCAATTCATAATCTTGAGAAGAAAGGAAAAATAGATACAGTACTAGAAATAATAATTTGTAGTACGAATTTGGTTTGGTTACCTTTGAGGCGGGAGGCGACGCTGCCGTTGGACATGAAGGGGTAGACGAGGAGGCGCTCGGTGGCGGTCATGCAGAAGCCGTAGAGGCGGAGGAGGTTGCGGTGGAGGGCGAGGCTGATCATCTCCACCTCCGTCTGGAACTGGGCCTCGCCGCCGGCGGCGTTGCCGTCCTTGAGCCGCTTCACCGCCACCAGCGTCCCGTCGGGGAGCTGCCCCCTGTACACGTTCCCGAACCCTCCTTTCCCCAGGATGTTCTTCCCGCTGAACCCCTCCGTCGCCGCCTGCAGCTCCCTGAAGCTGAACCTCTTCACGTTCCCCAGGTTCACGTTCTCAATCTGCTGCTCTGCAATTTTTTATTTTTTTTCCCAACCAAAACCAACAACACTATTCTATTAACATTAATACTCAAATTTATTAGATATGTAATAAGAGAAACTTGTCATAATTCAGAATGCAAGTGATTTTACGGTCCTTTTTGGGAAGGTACCACTAGCGTAAAATAAATGTTGGTGGGTTGCATTATTTAAGATGTTATGAGATATCAAATTTTACACTAAAATTTTGTGTACTCCCTGTTTGAAATAAGATTTTTGCGTGAATTATTAAGACGGGTTGTTTACCTACTTAACACAATAAATCAAGAGCAATTTTACGGTCCTTGAGGAGATACCATGAGGTACCACTTTTTCTATTGTAAATTTGGTACATCTTGGTACCTAGGTACTATTAGGTACCATAAGGTACCAAATTTTACACTAAATTTTTGGTACCAAATTTGGTACCTCATGGTACCTCCTCAAGGACCGTAGAATTGCTCATAAATCAATATTTTGAGAAATGAACTTCACCATAGTTTAGAACAGGTGAATATGACAGCAGAAGGTTCTTTTTTTTAGAGCAAATAATCCGTAGAAAAAATCTTAGATAAAAGCTGAAAATAATTTCTCTTAGAATTAATGACGAAATGCAGGTTGTTTTGGAAAAAGATTGAGGTTACCATCGACTTCAAAGAAGGTACTAGCGTAAATTCAGGTATTACAAGGTACCAAAAAGCTTAGAACAAATAGTCTAAGTAAGATGGTAGATTTTTTTTCCCCCGAAAAATCGTATCTTATTTTTTAAAAAAAGCGCGGAGCAAATAATCCACAATAAAACTCTAGACAAAGGCCTGAAAATAATTTCTCTAAGAATTATGGATGATGAAATGCAGGTAGGTTAGCTGCGAGAAAAGACTGAGGTTTACCGTCGACGTCGAAGAGGATCTGCCGGTTGCGGCGGTGGCGCCACCAGAAGAGGAAACCGGCGGCGAGGAGGAGGAGGCCCATGCAGCCGGCGGTGGAGCCGAACGCGACGGCGAACTTGTGCCCCCTGTCCCTCGCCGCCGGCGGCAGCGCGCCGCCCCGCGAGCCGTTCAGGCTGTAGCTCATCGGCATCGGCGCCGTCCCGTAGCAATCCTGCTCCCTGTTGGCGTCGCAGATGAGGGGATTCCCCACTATGCTGCAAGAAAAAAAAAACCATGCAATTGTTGATGAACCAAAAAAAAAATTGGAAGATTTTTTTTCTTCTTGTTGGAAGAATTGATGAACTTGAAACTGCAGCCTTACTTGTAAGTTCTTGCCAATGATCCTGGAATCGGGCCACTCAGGTTGTTATATGACAAATCTCTGAAGAAGAACACAAAGTGTATGCAGAGCGATGAGACAAACCAAACTGAATAGTACACTTAAAAGAATAAGTTAATATAGCTCAAGAAAGAGCAGGGCAAGACAAAGCATCTCTGAATAAATGACACAGGTAAGCAGGTTGAGACAAAATCGAACTGATTAATTGCAACAACCCAAAACTGAGATGAATTTACTCACAGGAAAACAAGGTGTGACAGGTTAGCTGATGCAGAAGGGAATGGACCAGACAGTGTGTTGTTGTTGAGCCTCCTGATCAAATTTCACAGCAACAGAGTTAACTCAAACTTAATTAACATGGCAACAAAAAAAAGGAGAACAACCACAATAACTATGTGTAGATATGATATGATACTGCTACATATCTAGATATCATAATCAAGAACAGTGTGCTTATAATTATCTTTACAACAAAAGAAATGGAACAGTATTCAGAGGCTTTGAACAGTGGAGCTCTCGACTCACAAGTACTGGAGGCTCTCGAGGTGGCCCACAGAGCTGGGGATTTCGCCATAGAAGCTGTTGCTGGAGAGATCAAGTGTCTTGAGGTTCTCCAGCCTGCCAATCTCTGCTGGGATTGGCCCGGTTATGTTGTTATTCTGCAGGAGACTGCACCCACCAGCACATCAAAGAAAAGAAACACTCTGTTTAAGTACAAGAACTGTCCATGATAAGGCTATGGATTGATGTGAAGTAGAAGAAGAAGAAGAAAGAACACTACTGACACAGTCTCAAGATTGGTCAGGTTGCCGATGCTTGGTGCGAGCAGGCCAGAGAGATGCTGGCTTGGAGCTTCCCTGAAAAAATATTCAGAGTATTCAGAGAAGCAGCAGAGAAGAGAAGAGAAGAGAACAAATGGTGAGAGGTGAGATTGAGAATGTGAAGCAATGGAAGGTGAGAGTTCACATACAGGCCAGTGACGAGGAAATCCGGGGAGCAGGTGATCATGGCCCAGCTGCAGGGGTCGACGGAGTTCTGATCCCAGCTCTTGAGCACGCCACGGGGGTCCTTGAGCAGGTTCTTGATCACAATCAGAGCTTGCACTGCCAATCAACCAACCAATCAATCAATCAGCACACACCCAAATGCAAGAAACGAACAGAGGAAACAAGAGAGAGGAAGGGATGAACTGAACTGAACCTTACCTTCGTTGTTGACGCCCTTGGCGGAGAGGAGGGCGGCGGAAGGAGAGGAGGAGGAGACCACGAGCAGCAGCAGCAGCAGGAGGAGGAAGAAGAAGGGCGGCTCCATTGCTGAGCTCAGGTAGGAAGAGACGACGAAGCTAGCAAGCAAGCAACCCAGCAACTACAACTACAACTACAACCTCAGGTGGTCAGGTCAGGTGAGACTCTTTCTTGGGAGAAGAGGAGGAAGAAGAAGCAGTGGCTGCGTCTGCGCGTGCAATGTGTGTGTGCGCTCGAACTAACATGGAACAAGCGTGAGGCCAAGAAAAGCAAAGCAGCATGCAGCTTGGCATTGGCATTGGCATTGGCATTGGCAGTGGCAGGTTGCCTCTCACTTTCTCTCTCTAGAGACTAGAGTCTACTAGTCTCTCTCTCTCTCTCTCTGTGTCTTGGCCGCGCGCGCGCGCACAGTCACACCACACGCGGGGGCAAAGCCAAAATGTCAGAGGGCCGGGGGGATGGGGCCGTGTCAGAAGGGGGGCAAATGACACAAAAGGCAGAGAAGGGGAGAGAGATGCTGATGCTCGCTTCGCTCGCGCGCGAAATGGAGGGATGGAACAAACATGCCTCCTGCGATGCGATGCCATATGCCACCCCACCCGAGCTGAGCGAGACCTGACTGCTGTAGCCTACTGGAGTAGCAGCAAACGGGATCAGTAAACCATGGGTGTTTTTCTTCTACTCTTCTTTTTTTTTCTCTCTCTCTCTATTCTCCTTTCTATCCAGGGAGCTTGGCCGTTTGTGTGATGAAGTCACAAGGTCTGTTAGATTTTTTTTACGCAATATTATTTTTTTTCTTTTGCGATTACACAATAGACACACACGCATACATCACTACATTTCTAATACCACACTCATACACTCGTGAATGTGCCTCCGCTCAAAGAGGCACAAACCATTGGATTTTTGTACTTACATCTTTATTTCAAAAAAAATCTTAGTCGACTAGATTTCGATCCAATGGCTAGATTGTCATTTTCTACCTCCAGCTAGGTGATGGCAAAGAGGGAGAGAACGCCATGGCGGCGAAGACTCACCAGCGACACTGGCAACAACTTCCTCAGCAAGTGCTGGACAGGGACATCTTTCATAGTAATGGCGACACGTTGTAACTTTGCCAAGGACCGCCACATTAGGTTTTCGAGGTTAGGAGGTGGTAGGGGATGGTGAGGGCGGGTTTAGAGGGAAGGCCGGGTAGTAGTGGGAAGCGGAGATGGGAGGGCAGAGAGGCGGCAACATCTGAGCTGTGCGGATGGACGACACTGGGTGGGGTCGATGGTATGGGCGAGAGAGTACACGTGGTTAGAAGGTAGGGGCAATCGCTAAAGATGATGAAGTAAATGTGGAGCAGGGGAAACACACACAGGAGCTAATGAAGACGGAGCAATGGCTTAGATGCAAAGGAGGAAAGGTAGAGGAAGGGCAAGGCCAATGGGCATCATTGGTGCTGGCAACGCGGAGACAATGCACGGAGGGTCAGGGAGTGGAGTACATGCGGTGTTTCGTAGTCGCAAACTCATGACGCATCTAGAGGATTTGTTTGAGGTGAAAGAAGATGTGAGCATTATGGTTATGCGCTAGCATGAATTGTGAAGTAATGCAAGCCATCCAAAATATACAGATAGTTAGCCAAAAATAAGGTGATTGATTGATAGACAATCCCTTGTATATATAATTTTAGGTTGTTTATTCCTTTTTTACTATCTGTTGATCGTTTTGAAGATTCCATATATCGCTCTTAGATTCGTGCAGCTTTTCAAAACTCTATTTTGTCCCACACTCTCTCCCCGGCGTGGTTTTCCTCTTAGCTGGTACGGCCACTCGTCAAACCTTGTATTCTACCTTTTGCTACCCATGAACCCTTGTCAACCTAGTGGTGAAGCCAGGATTTAAGTATGAGGGGGCAATTTTGTAAGTGATTACGATTAAAAAATACCATAAAAAGTATATGTGAATTCAAGGTTCCCAATAGGTGATATATCATATCAACGGAAAAAAAACATGGTAATTTAAAAGATCAACCGGTATATTTATTCACTTTAATTTACCCTTATGAGCAAACAGATAATAAGCAGCGATAATACCATGCATTCGAGGTAAAAGCAGACAAACCACAAAATACACAAAAAGCTAGATTACGGCAAAATGAGCAACAAACTATCTATCTTTTGCAACTATTAACTAGTATTTTAGATATTCAAATTTTTAAATTGAAATGTTAGCCACCTAATGATGTATAAAAATTAAATACACATGATTATCAAATAAAACTCAGTATTCTATAAGGAAAAGAAAAGTGTAGTTGATATGGGCTTATGGCTACGGTAACAACCCTTTGCTGCTTTTGATCACGGATTAGTTGCCATATTCTCGCTAAACATATGTTCATGTCATCTGAAACTAACCTAGCTTAGCCAACTAATCAATTGGCAGATTTTTTTTTTCGCATGATCAGTACCACATTTGTTAGTTTAACTACAGCGAAACCAAATCTATTATATACTAAAAGTCCATTAAACTTCCTACAAACGCTCTCAAGCCACCACGTGAGACTCCTATAAACGCTCCTGGGCTGCCACGTGGCTCTATCTAATCTAACCGTCGATTTTCACTTAAATTGGTGGACCCAATATTTTAGACCGTTAGATTAGATCTATTAAAAAAAGTTTATACTTCACGTGTATACACAAAATCCGTTTATACTTACCTTAAAAAAAGAGCGTGCATACCGGCCGGGAAAACATACGATGGGCCCGAAAAAATATACCTTTACGTACTATATTCATTTGAAAAAAAAAGACGTACGTGCCGTTTATCGATGGAAAAAATACCTTACCTACTGTTCATTTGAAAAAAAGGACGTACGTAAAAAAAGCTATAAAAAACCCTTAAGAAAAATATATGTACATAGAACCATCGTGGAAAAATAGACGATCTTTTCAAAATAGAGTTTTATATATGAAAAAAAAATTATGACTGCACAAATATGGCCATGTGATGCTTCTACGAGCACTCTTAGACCATCATGTGGCACTATGTAATCTCACCATCGTTATCGTTTAAATTGATGGACACGTTATGAACAATAAAATACATATCTTTATCAAAATATAAACAATGATACGATACTCTGAAGATTGTCACGGTCGTACGTATGTTTAGCGATATATTTATTAATGATCAACCTCACTCAAATATACCATATAGTGGTATCTTTAGTCACGACCGAGATGAAAAGTTGGCGGACCATATCATTTCTCGTTAATTTGGCCAAAAGTAATTAACACGAGTTGACCGCACGCATAAAGACCTTATTTGGTAGCCCAGGATGGCAATATAATTTTCCCCCGTATTAAAATCAAAACCACCATTTGCCCCCATAAAAAAACAAATTTTGCTAGAAGACGTCTAAAATTTGTGCAGTTTGCTGCTGGACACCTTGAAAATTGATAATTTATTGGAGGACACTTTCGGGCGAATTAAAATGAGAAAAGTTTCAAATATATGAGAATACCCTGGGGCCACGTGCTTCTAACATGTTGTTGTAATTTAGAAACTATACAATTATAAAATCTACCATTACCTAAAGTATATCGCTAACATACATCATATTCCATGTTCTCCTCAGCCTTAGGTTAAAAGATATTTTGGCCCTAAGGATATTCTCATCTTTTCTTTTAAGAATTTTTCTTTTTAATCAGGCTAAAATATATACTCTAGCAAATTATCAGTTTTTTAACATATTATTCAACTATAACACGTTTTTACGATGTCCACCGGTAAATTATACAAAATTCTCAAAAGTGTCTTGTAGCAAAACTTATCAAAAAGAAAAAAAGGCACAACTTTATTGGATTGTGCATGTAGCCATGCCCACGTACCGTTTGAAGCCCTATAATTGAGGGTTCTCTTTGCAACAAAAGGATCGCCAAAGGTGAGTCGCTGTTGAGACACTTGCCTCGAGAAAAAGCTTGACACAAACTCGATCACAGTTTCTACGGAAATGGAGGAGGCCAGGAAGAAAAGCCATCATCCATCATCAAAGGGTGAAGCGAAAAGCGTCTTTTTAGAGGGCCGGCCGGCATGGATGATGACTGCCGCTGGCCCCGGCGGCCTCACCCTGAGAACTCAACAAAGCCCAAATGGAGAAAGATATCAAGGGGAGAATTTTGGTCTGTGTATTTGGCTACTACTCCCTCTGTAATACTCCATCTATCTATTTTCGATAGTCATATTTCCAAATCTGAAAATTTTATTTTTAATAGGCATATTTCAATCCAACCTATCATCTTAATGATTTTCTCGAATTTAATGCGTGACTCTCCATTCTTCCACACATGATTGGCTTAATGGGCTTTGAGAAATGTAAATATTAATGAATCGCTTGTTTACGAGGAATGACTAGTAGCATGCTTAAATGAATGATAAGTAGAATTACTTATCCTTGGTCTGTGTGTCAAGATGAAATATGACTATCAAAAGTAGATGAAGGGAGTATTCGTTTGATCATTCATCCTTTTTTTAAAAAATTATGTAATTATTTTCTATTTTATTGTGATTTGATTTATCATCGAATATTCTTTAAATATGACTTGTTTTTTTTTATATTTACACAAAATTTTTAAATAATACAAATGGTCAAACAGTGTCATATATTAAAAAATGAAGGTAGTAGATGTGTTCCTAGTGGATGGAGAATCCGAGCAAAAAAAGGCCTTGTAATCATCTCCAATAGAGAAAAATGCCCAGCTCTCAAGAAAAAAAAAAAGGATCTCGCCACGTAATTGTTGCATATGGTGCTATTTGAAATAGGATTGTATATATTTGTTGTATACCTCATCGACAGGCCTTTAGCTTATAAGCCGCAGCCAAATTCTTAAGCTGCTCTTCTTCTTCTTCTTCTTCTTTCCATTTTCCCATTTTCTAGGTTTTTTTAAGATTGTTAAGACTACAAGTTAAACGTCTTACCCTAAAATCCTTTTTTTTTTTTTGGCCTAGAAGCCGTATCCTAATTTCTGAACACGCATTGTACTTTCTAGATGTTTGTAGCTAGCTATTGATCTACTAGTATTTTGTTGCAGTTTGATCCCATTCTCTGTTTGTGGTGATGAGCTGAAAATGACTGCTGGTTTGTGGGCTGAGAATCGTGCACTCGTTTGTACAAACTCTTTTGTTTGCAACTTGGCTCCTTATCCTCCCATGATCCTGCTTCTCACCCCTCTTTGATAGACACCTGCCGCCCTATTGCAGGCACTAGTACCCGCAAAAAATATGTTAAAAGTTTTTGTGAAGCATATAATGAAAACTCAGTATTCTATAAGGAAAAGAAAAGTGTAGTTGATATGGGCTTATGGCTACGGTAACAACCCTTTGCTGCTTTTGATCACGGATTAGTTGCCATATTCTCGCTAAACATATGTTCATGTCATCTGAAACTAACCTAGCTTAGCCAACTAATCAATTGGCAGATTTTTTTTTTCGCATGATCAGTACCACATTTGTTAGTTTAACTACAGCGAAACCAAATCTATTATATACTAAAAGTCCATTAAACTTCCTACAAACGCTCTCAAGCCACCACGTGAGACTCCTATAAACGCTCCTAGGCTGCCACGTGGCTCTATCTAATCTAACCGTCGATTTTCACTTAAATTGGTGGACCCAATATTTTAGACCGTTAGATTAGATCTATTAAAAAAAGTTTATACTTCACGTGTATACACAAAATCCGTTTATACTTACCTTAAAAAAAGAGCGTGCATACCGGCCGGGAAAACATACGATGGGCCCGAAAAAATATACCTTTACGTACTATATTCATTTGAAAAAAAAAGACGTACGTGCCGTTTATCGATGGAAAAAATACCTTACCTACTGTTCATTTGAAAAAAAGGACGTACGTAAAAAAAGCTATAAAAAACCCTTAAGAAAAATATATGTACATAGAACCATCGTGGAAAAATAGACGATCTTTTCAAAATAGAGTTTTATATATGAAAAAAAAATTATGACTGCACAAATATGGCCATGCGACGCTTCTACAAACACTCTTAGACTATCATGTGGCACTATGTAATCTCACCATCGTTATCGTTTAAATTGATGGACACGTTATGAACAATAAAATACATATCTTTATCAAAATATAAACAATGATACGATACTCTGAAGATTGTCACGGTCGTACGTATGTTTAGCGATATATTTATTAATGATCAACCTCACTCAAATATTTTATCTATGCCATAAAAGTTTAAGCAGTACTGATTAACACTATAAACAAATTGTATCTACTCAAAACGTAAAAATAACTATTTTTATGGAAAGAATTATTTTCATCACATCCATCTTCTCTTTCTTTTCTAAAGGGCATCGAACAGTTAGCCAGTTAACACAACTATAGAAAGGTCATCCATATGATTGAGTTGAGACAGACCCAATGGAGGCCACCATTGACAATAGAACTCAACTTCCTACATACTAAAGCAACAATCTTTAAGGGTGCCGATAGTGAAATAGGACTTAGAGTTATGCTCCACACTAGCTTTGAGAGGCACAAGTGCATCACTACGGAACCTGTTTGAAGGCAATAGGTAGGTAGCTCCACCCATTAGAGGGTATAGTCATATCTAAGTTTTAACAATGTTATCCCATTAACCAATAGAAGCATTATTTTTAGAATATTTATAGATTTAGAAATAAGAGTTAACATAAATATTTAGATATGCTGTGGAGATTAATGTTTTATCTATTAATGATGTATTAGGCTTATTTTGGTGATTCCATTTATTAAAAAGGCATCCAACAACAATGATAATTAGTAATGGTGACAATAGGCGAGTTTACGTGTAATATGGACAAAAGTGATTTTTGCTTAAATATTAGAAACATTCTTATCGTTTATTAAAGTTTACGGTCTATTTCACTACAAAGACTTTTTTAATTGTAAGGTGAAATATACAATTTGTTAATTCTATTAACATTAATTCTATAAATAATAAATAAGATGCCCACGCAACTGCGTGGGCTTCCTTTCTAGTTATAAGAATTTGTCCTTCTAATCATATTACTCCCATGTTAATTTTTTTACACGAAACGAGGATGAAAGTGTAAATGGGTCCACCCATCGAATAGGCCGGGTTGTGCAGTTCAGGAGGACGTGTTGTTACACTCAGCCCCTTCTTCTTTTCATTTACCTCCATGGTGACATCTCCGTAATTCATCTCTGCTGGTGATAGATGCCTGATCCACTAGCCGCCACCTGACCACATAGTCCTCTACATTCTCGTCTACGGCTTCACCTGTTGCCCTCATCTAGATATATGGTGTCAATGTCGCCTTGTTACCCATCCCCATTTCTCCTACCGAAAGTATATATCAGCAAACAAAAAAATATCCACTTTAACAAATTTGACTACAAAGGATTTTTTTTTTAGATAATGGACTACAAAGGAATTACGTATGTGATCCTCTCTCTTTTGTTAAGATAGGTAGTTGCATAAATTATATGACGAAGCGATTAGATCCCAAGAGACAAAGTGTTTGTAGTGGTGGTTCGAACGACGACCGACCCACTTAACTCTGTTTTAATTGTAGGTTTTCATTTTGAGATTTGTGAATCACTTATATATATATGGAGCATCCTATAATAACTCACCTTGTCTATGCGATCGAACTACCAAATCTGCTATGCAAGATCAAACTGATGTACCATATAGTGGTATCTTTAGTCACGACCGAGATGAAAAGTTGGCGGACCATATCATTTCTCGTTAATTTGGCCAAAAGTAATTAACACGAGTTGACCGCACGCATAAAGACCTTATTTGGTAGCCCAGGATGGCAATATAATTTTCCCCCGTATTAAAATCAAAACCACCATTTGCCCCCATAAAAAAACAAATTTTGCTAGAAGACGTCTAAAATTTGTGCAGTTTGCTGCTGGACACCTTGAAAATTGATAATTTATTGGAGGACACTTTCGGGCGAATTAAAATGAGAAAAGTTTCAAATATATGAGAATACCCTGGGGCCACGTGCTTCTAACATGGTGTTGTAATTTAGAAACTATACAATTATAAAATCTACCATTACCTAAAGTATATCGCTAACATACATCATATTCCATGTTCTCCTCAGCCTTAGGTTAAAAGATATTTTGGCCCTAAGGATATTCTCATCTTTTCTTTTAAGAATTTTTCTTTTTAATCAGGCTAAAATATATACTCTAGCAAATTATCAGTTTTTTAACATATTATTCAACTATAACACATTTTTATGATGTCCACCGGTAAATTATACAAAATTCTCAAAAGTGTCTTGTAGCAAAACTTATCAAAAAGAAAAAAAGGCACAACTTTATTGGATTGTGCATGTAGCCATGCCCACGTACCGTTTGAAGCCCTATAATTGAGGGTTCTCTTTGCAACAAAAGGATCGCCAAAGGTGAGTCGCTGTTGAGACACTTGCCTCGAGAAAAAGCTTGACACAAACTCGATCACAGTTTCTACGGAAATGGAGGAGGCCAGGAAGAAAAGCCATCATCCATCATCAAAGGGTGAAGCGAAAAGCGTCTTTTTAGAGGGCCGGCCGGCATGGATGATGACTGCCGCTGGCCCCGGCGGCCTCACCCTGAGAACTCAACAAAGCCCAAATGGAGAAAGATATCTAGAGTCCATATAGAAATACAATTAGGAAATAATAGAAATTCGGAATTAAAAATAAGGAATATTCGAAGTAGAGTACAGAGTCTATATAGAAATACAATTAAGAAAAAAATAGAAATTTAGAATTAAAAAATAAATAATATTAGAAGTAGAGTATGGAGTTCATATAGGAATTTAAAACTAACTAAAATTTGGAATAAACATAATAAAATTAAATGTAGTGTTTAGAGTCCGTATAAAAATACAATTTACAAATAACTAAAATTCGAAATTAAGAAAAATATGGGAAGAAGAGTTCAAAGTCAATATAGGAATACAATTTAGAAGTAACTGAAATTTGAAATTAAAAATTAAAGAATATTGAAAGATGAGTTTAGAGTCCACATTGAAATACAATTAGAAATAATAAAAATTCAGAATTAAAAAAAATAAAAGACGAGTCTAGAGTCCATATAGGAATATATAATTTACAAATAACTAAAATTTGATATTAAACATAATTAATAACTAACACGTATATAAAATACAATATGAATATTACACATTAGTAGTTTCGTAAAGTTATTGCAAAATTTAAATTTATGTTGTCATTTTAATATATTAGAATAATATAATGAGAAAACATATATGCTATTATATGAGAGAAAATATAATGATGCTAGCCGCGCAATCTGCGCGGGCCACCATGCTAGTTTTAGTATATTTACAATGTAAGTCTTGAAATTACATATGTAAGTATCTAAATTACAAATGTAATTTTAGTGTATTTACAATGTAAGTACCAAAATTACATATCTAAGTCCTAAATTACACATGCGTAATTACTGTGTAAATAGAGTAATTACATTCGTTGATGACCAACACGTTTCATGCAAAGCAAAAAGGAGTCGGGAGCAAGTTATTCGATCAGCTTATCAGATGTACTTTGCACGAATCATGAAGAAGATTAGATGGCAGATCGTCAAACTGGCTGTATTTAGCCCAGAAATATGTCGGCATAATTTTAGCAAAGCCGAAATAGAAAACACATGCTCCAAATAGCCATTTCGATGGCACACACGAAAAACATATAAATCTGGGCATAGAAGAGAAAAAGAAAGAAACATGAGACATGACCACATGTTTGTCTCTCCAAAATTCCTATTGAATGTCCATTCTGTAATATTTTTAAAGGAATTTTTAGAGCAAATTCTTTCTTTTAAAGGGCTCTAAGGAATTTTATCTATATGATTCAAGTCCTCCAGAAACCCTTCAATTTTTCTTTGTTCCAAAGTCAAGGAAAGCCCTTCTTTTTTTACCCGCCAAAGGCCTCAAATAAACCAATATCAAATTTTGCGCTTTTAGTTTTCTTAGGTTGTGCTCTTTCCAGCGAGTTTCCAACGCACCTCTCTCGTTTTCCACGCACACGCTTTTCAAATTTTGCAAAAAAAAATTCTATATGAAAGTTGCTTTAAAAATCATATTAGTCTATTTTTTAAAAAATAAATACTTAATTAATCATAAGAAAATATGTCGCTCCGTTTTACGTGCGAGGGAGGTGAGTTCCCAATCTCACCTTCCGAAAACAGCCAAGGCCACTTGCTGCAACAGTTGACCAAATTGGATTAGGGTGACCATAATCTGGAACTTCATGTATTCCTCTTCTAGAACCATAACCTGAACATATGCACTCAAAGTTGTCCTTATTCCATTAATTATTTTAAAACATGCAAAAAATGAAACTTTGTTGAATCGATTACTAGTAATAACTTCACTCACAAAGATTGATTCTGAATTGATTTTAATATTTTCAGCCTTTCTTTTTTTGGGGTGGGGGAGGGGAGGGTCTTTTTCCACCTCTCACTTCCTCTATCAATTTTGCTCTTCTCTCTTTTGCCCCTATTCAATTCTCTTTTGCCATTACCATAATACCATTGGTCAAAGTTAGTTCACCATAAGAGTAGCCCAAAAAGGCTATTATACCCTTAATCCGTTATGTAACTAAAATTATAAGAAATTCCAAAAAAAATATCAAGGAAAATGTAATTATATATTTAGTTTTTAAAGGTTGAGTAAACAATTTATGATGGACCATTTCAGTTAGTTCAAAATATTTATAATTACAGCTAAAAAACTATTTAAATATAAATTATTTTTGCTTATCCACATGTAATGTAAGCATGGCATACCTCACAATATTTGGAACAAAAAATGAAATAGCGATGCACATCCCAAGTACAATTATTTCGTGAAACATTTAAGAAACATATCAATCCCAAGATGCATTTTTAAAGAGGTAATAAATATAATTTTCCTTTTTAGTTATTTTTTCTGAAAATTTAATACATTTTAAGTTCCCATCATTTATTTTTTTATGTTTTGCGTTCACGAAAAAATTTTCCTGCTGTTTTATGGTATTTGCTAAAATTTGAAGTGTTTTTTTTTTGGAACAATCCTTCGGGCCTAGTAAATAAACCAGACTGGGCTGATGGTTGAACCCGAAAAAACCAGAACCACCATCCTTGTGGGGTCGGTTTGCTACAAAGACTAGACATGCAATTTGACTGCTGCGAATCGTGTGAACCGAACCAAGCACCGCTACCAACCAGCTAGCTTGCTCATGCCAAAAAGGGGATATATGCATGATAAATAAACCTCTTCTGGTTCAGCACTTGGACCGGACGAACTGGCAGTAGGACTGATGACCCGGTGAACCAGGTGCTCGAGTGATTCGAATGACCAGTCTGGTTTTTTTACTATGCTTTTAGTGCCAAACTTAATGGTCAATTTCCTTGGACTAGATGGCGATGGCAAAACAAAAACACACACTAATAGAATAGTCATAAAGGAGAGAAGTGTAAATTTTCGATAGCCAAAGAGATCATACGGTTGCAACAGTGGCAAATGAAATTTCACCTTTTTTAATGCTAACTATGCTAAACTTTCAAACTATGGTAAAAGAGTAATTTTACAGTCCTTGAGGAGGTACCATGAAGTACCATTTTTTCTATTGTAAATTTGGTACATCATGTTACCTAGGTACTATGAGGTACTAAAATTTACTCCTCAAGGACCGTAGAATTGCTCATGGTAAAAAAAAATCACAGCAAGATGTATTCAGTATTCACACCAACACACCAGACTTACAACTGACGGAATCTACCGTTTGCTCTCTAGCTTATCAGCTGCTACCAAAAATTTAAGTTTTAAAACATAATTATAGAGTTAATTTTCATTCTTCTATCGTAATATTTTCAGTATCGGTTTTGAAGTCGCTAAGAACACAATTATAAAAGATGAGAATTCTTCAGAAAATATATTTGCGATTTTCACATATATATATAAGCGCTTCCAATATACTCACTGCAAACTTCCAAGCACAGGCATCGATAAACCTTGCCAGTATCGATGCAGTCATGCAGAGATTTGGCCAGACCATCAGAATTCAGAGGGATTCAGAAGCCATTGCTGAGGTAGGAGAGTATATGCATCAGACAGACAGACAGCCGGCGACATCCCGATATCCAAAGACAGCTTGGACAAACATACAAACCAGCTGTGAAATCCGAACCAGCAATTTCCTGCCTTCACGTACGAATTCGGGACATATTCCTGCACCTGACGACAAGGCAAACAAGAACAAAACAGCTCGTAAGCAAGCGAAGCAAGCCTCGCCAGAAGAGGATAAAATTCAGCCACTGTGCAGCCCTTGACATGTCCCAATCATACACGCTGCCTGCCGATCTCGCATTCAGTGTTTTTTGCCTTTTCTTTTCCATCTGTTCACCTTTTTCTCAGCTAGCTGCTGGGTGCAACACCCAGATACAGTAATTCAGCATGTTTTGGCCAGGAAACAAATGCAACGTTCCAAGATCTGGTAGGTTCCCACAGAACACAAAACGGGTTGTACAGGAGGTGCTAATTATATAATCCAAGGTACAGGCAATCATTAGTCCAGAAAGACTCTTATTTTGTAGTGTTACATAATAGTACATTTCAAGCTAAGCTCACTCTAGGAGCTTGCATCAAACTACTAAAAGCAACATCAAATAGCAAGTAGTCCCACATTTTTTTTATGTTTTTTAATGTTTGACGTTGCTTAGTTCGAAATTGAACTAACCAACGTCAAATATTAAAGGATAGAGGTAGTAATTATTTAGAGATGGCGTTCTCCATTTGCTCTTTCAGTAAGCAGCATTTGAAGAACAGACGGAACAGTAAAATCTTCTTGATCTAATGGAACATCGCCATCGGCGCCATCCTGTAGCAATCTTGCTCGCAGATGAGGGGATTCCCCACTACGCTGCAAGAGAAGAGAAACCATGCAATTGTTGAACAACACTGAATAAAATAAAAAAGTTCTTTTTTTTTTGTTCCAAAGGATGAACTTGAAACTGCAAACTTACTTGTATCTTCTTGCCAATGATGCCGGTATCGGACCACTCAGGTTGTTGTAAGACAAATCTCTGAATCACCAAGTGCAGAGCGAGACAAAGCAAACTGATTAATTACAACAAACCAAAGCAAGAGCAGGGGAAACTGGTGACGAATTTACTCACAGGAAAACAAGGTGCGACAGGTTAGCTGATGCAGAAGGAATTGGACCAGACAGGGTGTTGTTGTTCAGTCTCCTGATCAAAGTTACAAGAGAGCAATAGATGGACAGGCTCCCAACTTAGCATGGCAACAAAGAAACAACTATAACTATGTATACAAAATAGTATATGGTAAAGTCAATTTCTCTGTTAAGATGATATCCCTAGTTTCATGCATGCCATTTAAATAGTTATGAATCTTGTTTTAAAAATATAAATATATATAAGAATTAAATGTTGAAAAAATTAAAAAATATATATTAGCTAAGCGTTTGATTTGTTATATTCGTTTAAATTTATATGTGTTGAATTTGAACTTATATGTTTTAAAAGTGATATATCACATGATGATTTATTTTGCTTTTTTATAAAAAAAATATAAATATTTCGATGTGGAAGAAACGAGAAGAGCATCCACTTGAAGGGAAAAAAAAACCACCTCGGTACATAATTCCAAATCATTTATGAACAGTGCAGCAGTGCTTGAAAATTGTCTAAAAAGGGGAGCAGGCAGCATTCAAAGGCTTTGCAGTTTGCAGTTTGCACTGTGGAGCTGCACTCACAAGTACTGGAGGCTCTCGAGGTGGCCCACAGAGCTGGGGATTTCACCACGGAATTGGTTGCTGGAGAGATCAAGTCTCTTGAGGTTCGCCAGCTTGCCAATCTCTGCTGGGATTGGCCCACTTATGTTGTTGTTCTGCAGGAGACTGCACCATCAAAAGATCAAAAAAAGGAGAAAAAAATCAGTTTCAACTCAAACAAAAACTGGTCATGTCAAGGCTATAGTACCAATGCACATCCATGGACTGATGTGAGGAAGAAACACCACTCACACAGTCTCAAGATTGGTCAGGTCGCCGATGCTTGGCGCGAGCAGGCCAGAGAGATGCTGGCCTGGATGCTGATGAAGGTAGCTAGGAGTCGAGCTAGCAAATTAGCGTGATTAGTGGGAGGAGGGTAAGGGTAATCAAGGTGAGCTCTTTCTTTGGGTGGAAGAGGAGAGGACTGCCTGTGCTGTGCCTGCCTCAAATAAGTACTCCATCTGTTTCATATTACAAGTCGTTTGACTTTTTATCTAATCAAATTTTATTAAGTTTGGCAAAGTTTATAGAAAAATTTAATAATATATCAAGTTAGTTTCATTCAACATTGAATATATTTTGATAATATGTTTGTTTTGTGTTGAAAATACAAATACATTTTATATAAATTTGGTCAAACTTAAAGTTTGACTAGGAAAAAAAAGTAAAACGACTTATAATATAAAACGAAGGGAATAGTAAAATTTGATATCTTGATACTCCCTCTGTCCAGCAATATATGTTCAGTTCTTGTGAAGCAAAATATGTTCAGTTCTTGTGAAGCATATAATGATTAATTTGTCCAGATGCTCTACACTTGAGTTGGTGGTTTTGCTTTTCTTTTTTAATTATTATTCTCTCTATGCGAGCTCGCCGAATTTGATTCTGCAAGGTCAAGGTCAAGTTCATCTTTTAAAAAAAAGGACTGGAATTTTTTTTTAACCAAAGTGCCTGTAGCTATTGTGATTTGTCAGTTGTCTCAGAATCACAGAATAATATGGATGGACCGTAAAGGAAATAGCTCAATTCTCATAGTAAACTTATGCTTTTCAAAGGGTTCTTTAGTAAAGTTTAGAGGCAGCTAACTTAAGGACTCTTTTGTAACACAATATTTCAAAAACATAGAAATAGAAAAAAAAACATAATCCTCGTCCCAAAATATAACAACATAGTATTATCTGTCTAGATTCGTAATATTATAATGTGTCTAATCTGGTACTAGATTGTTATATTTTAGAATAATGAGAGTAGTAGAATGTTGCACCTTGTGTAGCTGTGTATTCCTACAAAACCTTTTTTTTTTCTGAGAGAGGTTCCTAGAGACAAAGGAAACACATGAAAGCTCCAAATAGCTATTTCCATGGCATACACGACACTAAAAGAGAAAAACATGAGACCTTAACTTATTCATTGTTTCAAAGGGCTCTAAAAAGGAATTCTATCCATATGATTCAAATCCTACAGAAACCCTTAACTTTTGCTTTGTTCCAAAATCTTATTCTTTCACTACCAAAGGGACCAGCTTCCTTGACGTTGTGCAATTTGCAGTTGCGTTGACATGTGGGCCATATCAAAGTGAGTAATCAGTGACTCAACTGCAAACTGCACAAAGTCAAAGATTCCATTCCCCCCACCAAAGGCCTCAAATAATTCAATATTAGATTTCTCGCTTTTAGTTTATTGTAGGCCACTTTTTGCAACAGTTGACCGAATATGATTACTTTCTTGTATTCCTCTTCTAGAATCAGAACCTAAAATTTTCCTTTCGGAGTTACTTGTCCTTATTTGACAAATGGTTCCACTCATTTTAGGCCGAGTTTAGTTCCAAACTTTTTCTTCAAACTTTTAACTTTTCCATCACATCAAAACTTTCCTGCACACACAAACTTCCAATTTTTTCGTCACATCGTTCCAATTTCAACCAAACTTCCAATTTTGGCGTGAACTAAACACACCCTTAAAACACTAGTTTATATCTCGTGTTTTGCTGTGGGATATGTGGATTAATAGATGCCATACTTTGTAGGAATGGTAGATGTACATGTTTAAATAATATAAAAATGATATGGGGATAATGATTTGATATTGCTTGCATATTGAGTCCTGAAAATATGACAAAATTATAAATGAATGTCATTTTTGAATGATATTAAAAACTCTAGATAATAATTGCTAGTGAGTAATGATGTGGCATACTTGCATGTTAAGCTTTAGGAGTTAGTGAACATCAACTTTATAGTAAGATATGATTTTATAGTAAGATAGGATAAGCTAACGTATATTAGCGACAAAAGTTAATTTATGGGTAAAACTTTTTTACATATGTACTTTTAGCGGCTCAAAAGCCAATGTTGAAAACAAACTACGATTAAAAAAACATCAAAATTAGCTGCGTCTAATAAGATGTAGAACAAACAATGGAGCTATAGAAAAATGTAAATTTGTCGAATCTAGTAAGAGTAACATTTTTATTCAAAGAGAGTGGTTGATTCAGAGTTGATTTTAACATTGCCAGCATTTTTATATCCTAATTTCTATTGTACTTCCAATGGTAAAAAGATCAATTGCAAGTGATCTTCGATATCTTATCTTCTAAAGCCGTCAGAACCGCCCTAATTTGATTGGTACATGTGGTGCAGTAATTTACGATTGATTTAGCACGACTCATAAAGTAATCGTCGCGCCTGGTTCGGCTTCTCAATTAATCTGGAGTTCTGGATAGTACGCCAAAAAAAGAAAAGATAGAAAGGAAAACGTACCCTGATGCATGCGTTGGTTAGGCACAAAGCTGGGTTGTATAGCTCAATTACGGGCGCTTTGGGCCAAGAATGTTGCACCTTGTGTAGCTGTGACACCCTACAAAACCTTTTTTTTTCCTGAGAGAGGTTCCTAGAGACAGGAAACACATGAAAGCTCCAAATAGCTATTTCCATGGCATACACGACACTAAAAGAGAAAAACATGAGACCTTAACTTATTCATTGTTTCAAAGGGCTCTAAAAAGGAATTCTATCCATATGATTCAAATCCTACAGAAACCCTTAACTTTTGCTTTGTTCCAAAATCTTATTCTTTCACTACCAAAGGGACCAGCTTCCTTGACGTTGTGCAATTTGCAGTTGCGTTGACATGTGGGCCATATCAAAGTGAGTAATCAGTGACTCAACTGCAAACTGCACAAAGTCAAAGATTCCATTCCCCCCACCAAAGGCCTCAAATAATTCAATATTAGATTTCTCGCTTTTAGTTTATTGTAGGCCACTTTTTGCAACAGTTGACCGAATATGATTACTTTCTTGTATTCCTCTTCTAGAATCAGAACCTAAAATTTTCCTTTCGGAGTTACTTGTCCTTATTTGACAAATGGTTCCACTCATTTTAGGCCGAGTTTAGTTCCAAACTTTTTCTTCAAACTTTCAACTTTTCCATCACATCAAAACTTTCCTGCACACACAAACTTCCAATTTTTTCGTCACATCGTTCCAATTTCAACCAAACTTCCAATTTTGGCGTGAACTAAACACACCCTTAAAACACTAGTTTATATCTCGTGTTTTGCTGTGGGATATGTGGATTAATAGATGCCATACTTTGTAGGAATGGTAGATGTACATGTTTAAATAATATAAAAATGATATGGGGATAATTATTTGATATTGCTTGCATATTGAGTCCTGAAAATATGACAAAATTATAAATGAATGTCATTTTTGAATGATATTAAAAACTCTAGATAATAATTGCTAGTGAGTAATGATGTGGCATACTTGCATGTTAAGCTTTAGGAGTTAGTGAACATCAACTTTATAGTAAGATATGATTTTATACTAAGATAGGATAAGCTAACGTATATTAGCGACAAAAGGTAATTTATGGGTAAAACTTTTTTACATATGTACTTTTAGCGGCTCAAAAGCCAATGTTGAAAACAAACTACGATTAAAAAAACATCAAAATTAGCTGCGTCTAATAAGATGTAGAACAAACAATGGAGCTATAGAAAAATGTAAATTTGTCGAATCTAGTAAGAGTAACATTTTTATTCAAAGAGAGTGGTTGATTCAGAGTTGATTTTAACATTGCCAGCATTTTTATATCCTAATTTCTATTGTACTTCCAATGGTAAAAAGATCAATTGCAAGTGATCTTCGATATCTTATCTTCTAAAGCCGTCAGAACCGCCCTAATTTGATTGGTACATGTGGTGCAGTAATTTACGATTGATTTAGCACGACTCATAAAGTAATCGTCGCGCCTGGTTCGGCTTCTCAATTAATCTGGAGTTCTGGATAGTACGCCAAAAAAAGAAAAGATAGAAAGGAAAACGTACCCTGATGCATGCGTTGGTTAGGCACAAAGCTGGGTTGTATAGCTCAATTACGGGCGCTTTGGGCCAAACAGACAAGGAGGAAATGAAAATATAAGAAAGAAGTAGAAATAATTTTAAAATATCTTCAGACAAATACAATACATTATGATTGAACCAGATATTGAAACAATGCAAGTATCCTGGCCACATTGATGTCCTATATTACTATAAAAATATTAATTAGAGAAAACTGAATGTACTCCCACCATCGAAAAATATAAGAAATATTTAATTTGCTTCGTTGGGACAAGTTTTTGATCAAGAATTATTCTATGAGGATATAATTTTCTGACACAAATTGACGTCATTATTTCGATATTTAAAAATACTTATAGTCATGATTATGTTTTCATTTCCTTAGTCATGATTATGTTTTTATCACCTAAATAAATATATTAATAAAGTAATTATTGGTCAAAATCTTGTCCTAAGAGTACAAAATATTGGATCAAACTTTGTAATCCTCACAAAGATTTTTTTTTTTAGAATATATACTTTTTGCTAATATTGCAATTTCTAAGTAATCATATGCAAAACTTTATGAAACCATTGCAATTTTCCGGAAAAATACCTTTTTTTCTTTTATTTTTTTCATAATAGAATCCACAGTCATTTGTTAAAGTTAAATAATGCAGCTTCCACTCAACAAAATTATTTACAAATAATAAATTACCATCTTACTGCGATTTGTCTAAAAACTCGACAAGCACAAAATTCAAATCCACTAATACGTCCCTTTGAAAGTATAATTTCTATTGGCATTAATTTAACTTGTGTAAAAATTATATAAGTATTTTAATCTCCTATATATGAGCTCTAAAGAATATGCATAGGCTATAAACTAGCTGCGTGCCAAGTGGCGAGTTTGTTTTCTAGTTTATACCAAATTACACACCAAACTTACAACTGGCTTCCGGACTAAACAAACTGAAGATCTTACCAGCATAGTAAATCAAATTCATAATCAATCAAAAGGAGAATTCAAAATCTGTATTTAGTTGGCAATTCGCACTGCCAACTTCCAAGGACAGGCATCGGATATACGTTCCCAGTATCGATATACCATCAGAGTATCGATGTACGACAAAAGTCAGAAGCAATTGCTGAGGTATGCATCAGACAGATTGCCGATATCACACATCCAAAGACAGCTTGCACGACCAGATGCAAAATCTGAACCATTTCCTGCCTGCACGTACGAATTAGGACATATTCCTGCAAGGACAAGCACCTGAAGACAAGGTACTACGCAAACAAGAACAAAGAATTCGTAAGCAAGCAAAACAGCCTCGCCAGAAGAGGATAAATTCAGTCACAGTGCAGTCCGAGACAAGTCCCAATCAAACACGCTGCAAATTTCGCATTCAGTGCTTTGATCTGCACCTCTCAGCTGCTGCACCTGCGCAGGACCGACCCATCGATCCATGATCTGTGAGCGCGCCCACCAAATACAGGAATACAGCATATTTTCGTGGAGAAACAAATGCAACATGCCAAGATCTGGTAGTTTCGCACAAAATGATATATAGAGGAGCTAATTATATATGATCCAGGAAGGGAATCAATTAGTCCAAAAAGACAACATCCGATAGATAATCTAGCAGAGGAACTATTGTCTCCTACAGGCACTCGAAAAACATCCGCCACAGGTTGATGTCATGCTGACATAGTACAAAACAGGGCTGTGTGCTGGAAGTGGATGTTGATTCTGATTTTGTAGCTACAAGTACAAGTGTGAACTCAGAACATTGAAGACGTGACCTCAGCAACTTCAGACATAACTTGATCGTAGTCCGTCTTAAGTTTCTCCTTGACATCTTCCTCAAGCTCGCCCTTGGCTGGCTTGGTCAGAACCAATACACAACAGGTAGGCCTCTTGGTAGTCCCAGCTGTTGCGAGATCCTAACACAATGAGGGGAAAAAACATCAGTATCTCAAGTTACCCCTTGGCTTCGTGAGCATAGTTGGCGGTCACTAACTTATAGCAGTGCAAACATTACAGAAAGCATTACAAATTTCTACATTATTTAATTCCTTTCCCATTTTTGGTGATTTGTGGCACAAGATGTTGGCTTTATTGGACAATACAGGTCTTATTAGGAGCTGCATTGATCAAATTAATGAACATTTGTATTTTTCAAGGGGATACTTGAAGCAACACACGCTTTTAATCTGGGGTTGATATCAGAATAATTTTGTTCCAGACCTTCTCAGGCAGGGATCTTGGTGTCAGTGCACGGAGGGAGCAAATATTTATTGCTTTAAAAGAAGACTTCACGATACTGTAGATAATCATATTAGAAACTAGTCAGAATGTAAATCCAATACTCATGGAAGTCTTTTCTAACTACCTTCATGGTGGTTGGTTTGTTTTTGGAGATCCCATGTATCCAAAACACTTCTCAACTCCTATCTATCAATCCCTACATGGTGTCTTGTGCTACATGTAGTGATTACGGTAATAATGTTTTCTATTCTTAAAAGAAAAGAAGAATTTCAGTACATGATATGTGCAAATGGGCAACAAGGTGAGTCTTCACTCGTTCCTAGGTGTTCATGGAAATAACTCTAATTTTACAAAGACTGTTTAAATTCAAGCTAATCGTACTCAGGGTAGCTCACTGTAAAGCACCAGCAAATGCATATTCCCCATTGCTCGTTCAATAATCAACATCTGAAAGGCTGCAGGATTGTCATCTTTTATAATTGAACATGACTTGTTTCATTTAGTCTATACAAAGTAACCAATGGGAAATATGCTGCTGCTAGGGCTATCTGTGCTGTTCCCTGCCAATAGATTACAAGGGATTGATGTCGAGAAGTCTGAAGTTAAAGGGCATTACAAAAATACCTCTTTCGACGGAACATATACATAAGGAATGTTGGCTTCTTCGCAAAGGATGGGAACATGTGTTATCACATCAATGGGAGAAATGTTGCCAGCAATGATGCACAATCTGCAAACCAGAGCCATAAACAAAGTGGTTAGTGAGCTTGTCGATAAAACTAAGTAAGTGAACTTGTGGGAAACAAACAACATAGTGGATTCATATCGAGAATTCGATTAACAGCAAGGTTCCTCTGCAATTACATTTCAACCATAGTATATTTAGCCAAACTACTCGCTCTATTGTACCATTAAACTACAAATCGATAAGTAAAAAACGAGATGAATAGCACAAGAAGAAACCAACGCACCCTTTCTGCCCGCGGCGGATGCTCTTGACGACCTCCTTGACTCCTCGCTTCAAGCATTTGGCCTCAGACGCTGCAAATCGAAAGGAAAGAAATTGTAAAAAAAAAAAAAAACCGCAGAATCGTTCGAAACCAACAGCAGGCGCAAACGGAGCCGGGGAAAGGATGATGATTCGGGACCTCGGCGGACGAGCTTGAGGGTTCGCTTGCAGAGCTTCTTGCCGGCGAGCGGCTTCGCGATGGGCGCCAGCGCCACGGGCGTCTTCTTCTTCTCCGCCTCCGTGTCGCTCCCCATCTCCCTCCTCTCCGGCTACTTCCTCCTCCTCGCCGCCGCCGCCGCCCGAGATTGCTGGCTCGCGCGCTTCTTCTCCGCAAGCTGGAACGGCGGCTAGGGTTTTTTGCGGCCATCATGCACTTTCAATCCTCTGGATAACACTAATTAGACTCAGTCCGTAACAGGCCCATGGTGCCATTCTTTTCTTTTCTCCCTTGGATTGTCAGTACAAAATGTAATTGATGGGCGTGGTGTTATCTTCTCGCAGCAAGCACTATTTTCATGCTTGAAAACTTTTCATGTCAGAAGATTGTGAGTAATGATTAATGAGACACGAGGTCCACATTATTACAACAAATATTCAACACGCATAGCTTGAATTGCTCATATTTTTTGATGCATGGTATCCCTTAATGTTCTAATCAATGAAAAAAATTTAAAAAATGGTATAAATTGCAAGGACCATGGTGTCATGGCAATAGGGTGCCGCATGTGGTACAGCCAGCCTGCATGTCAGGCCCAGCAGCTTGTGGACGGGGAGTTCCTACTTGCTATTTGTTTACCTTGTTTCTTAGGCCTTAAGCCATTTCTGGATACGATCAGTTATTTGATTAATTAAGCATAATACTGTTTGGTAGGGCCATTCCATCTCTATTCCAGGTTGCTGACAGATCATTGTATGACAAACAAGAACCAAAGACACATTAATCTGGCTATCTCCCTACCCTAGTAGTTCACTGCAATCTAGGGCCTGTTTGGGGGAGCTTCTAGCTGCTGCAGCTTCTCCCAGAATCAGAAGCTCCCCCAAACAGTCCAACTTTTGGTCTAGATTATGAGAAGCTATAGTTGTAGAATCCAGAAAATGAACTAGATGCCAAAAGCTGGGAAACCTACCTTTTCCAGAGTCTCAGAAGTTGGCTACTAGCCAACTGCTTATCAGAATCTTAAGCTCCCCTAAACAGGCCCCTAATTCTAGCACGTGACACTGACACATGGGCTTACTATGTAAATTATTGTTTTCTAATATGATATATTCTTATCGCATTATTTTGCTTCTCATTATTTATCATTAGGTGGTTATACGGCAACTCCTCCTTACATCGTTGGATGATTCTCACGGGAAGATTCGTACTGCTATTGGCATGGCTGTAGCAGCTATTGGGCAGCAAGATTTTTCCAAATTGTTCGAGCTTCTCCCTCTCACCACTGTCGGCCTCCCAGCTCGTCTCCGCGTAGCTTCTTCTCCGCCGCCAACCCCCCGACGATGGGCAACGAGATCGAGACGGGAACCTTCCCGATGATAGGACAAATCGAGGGGCTGAAGCATAGAGGTGGAGCTGTTGCTTGTTATGTTAGATCGAGCACCATCTTCCTCAACAAGGCCTGACGCCAGAAAATGATCTTGATTTTGCTAAAGAATAAGATTGTACTATGGAAAAATAAGTCTTCTTCTTCCAAAGATTTTTACGAATACGCCTTTTTGACATCGAAGTACGTTTTTTTTGGAACTGCCATTCCAAAAGTGGGTGAGCGCGGAGATGGTTTGATTGAGCCACTGTGTCGCGTTGCCTAAAGCCCATCCCCGCCAATTATCATCTCTGTCGTGGCACACTGGTGCTCTTCATCTCTTCTACTCAACTGAAACATCGCTAGAGCTCGCATAGCCATGCGCAACACCGCCTCCTTCTATTGTTCATTACTACTAGAGCTATTCGATCCATGGTTGAGTGGTGGAGAGAGAGACGGGGGAGAAGGAGGGAGGCGGGTGAGCTCGAGCTCGAAGGGGCTCGTTGGCCACCACTGTGTGCCAAGCGAATACAAGCACGAGATCACCATGGAAAGAAAGATAAGGGAGGAACATGTGGGTCTATGCTGTTCTTATTTTTTTCCTCCTATCACTTATGTGTGGGTCACATAACTATTTTTTTATTTCTTTTCTTATATATAACTGCCACGTCAGCGTAGGAGGATTAAGTCAACATGACAACGTCAATAAAACCATCCTCAAAACAGTCGAGAGAGTCATTGTGCAATACTTTGAGGAGTCGATATACCCGGTTTCGTGGTTTTGCGACTCAGAGACACGAATTAGAGGGACTAAAATCTGGACTTTTTCCCTTAGCAGTCCTACCCGTATGGTGCCTAGGCCCATTAAGGCTGTACCTGACCTGCCGCCAGCCTGTGATGGGCCCCACCGGCCACGGAACACCGGAGCGGTGGGCCCACACAAAACCTTCTTTCCTCCCGACACTTGACTCGCTAGTCGCTACCCCTCTTCTTCTCGGCCGCCACCACCTCGTTTGTTTCCCCATCTCCTATAAAAACCCTAGCCAAAACCCGCGCGGATCCCGCCGCCTCGCCGCGTGATCCCTCCCCATTCGAAACCAAAATCCATCCCCGCGAAGGTTGCGCGGGAAGCCAGCGAAACGGGGGAGCGCGCGCGCGCGCGCGGGAGGAGGGAGCTCGAATCCTAGGCGGTGGTGGGTAGGTTGGTCGGTGGGCGATATGGCGGCGGGCGCGGGGGACGGCGACCAGAGGTGGCTGGTGGAGTGCCTGACGGCGACGCTCGACACCGCCCGCGACGTCCGGGCCTTCGCCGAGGAGTCGCTCCGCCAGGCTTCCCTGCTCCCCGGTTCGCCACCTCTTCCCCCTTCCACTCGCCTCTCCGTGTCTGACCGTTTGATTATCGGGCTGAAGAAGATGAATTTTGTTTCGAGTTGTTTCGGCCATTTCCTTCTCTTGAACTGTGTGCGCCTAATGGGATGCTTTGGTAGACGATTATTTAGTTCTAAGTTTGGCTGTGATGTGTTTGGCTGGCATCCTTGGGCGCCGGCTACGTGGTTGACGCTACTATTGCTCCAAAAATTCAGTTGGCAGATTGACATGCCCATAAAAAAAGGGAGCTGAGCTCAATTTTAACTGTGACCGTTGTAGCTGTCCGCGCCATGATGTTCGCGGGCCTTAATTGCTTTAGAGGATGTCAAAATGTTGTTTCTTTGTGGCGACGTGAAGGAATACATCCACCTTCCTTTTTAAACCTGAAACGATCAGTGGTGTTCTTGTTGCTCTGTTGTCCTGGTCAGGCTTCACTCTCTTTAGTGAAAGAACTATAAAGGACTTCTGTTTTCCTTGCTGGATAAACAGAAAACATTTTTTTTAAGATAAACATTGTAAACTTGTTGGCTTGCTGTACATGTTAAAAGATTCATGCAACTTAATTTCACTAAACATCAATCTCATTGTAGCCTTTAACTATTTAGTTACCAATGCCAGTTTTTTTTTCGCTGGCCCGGCGAATATGCCAGCTGAACTTTTACTAAGAAGGAAGAGATAGTTTACAACAGGTTACCATACACACGCCAGCCAGGGTAAAGGAGCCCCTGGCGCCCACTACTGCTACAGGGGCCGAGTTACAGGGACAGAAACGTCGATACTCACAATGAACTTAGCAACTCTGCCGACTTCCATGAACTTAGCCACCATTCCTCTTCGATGGCTGCGCACAGGCGCCACGAAGTGATTGATGCTATTTTAGTTTTGGCGAAATTGGTTCTAGAGCATTGAAAGTTCACGTTTTTGGTTCTATAGCACCAAAAGTTACCGGTTCACTTTAATAGTACCGTAAGTTTTCACTGTTTCTGTTTTTAGCACTTCCGTCAATTTTGTGCCGTTCTGCTGTTCGCTTTGACCGGGATTGATTCTGCAAACTGCGCCAATTGAACTACTTGCCCTTATGTATGGCCTTCTTGCCTCCCAGTCCCAGCCTGTCCCCTCTGCTTGCTGCGATGCAGCCCTCGTCTACGTTGCCACTGCCGCCACCGCTCTATCGCGCCGAAGCCGTGGACGCCGGGAGGGTGTCTCTGGCGGCCTCACTCGCCCCGTCGACGCTACTGCCCCGTTCGTCGCTTCAGCCTCACGCTGTTGCCGCCACCCAGTCCATCAGCAGCACGTACATCTCCAGCAACCTTGCCCTATCAACACGGCTCCTGCGTCCATGCCTAGCACGAGCCCCTCTTCCAACCAACAGCAATCTGGCGACATCATCCGTCAGTCGACAACGTGCACCTCCTGCTGGCTTGCACCCCATCGATCACCAAACTCTTTTTTGAAATGTTTATTTCCTTCCTGCAACAGAATATAATTGCTGTCCAAATTGATAATTTGCTGGCCGCAAAAGAATGCCCTTATCGATTTTCCATGTGAGAGGAGATTAGACTAACTATATGTGCCAAGACTTGAAAGTTGAAACCAGCACCGACGATTCAGGCGTACGGGCAGGCGGCGGTGCACACAAGCAATGCCAGAACAAATAGATGGTGATAGAAACAGAAGCTTGTTCGATTAACTCCCTCCGTTTTCCGCTTGCATGCGTGGCTGAGTCAATTGTGGTCAAAGCGAACGGCAAACGACAGAAAGGTGACGAAAGTGCTAAAAATGGAACGAAGGGAACTTTCGGTGCTATTAAAGTGAACCGGTATCTTTCGGTGCTAGAGAACCAAAAACATGAACTTCCGATGCTCTGAAACCAATTTTTCCTAGTTTTGGCCACATCAAAAGTGATTGATCAGACCACTTTATTACATGTATGACAAAAACAGAACGATATAGTCTGGCTCTATAGCATCCAGTCCACATGCTCAATCTTGGTAGCGTCTTATGGGTTTTGCTCTATTGGTAATTGGCCTATCAATTTAAAGCAAGTAAACTTTTGACCACCCAGCTGTTGGAGCAAATGCTTTAAATTGTTTGTTACTCTTTCATTTTTTTTAATGGATAAAGTGCCTATTCCCACAGATTAATCTTATACAGTCAGTTAACAAGGCCTGCTTTTATTGTAATTTTTACTCAGGATATGGAGCTGCCCTCACAAAAGTCACAACGAACAAGGAAATCCCATTTGGGTTACGTCAGATATCCTTAAACCATTTAATGAAGTTATTTTATGCCCAAAATTTGTAGTGCATACCCTTTCTCTGTTAGACTTAGCTTTCGCACATTCTACTTCCAATTGTTGTTTGTTCGTCCTTTACTCCTCAGTACCTTGCTGCTGTCTTGCTAAAGCAGTTCATCAAACAGCATTGGCAGGAAGACGAAGAGAATTTCATGCCTCCTGTTGTTTCTGCCTCGGAAAAGGTACCATCATGCACTTTCAATCCTCTGGATAACACTAATTAGACTCAGTCCGTAACAGGCCCATGGTGCCATTCTTTTCTTTTCTCCCTTGGATTGTCAATACAAATTGTAATTCATGTGCGTGGTGTTATCTTCTCGCAGCAAACACTATTTTCATGCTTGAAAACTTTTCATGTCAGAAGATTGTGAGTAATGATTAATGAGACAAGAGGTCCACATTATTACAACAAATATTCAAAAACACCATAGCTTGAATTGCTCATATTTTTTGATTGCATGGTATCCCTTAATGTCTATATATCAATGAAAAAATTTAAAAATGGTATAAATTGCAAGGCACCATGGTGTCATGGCAATAGGGTGCCGCATGTGGTACAGCCAGCCTGCAATGTCCAGGCCCAGCAGTGTTGTGGACGGGGAGTTCCTACTTGCTATTTGTTTACCTTGTTTCTTAGGCCTTAGCATTTCTGGATACGATCAGTTTTGTGATTAATTAAGGCATCATACTGTTTGGTAGGGGCCATTCCATCTCTATTCCAGGTTGCTGACTAGATTATTGTATGACAAACAAGAACAAGAGCACAATTAATCTGGCTATCTCGCACCCTAGAGTTCATGCAATCTAGGGCCTGTTTTTGGGGAGCTTCTAGCTGCTGCAGCTTCTCCCAGAGTCAGAAGCTCCCAAACAGTCAACTTTTGGTCTAGATTATGAGAAGCTATAGTTGTAGAATCCAGAAAAATGAACTAGATGCCAAAAAGCTGGGAAACCACCGTTTCCAGAGTCTCAGAAGTCTGGCTAGCTAGCCAACTGCTTTATCAGAATCTTCAGCTCCCCTAAACGGTCCCCTAATTTCAGCAACGATGACACTGACACATGGGCTACTATGTAAATTTTATTTGTTTCTAATATGATATATTCTTTATCGCATTATTTTGCTTCTCATTTTATCATTAGTTGGTTTATATCGGCACATTCCTCTTACATCGTTGGATGATCTCACCGAGATTCGTACTGCTATGGCATGGCTGTAGCAGCTATTGGCAGCAAGATTGGCCTGAAGACTGGCTGAGTTTACTTCCCTATCTCTTAAAGTTAATTTCGGATCAATAGCATGGTTTGTGAGGGTATAGAGAATTTCTTTTGGCTTCCCCAATATTTATTTTGAAACCAGGGTGTGGCAGCTATTCTAGAGGCCATTTTTAGAGTCATGTGAGCTTAAACTTAGAGCTGCCTGGAATTTCCTTGCCACATAAGCTTCTCCAAAATAGGCTGTTTTTGTGTCACAATTGTCGCGTGGTTACAGCTTGTAGGCCCGGCTGAGATTTCAGCAGGTTTAATTTTCTTTAAATAGCTAGCTTCTATAGAGAACTGGTGGAGAGGCGTCAAGATTCCTTTAAGAACTCCCTTTTATGAGGTTTTGTCTTTGTATGTCTTTTCGTCCTGAAGCTTAAGCATAGGAACAAGGCCAGCAATCTTATTTGTCTAAAAGAAGTTCAAAATGGGCCTCCCTTAAATGCGAACTATCTATGTTGTGTACAGACAGTGGGTATGGTACGCAACTGGCCACTACATATATGTAGGATTGAATTGTAGAGAATGCTTGTTTCTGATTGACTGATATTAAATGGTGTTTATTCAACACTATCAGGAAGGCTGTGATATTTTTAACAGTTTGTCCCACCCAAACTACGGTGTTTAATAAAATGAAAAAGTGCAACTCGTGCTACTGTTTCGTGTTTATAGTGTTTCCTTTCCTTGAAAAGGATGGTTACCGAATTCGAACAAAAAGATCCACTTCTGGCATCTTCTTAAGCTCTTCTGTTTATGCTTCGCCATGTGGTGGCTGTGTCAGTGTCAAGTGTCTACACTAGTACCTAGTTTACACTACTAGAGTTCTAGTTTTTAGTGGTTACATAGTCTAAATAAGAAAAAAAACATCTTAGGATGCTCATATGGCCCTAACACTGACTACAAGAATGTATGAAAATATTCCTACATTTTGGAATTTTGTACATTCTTTTTTCTCTCTCGTGGAATCAGTTACATGAAATAGTAATTACCTATTAATTACACTTTCAACTTACTGTCTGTAGTTCATGGAGGCCATTAAGAGTGTCTGCTCTTTTATCGGATGATTTGGATGATACACATTCCAAAATTGGGTGCCAGAACTTTTCCTTCATTGTAACAGTATAATATCATCTCCTCATGTAAGTCTCGTACTGTTTAATGTCCGTTAAATTTCTTTTATCTAACTGCTATGGAGGAATTTATTTGTTTATCCAATTTGAAAAGCAGCTGTACAAAATTCTCTTCGTGCGAAGGCCCTTGCAATAGTCCATTCATGTATTTCCATGCTTGGATCAATGACCGGTGTATATAAGGTGGATTGTCTTGTTTATTACTCTTTCTGCTGTTTCTACATATTAGTAGGAAACAAACTAAGGTGATCTGTTGGTGCAGAAAGAAACAGTCAGTTTGATAAGTTCAATGCTTGATCCACTCATGGAGCAATTCTCTGCAATTTTGAATTCACTGGTGCAGTCCCATAATCCTGATGACTGGAACATGCAGATGGAGGTATACATCATATAATCTGTGTTGTGAGGTTGTAAGCATGCATTGTTAATAGTCACTGAAGCTTTTTGCTTGTCTTGTGACCAGGTGCTTAAATGTTTACTTCAGCTTGTCCAGAACTTTCCTGGGTTGCCTGAAGCCAAAATTTCTGGCAAGTGCAAATGACTTGTTATGATTTGTTACCCCCTCTCCCTTTTTTTATGACGAATGGGGCAATTTTTTGCAGCTGTTCTTGCCCCTTTATGGCAGACCTTTGTCTCATCCTTCAAGGTCTATCAATTGTCAATGATTCAAGCCTCAGAAGATGTGGATTCTGTTGGGTATGATTCTGATGGTAGTGAAAGAAGTCTGGAGTCTTTTGGGATTCAGGTAATATCTTGCATTTCCGTTTTGTTGAAACTTCCTTTTCCTGTTGTTACATTTTTAGATAATGGATAATCCAGCCTTTACTTCAAAAGAAGCTACAACCACTTATTACAATGTTCATAACTGAAGCAAAAGCAAATGTGCATACTAATAATGAAATGTGACAAGAAGACAATCCTGTTATTACTTATCACTGAATTTCAGATTCTAGATTTCTTTCACTGCCATCATTCCTGTTATTTTAGGGAATACGCAAAAGACTTGCACACCTTTGTATTAAGATAGAAAAAAAAAGCCAGTGCGATGGTCGATCTTACGGAGGATCGACCCACCCAATAGTTATTACAGACTATTCATCACGGCAACAATGACATAATTCCCTTTATTGTACTCCATTGTTTCATTTGCTTTCATATCTCAATATGTTCTTGTCCTTTTCAGTTATTTGAGCTATGGATATCAATTGTGGGGAATTCACGGTTAGCAAAGGTATGACATTTCAATGAATATTATGTTCATTTTTATTAAAAAAACAAATACTGCCTCTGTCCCAAAATATAAGGAGTTTTAGGGTTGGACACGGGTATTAAGAAAGTAGGTGAAATTAAATGTGTGAAGGTTGTGATTGGTTGAGAAGAGAAGGTAGGTAAGAAAATTAAGAGGTGGAAGGATGTGATTGGTTGAGAAGAGAATAAGTTGTTATTTTGTGGGACAAACGTTGAAGGCTAAAAGTTATATTTTTGGACGGAGGGAGTACTAACTATTTTTTGTGCTGTTCTACTAGGTCATTGCTGCGAACATTAAAGAGCTAGCATATTATACTATAGCGTATCAACAGATAACTGAAGAACAGGTATGAGCTGGCTGAATCATCATTAATTCATCTTACTTTTGGCAAATTGTGTTTTTGGTTGTTTTTGCTTGCAAACGCTTATGTGTTCTCTATTCTTTTTGTTTCTAGTTGCAAAACTGGTCACGTGATGCTAACCAATATGTTGCTGATGAGGACGATGTGACTTATAGCTGTCGCGTGTCTGGTATGAACTATAACATTGTTTATTTTTTCTTAACTTGGTTGGATGGATTTTAACAGTGCGATGTGCCGACCGGTATGTTGCTGTGTAAAGTCTAAAGGAACATAAGATTCATAAACAGAACAGGTTAAACTAAGCAAATAACAAAATAGAGTACCGTTACTGTAGTACTGCATATATTTCCCCAGTCCCAAAATAAGTTCATTTTCACCTATCTCACACATACCAATACAAACCAAAAAGACTAGAATACCCCTACTTTATCAAACCCAATGCAATTATTCTCCATTTTATCTACTCCCAATGCAATTATTCCCTATTTTTACAAACTCCGATGCAATGATTACTTAAAAATGAACTTATTTTGGAACAAATGGGAGGAGCCAAAAATGAACTTATTATGAGATGGAGGGAGTATTAAGCTATATGCTCTGAGCCTCCGATCAGGTACTTGGGAAATATTCTCTTGATGTATTTGCAAGACTCGCATTCTTCTTTACAGTTTACTCTTCAACAGACTTTTTTTTTTTTCGAAATGTAACATGTTTTCCTTGTCTTGGTTTTCAGGATCTCTTTTGCTGGAAGAGATAGTTACTGCTTACGATGAATACGGAATAGAGTCAGTTTTGGAGGCTTCACAGATGCGTTTTCATGAATCGCGTGAACTAAAGAAAGCGGGTTCTACTGACTGGTGGAGAGTAAGTTTTTGATTTTTTAAATTACTAAGAAATCAAAACTTTGGACTTGCTGCTTATAAACAATGTTACTCTGCTTATCATGTTCCTCGGTACTTTTACCTTCTGGGTTACGTGCCTTGATTTTAGATTATTGCACTTTCAAAAAACAGAAGAAACACCTTCAATGATTCTTCTTTAATTATTTCTTGTTTGGTAATCGGCCATATTTGAATTAATTTCCTAACAAATATTAAATCCCAAGTATGTTCATAGTGTCCTTAATTGACTTATCTGATTTACCCTTTTTTTTTGTTCCAGCTGCATGAAGCATCATTTTTCGCTCTAGGTTCACTTTCCGAACAGCTCTGTGAAGCACAGGTTGGTTTTTAATTTTATAATAATGAGCAATTTCATTGACTCACTCCTTTTCTTTTGGTAAACGTGCCCTATAATTTTCTCTACTTTGCATATATAAAGAATTGTGCCATTTGGACCAGGCATCACATTCCTACTTGTTATCTAAGAGCTTAACATATCGTAATTCAGCTATTCCATCAGTTTGACTACTGTAGGTATGATTTGGATTTTGGAGTGTTCCAATGTGGTATAATGGTATTGTTTGCACCTTTGCACTAGAGCTGAAAAAAAGAGAGGGGGCAGACATCCTGAATCTGAGGGAAATGCTAACAAATCACTTGATTCAGTTCAGTATATACTGCCAACTTTGAATATCCTATCGCATTGTCATGCTAACTAACATCAAGCCAAAGTTAATACACAGTAGACAACCTCAGATCTGACTGTATTTAAGCAAAGCAACTTGTGCTCATGGCAGATAGTTGATAGGGTTGGAGGACGAAGCATGCTTGCAGCAGAGAAACTATGCACCATATGTCCATGCTCCTTCAGTTCACGCGAGTGGGTTGTTTTCTATATGATTATCTTTTTGATGGAATCGTTAGGATTGACGCACTGACTTAGAATTAAGCAACAATTATGAATTAATATAGGCCCTCCAAATGTTAACCTCCAAGCCTGCTGTCTCGCAGGATTACTATTCGTGCACTTTCCACCCGTGCATACAGTACCCACACATTACTGTAAGCTGAAACTTAGGTTTCTTGTTTTAGAGATAAGGGAAGAATGTATTGTAATTTATTTACATGTTTTGAGGGTCAAGTTATCCATCTATATAAGGATCCATGGTATTTCTCCTGCGATGCATCCATTTCCACCATGTAGCTTGGGTTCTTGGCCCTACCCCTTGTCCCCCTTGTCATGAACTATCTTCATAACAAACATTACATGAAGTGGCTAATGGGGACAACTTTGGATCATGGAATGCTTTATGTTGACGATTTTCTTAACATAAGTTAATATATGTTTTACTACCTCATATGGCAGTCCAAGCTGATGTATTTAACAAGCAGCCATGATTTCCTAACTTAAAACAAGATTCCCCTTGCAACATACTTACATATTGAGAAAACACATTGATAGGATTTATGGCATTTTATTATTCACCATGTGAATTCTGATTGTTTAGGATTCTGGTTACAACGTGCGAGATTTACTTGAGCAGATGGTAACTGACACTGTGGGAACAGGTATCTTTCTTTAGTCTGAAATGAATAATTGTTTGTTCATGTGCTATTACTAATATTATGACTTTTAGAGGTGCACCAGTACCCGTTTCTTCATGCACGTGCATTCTCCATTCTGTCTAAGTTCTCTTCAGTGGTAAGTTTGCTTTTTTTTATGTATTTATTTTCCTATATGTACAGCAAGCTGATTTGGGAAAACATATCAGATAAGTAAGGAAATCTGCGAACAGTATCTATGCAGTGCTGCTCATGCAATTGCCTCAGATGTGTAAGGCCATGAATTTATTCGTCTTATATTTCTTGACTCAAGGACGAATGATATTTGTCTGACATATTTGTTTGGCAGACCTCCCCCAGTTAAAGTTGGTGCTTGTAGGGCACTGGCGCAACTTTTGCCAGAATCTAACCAGAGCTTGAATGTGCCCAACATTATGGGCATACTCTCATCTCTTGTTGATCTTCTGGGGAAGGTAAATTTTAATTTAAAATTGAAAACATTACGTGCCTTGAGTTTTTTGAAATGAAGACATGCTATTTTGTGGCAGGCATCTGATGAAACGCTGCATCTTGTTCTAGAAACCCTCCAATCAGCCATCAAATCTTGTATGTCAGCATGTGTTCCAATGTATCTTGTGGCAAACTATGTATTGTGTTGCACATTTTGCCTTTTTCTTGGTTGATAATTATCTGCTTGGTATGTAGGTGGTGAACAGTCAACATTAATTGAGCCAGTCATCTCTCCTATCATCCTAGATGTTTGGGCCCAACATATTGCTGATCCATTCATCAGCATCGATGCTGTAGAAGTGTTAGAGGTAAGTTATCGTCAGACTTGGGCAGTACAACATATGACTTTTCTTGAATGCATGAATCGATGCTTTTAGTTCATGTTGAAATTTTACACCATTTTACTTCATTTTCTGAACACATGATAACTGATGTACAACAGAAAGCATTTAGAATTTTATTTCTGTGTATCAATATAGGTCTGGCATATATTTGTTTTTTCTAGAGGTATTCAAGATTGCGAAAGATGATGAAAATAATATTTTATTGGATGAATGAATGTTTCTATAAAGCAATTAAAAATAATTTTAGGGTAGGTTGAGTTTGAAACAGATTATTGAGTGGATTGTTCTGCGGATTATTTACTTGATTTTAGGGGTAAATAAAATATTTTTACCTTTTGACAGCCGAAGTTTGGATTTGGAACTTTTTTGTTAATGTTCTTGATTACCTTAAAAGTTACAACCCACTAAACAGGATTCTAGTTTTTAGGCCATCAAGAACGCTCCTGGATGTTTAGAACCACTTGTATCACGGATTCTGCCAACAATTGGGTCCATTTTAGAAAAGGTAAGACACTTAATTCCAGTTTCACATTATTATTACCTTCCTTCCTTCATTTACCAGCGTTATGCAAATCTAATTTATGGCTCATATCCTAGCCCAAGATCCAGCAGAACGGTCTTGCTGCAGGCTCACTGGACCTGTTGACGATGATACTGAAAGTATGTTGACACATTATTAAGTTCCATGAAGTTCAACACCAAATATTTCTTATAAGCAGTGCCTGAAGCTTCTAATCGGCATCTTGCAATTCATATTTCAGAATGCTCCAACTACTGTGGTTAAGGCGATCTTTGATACATGTTTTACATCTATTATTCAAATCGTTCTTGAAAGTGATGACCATGGAGAGATGCAGGTAAATGCTTACATGTGGTTCAATCATTGAAGTCATAATTGATGGTACTTTTGTGGAGATATACCTATAATATGGCAATTTTTTGTCAATTTAGAATGCGACAGAATGTTTGGCAGCATTTATATCGGGTGGGCGGCAAGAGTTGCTTCTCTGGGGTGGTGGACAAGGACGTACACTGAAGATGCTACTCGATGCAGCTTCAAGGTAACGTCAAGACTATAGATATTTGATTCATTTCTGTCATCAAATTTAGCATTATAGAGTACATAAGAATCAAATGGCTTCAATCTGTACAGCCTGACAAACTTCACCATCTGTCAAAAGGAATGCATAAAAAATTAACAACATGGCATCAATCATTGTCAGAGTTAGGAGATCATATATGCTTCTCTCTGAAATTTGATCTGCATGTTAACAGCCAAGCATAATTTCAAGCTGAATCAAAACGTGCCATTAGGCGAATGCAAACAATTAAGCGCTTCCTACACTAAAATGTAGTTCCCCAGTAAACGTACCTGCATCTTTGTGGACTTGACAAAGGTGTACTTAAAAGGAGCAGCAATCAGGATTTTTCATGTGCCTTGTTTGGATACATTGCTTCCTTTTGATGAACCAATCAACCCCTTTTGTTGAATATTTCCATGCTATCCCTATAATAGGAGGTGCAACACCATCTCTCTATCATACACACAGAGAAAGAAGAAGGGGGTAAATAGTTGGAGTACACCCCTGCTTTATGCCTTAAAATTTGTTTTGGTACTTGGAAGGCATAACCATACAAACACCTCTTCAATGTCTTTGCAGGCTTTTAGATCCTGTGTTGGAAAGTTCAGTATCACTATTTGTCGGGAGTTATATTTTACAACTTATTATACATCTGCCTTCACACCTGTCTCCCCACTTTCCTGAGCTTATTGTTGCTATTGTGAGACGTATGCAATCCAGCAGCATTACCGGATTGAAGAGCTCTCTTGTTGTTATAGTAGCGAGACTTGTGAGTTGCATCTCTCTCTCTCTCTCTCTCTCCCCCCTGGTTAAGTTGTTTGGATTTCTTACTACTCATGGTGGATTATAATTCGATGTATTCACTTTAGACTAAGTTTGAATTAGTGTTTTGGTTATCTTAGTATCTTACATGGTTATTATTTTAGTTATTATTTGTTTTAGTCCTGGGTCTCTTTTCTACCCAAGCGCAGTACGATTATGTTCCTATCATCATTACCTAATAACCGTCACCCTATGTTTTCTAGTAAAGTGCATTACCAGTCCCTTAACTTGTCCCATGTGTCATCTTGGCCCCTAAACTCTGATAATTCAGTTCCAGACCACCTGAACTTGTTATATGTTTCACAAAATGTCTAAACCTCCCAGTCAATATCCCCTCTCACCCATGTGGCACGTTGGACTGTGCTTGTGTGGCCATCTAACATCTCCAGGCCTGATCCCGTGTTGCGCCTCCTTGGAATTGACCTGGTACAAATCTGAATGTGTACTGGGTATGAGTGAACTGCTAAGTCTAATACTGTGGCTCTAGGACCTGCAGTCGTCGCCTCCTTGGTGCTGTGCTAGTGGTGGGTCCTTGAGCTTAGGACAGTCGTGCTATGCTGAACTCCTAGAGCTCAATGTGCTTGGGCAAAACTGATGTGTGCAAAACATCCTAGAGAGGTCAACGATGGTCACTTTTTAGTTGCACAGAGATGGTGGAGATGGTGCATGGAGGAAGCGGTGGCAGTGGGGTTTGGGAGATAGGAGAGCGGGTGGTCAGAGATGTTATAGTGAAAGACTCGGGCAAACATGTATTGGGTATGCCACATCGGCATCTCAAGCTATTTTTATTTGGATTCTGGTGAATTACTTACCAAATTTGGGGTTATTAGAATATGCATCTTCGGAGTTCATGGACATAATGACGCCGTGGGACAAGTTTTTAAGGATCGCTAGTGAAATTTACTATTGTATTTTGAGTGAAGGTGAAATTTACTATTGTATTTTGAGTGAAGGGGAGGAAGGTGGTGCTTCAGGAAATTCTAACATTTATCACCTGCTACAGGTACATCTGAGTGCACCAAATGTTGATCAGTTTATCAACCTCTTACTTGCAATTCCTGCTCAGGGTTATAACAATTCACTTGCTTATATCATGTCTGAATGGTCACAGTTACAAAGTAAGAGCTCATAAAACAGAATATCATTGAATCAAACAAATGTGACCTTTTTATTTTGTTCGTATAGTAAGCTTTTCAACATCCTGTGTAGGTGAAATTCAAGGAGCCTATCAGATAAAGGTTACAACCACTGCATTAGCTCTTCTCATATCTTCTCGTCATCCTGAGTTATCTAGGATTGAAGTCCAAGGGCATATTATTAAGGTAATACGATAAAAGTTTTGTTTGCAACAGTTCCTACCTGCTTATTAGCAGTTCCATGGGTGTCTTACGTACAAAAATTCAGACTAGCGCAGGTATAACTACACGGTCAAAAGCTAGGGTGGCTCCTGATCACTGGACCAAGATTCCACTCCCAGCTAAGGTAAACAATTATTATTTGCCATAATAATTCCTCCAAAGTCCAAAATTCAATTCTTCTTAAAGAGCTTTCAAAGCAATTTTCAATTCCAGAAGGAGATGAATCTGCACAAATATCGTTTTAATATATTTTGTTTGTACATAATGTCTACTGTTGAGTCAGACCTCAATTTTCTTTTCGCATGGTACTGTAGCATTGGCTAGAGTCCATTAGTTAGTTTAGAGACAAGGTAAGATTTAGTTGTTCCTTTATTTTTGGTATAAACTACTCAAGGGTCAAGTCATTGCCATCTATCGAGCAAGAATGAAAATATTTACCTAAGCATACCTGAACATGGATTATGCAGATCTTCTCACTGTTAGCAGATACCTTAGCTGAAATTCAGGAACAAGTTGTTGGTGATGAAGACGATTGTGAAGAGGTTGCTATACTTCTCTTGACACTGAAAATTTTAAACTGGACTGTTTTTTTTTGTTAACATTGATTGTCAATACAGGATAGTGACTGGGAAGAGATTCAGAATGGTGATTCTAGTATTCCACATGATATGATATACTCAGCATCAGTTTCTTCAAATGCTAAGCCATCAGTTGAGCATCTAAATGCAATGGCGAAAGTTTTTGATGAGGTCAGTGGCTTGTCATGCTACTTCGTAATGTTTTGTTGTATTAATTCCTTTATATTTACCCCTAATTACATACAATAGGATGACGACGGAAGTTATGATGATGACCTGGCAAAAGCTGACTCTCTTAATGAGGTTAGCCTTCGCAGCAAAGTCCATCTAATATAAATAAAGATAATACATATACAATCAAGTAAAGGAATTCTTTTTTTCCCCTTACAGGTGAAGCTGTCGGACTTTCTAACAAACATCTTTGTCAAACTGTGGGAGAGTGATCGGCCGCTTTTTGAATATCTTTGCCAGGTAACACTCCTTTGCTGTTTTCTTTCACTATCTTTGAAAACTAATGTTAAATGGCTGTTTTATTTCCATTATCAATGAAAACATAACATTTCATGGGTGTATTATTTTCTTCTTTTGCTTTGCTGAATGCTAATTGCTATAAATCCCATATATGAATTCTACATCAATGTTGTACTGTATTATCCTTTGCAGGCCCTAACAGATTCACAGAGGACTGCTGTGGACAAAGTTTTGAGGAAATAAAGCGCATACATGATTGAGATATCTACATTTGGTCCTTCTATTCTACATTAGCCATTGTGTGAGCTTTGATGCTTAGTGTAGGTTTATTGATTAAGTGTTCTGTGTACAATGTGAGGCGAGTCCTCGAAGGCAGGAGTTGGTGGTGTGTGGTTTTGTTAGTGTAGGTTTATTTATCCAAATTTGTCTAGATCCGAAAGGGAACCAACTTAGAAAGTACAAGCACAAATTTGCCATTTGTGTGTTCATTTGACGTGTTGGATGGTGTATTATTTGTATCCATATGTTTGGTTCGTGAAAGAAGGCCAAGAAAATTTTTCACAGCAGTCCACCCGTTCGGTGCTTTCAGGTCAATCGGAGTTCTGTTTCATGAAATTTATAAACCTTATGTTTTGGTTTTGATGAGCTGCTCCCAAGATCCAGTCGACATGAGTGCTGGTCATTTGTTTTGCATGAGAGCTTAATCGATAAGAGTAAATTGTTTCACTTCGTACCGGGTTTAGTACATAGTATATCAATTTGCACTAGATTGCGTCATATAACTTAATGGCTTGTTTGGCAACTTCAGGGAAGATGATTGGGAGTTTACATAAGGGAATTGATGGTGAGATTAAGATGGAAATTCGATTTTTAATTTCAATATCTTGTTTGGTAGAGGTGGTGGAAATTAATAAGGAGTTTAGTTGGAGATTAGGTCATTAAAAAACATAGATGTTTGAGATTTGTTTAGGCAAAGTAAATGAGGAATTTCCTCCTAATTACTACCCCTACTCAGGTACTTCCTCCGTCCTATAATATAAGGGATTTTAGTTTTTGTTTGTATTATTTGACCACTCGTCTTATTCAAATTTTTTTTTGCAAATATAAAAAACGAAAAGTTGTGCTTAAAGTACTTTGGATAATAAAGCAAGTCACAGAAAAATAAAT
>CM020185.1:4088723-4138808 GCA_009805545.1 Oryza longistaminata | reverse complement strand
AATAATTCCAAATTTTTTGAATAAGACGAGTGGTCAAATAATACAAGAAAAACTCAAAATCCTTATATTATGGGACGGAGAGAGTATTAAAAAGGAGGAAGTTTATTCCTCAATTTCCATTCCATCCCACCAAAATTCCTATCTCTAACAAAAAAAGGTAATAGCCTCTAAACTCCAATCATTCAAAACTCTCTCACCAAACGGCCATAAGGAAAATATTATTAATCAGAGTCGAACTTCTGATTTTTTTTTTTTTTGAATTTAGATCACGTTTCACAAAGTTATATCCATATTTTATCAAATTTAATGAAATATTATAGGTTGACGATGTATATCCTGGTGTATGCAACTTATTGAAGGCAACCTGGTGTAAACTGAAAGAAAATTGTGCTAAACCAATTTACTCATTGATGAATGACCGTGCAAGACTAGATCCCGAGTTCATCACGGATGGGTGCTCGGGAAAGTGAAGATAACCCAACTTGATCGATATTAGGATTGCCACGAATCTTAAGAAATAAGCACATCACAGCTCACATTAGGATTGCCACGATCTTAAGAAATAAGCACATCACAGCTCACAAGGAACACATCATGCTATATCCTACGCTCGTAACATTAGTTAGGAAATTAGGAACCGATAAATGACATAGGTAGCAACCAGCTACAGAAGTTCATGTTCATCTGGAGAACACGCCATCCATCTGGTAACCAGCAAACGAAGAAGCAAGCGCATGAATCTAAACAAACCTATTATGATCATTGCTCTGCGCAGTACAGTACAATATCCACAGAGAAGTTCACAGTAAAACATGCAACATCTATAAGAGAGATTCTCAACTGCTACCAACAAATCTCAAATGCATAAAAGAAGTGCCTGCTAAGATCTCTACAAGATGTAATTTGTCAGTGATGAATGGCTGGAGATGTCGATACGGAAACCAAATCTGGAATGGCATGCTACCATTTCATCTGCTTCCTGTTTCTTTCATTCGGCAGAGCTACACCGCAGGCTTCGATTCTTCGCCTTTGCTTAGTGGGGTAACACCTTCAGTGCCCATCTCAACCTTGAGGTCATTGATGCTCTGCTCCAACTCATCAATTCTTGCGCCCATTTCATCTAGTGAGCACTAGTTAAGGACTATGTACAAAAGCAGGTAGATATGTTGATAGTACGATCTTGTTTATGTCAGGAATTCAACGAAAAAGGCAAAAGCCTCAGGAACTCCCAAACCCAGCAATTTCTTTTCCCAGTTATATGTTTTAAACTGTTTCAGATACTCGATCAGAACTGTTCCAGTGTACTGATGGAAGGCACAAATATCATACTTTTTAAGGATTTCAAGTTACTACCAACTCAGGAACTTGGACTTGTGCCTCTTTTGTGTAGTGACTAATGGACAGATGTCACACATCAATAATCTAGGGCGTACAAGTAAATCAATCTGCTATACATACGACCTTATTGTACGACTCATTCCGACTCATACATCAATGCACCCCGTACTACATCAGAGCATAGGCCATGGGTACGGATTAATCAACGGTGGAGATGCATCGTCGTACGTCTCGGTCGGACGAGGTAGTCGTATGTGTAGCATTATTCGTAAAAAATACCCAAGAGTATTCTTACACACTCAGAACTAAAGGTTTACTATGTTAATATTCTTCTTTTAAATGAATATATTCTTCCTCTTAAATAAATGTATTTAAAGAAATAAAGTGCATAAGAGAACTGGTTTAGAAGGATATTCTTTGAAATGATGTTCTCTGACATAGATTGGAACCTGGTTTGCTGCAAGAAAGTTACAATTCAGAAAAGTAAAGTGATTGCATGAAATTTGCATCGCCCTGTGAGCAAAGTTACTCACCATCTGCATTAGAAGATTTTGCACCTGCAAAATAAATAGTGGCAAAACAAAAAATAAATAAGTTGCCAAGAAATGCACTAGTAAGTACAGCAGCAACAACAACAAACAACTCAATTTATACAGCTCAAAAGACAATGTGAACTCAGAGCAAGATCTAATGCTCACGAAAGCGGTCATAATCAGCAGTGCTTTGCGCCGAGCCATCCGAGTCCTGATCAGCCTGCATTAAATAGGGAATGGGATGAAATCATCAGCCCAAGTATACCACCATACGCATCACAATTCACAATCATAACATCCGACGAAACAACACAAACAAAGAGCTGATCCATCCCCTAGTCCTTCACAGATTACAGCTACGCACTATGTATACAGATGCAATCTGCTTTGCGCGTGCACCAAATCTTCGGTAGCCAAGAATCGCCAGCACGAGGAAACCTAAAACTGCCCACGCGCATTCGCCAAAAGCAGAAACTGCCCCAGCCCAAGCAGCTGTCACACGATGCGGAGGAGGAATTATCCGCAACCCCGCAGAGGCAAGCGGGCAGGTCGTAATTCAAGCAAGAACCAGCCGGCGGGTGTGATGCCCCAGCCCCCATTTCCAAGAAATTTTGGCGAAAATCGTCTTCCTCGAGCGCTCGGCGACGGCAACGGCGGGGCGGAGTGGTGGCAGCGGGAGGGAGTGGTGTACCTTGATGGGGATGCCGCCGGAGCCGGAAGCGGGAGCCGCCATAGGCTTGCCGCCGGCGAGGGGGGGAGAGAGCGCAGGCGCAGATCCGCTCGTGGCGAGATGGAAGTGGGAACTGCGCGATGATGTTGGGGGTTCTTCGAGGAAATTTAACTATTTGCCACTCCTGTGACATGGCCAATTAACGATTTGCCACACCCTGTCAATGACATGTGGGCCCTCATGTGTCTATGACATATGGACCAGTGGCAATCGTTAAGCAACATCCGTAAGAGTGGCAAATAGTTAAAACCCCGTTCTTCGAGGGAAAATTTGAACCATGCCACACAAATTTCGCAAAATTTGTGATAGCCCTCCTGACCCACATGTCATTACTCATGTGGGTCCTACATGTCATTGAGATACGGATGGCATATATCAAAATTTGCAAATTAGAGTGGCATGGTTCCAACAAACCCTTTTTCGAAAGTGGGCCTGCGGCACATGGGCCAAGAAGGCGCGTTGCAACGGATATTATAAGAAATAAAAGCAAAAGCAAAAACTTACTCCCTCCATTTTTTAATAGATGACGCCGTTGACTTTTTCTCACATGTTGACCATTCGTCTTATTCAAAAATTTTATGCAAATATATAGAATTAATCACACTTAAAGTACTATGAGTGATAAAACAACTCATAACAAAATAAATTATAATTACGTAAATTTTTTTGAATAAGATGGAATGATCCAACATGTGAGAAAAAGTCAACGGCGTCATTCTATTAAAAAAAGGAGGTAGTATAAGTTTATCGTATAGTCAGTGATTATGCATATAATGCTATGCTCAAAGCAAAGGAAATTTAACTATTTGCCACTTTTACGTTGCCAATTGTTCCAAATACCCCTTTTAGGTTGCAGTTAACTATATGCCACTGGAGAGAGAAGCTTTTCTAATTTTTTTGCCACTTTTCGCACTGTACACCCGCCACATGGCCTTGCCAGCGTGGAATGGCACGTGAAATGACTAGCATACCCCTGCCATCTGAAACCCTAATCAGGGGATCCTTTCTCTCTCTCACCGAGTTCAGTTCGACGCCAGCCGCATCGACGGGCGAGCCCAGGCCGTCGACCCCTGCCCGCCCCGCGTCGGCCCGGCGCCGGCATCGACGCCCGTCCCGCGCCATCGGCCCCTGCTCGCCCAGCGCGGCCCCGGGCCGTCGACGCGCCGCCCGGCCCGCCGGCTCACCGCCCACGCCGGCATTCAGAGTTGGTCAAAGCTCCGTTGAAGTAGCACTTGTACCCGTGCAGGTGCAAGCGGCAGTACAGCCAACCAAGAAACTCACACCAAGGAAAATACTAGCTAGCAAGCCAAAAAGGCATCACCACCAAAGCTTCTGAAATAAAATGTGTCAATCTGCTATCAATCTGCAAGTATTTTGCTATGTATGGCTGAAATGCGTCAATCTGCAAGTACTACCTCCGTCCCATATTACTTGTCTTTTTGAGTTTTTGTTTGTCAATGTTTGATCATTCGTCTTATTCCAAAAAATTTTGGAATTATATTATTTTGTTTATCATGTTGCTTTATTATCAAAAGTACTTTACATATGACTTATCTTTTTTATATTTGCACTAATTTTCAAATAAAACGAATGGTCAAACGTTGCAAATAAAAAGTCTAAAACGTCACCTATTATGGGACGGAAGGAGTATTTTGCTATTTTATGTCTGAAATCGTCAATCTCGAAGTAATCTGAAACTTCTAATGTGCATGGCCTGATGATGTATTTTTGCTTTTGTAATGATGTATGCCATGATGAACCTGTATATGCACCTAACTGCTTATATATAGACCATTGTATGGTTGATGGCCCGGATGGACCTGTTATATGTATAGACCAATGTATGGTCTGATGACCTGTTATGCATGGCCTGCTTTTGTAATGATGTGTGGCCTACAATGAACCTATGAATTGTATGGTTGATGAATTAAGATATTTGATGGGACGTGATGAATTAAGGCACTTCTGCTATGTGTGCATGTTCAGTTTGTTGAGATATACTCCCTCCATCCAAAAAAAAAGACAAACCCTGATTCCGTGTCCAATGTTACCGTCCGTCTTATTGGAAAAAATTATGAAAAAATTAAAAAGATAAGTCACGCATAAAGTATTCATCATGTTTTATCAATCTAACAACAATGAAAATACTAATTATAAATAAATTTCATATAAGACGGACAGTCAAACGTTGGCACGCAAACCTGCGGTTGCCTTTTTTGACGGAGGGAGTATGTCTGGATATGTATGCTGACAACAGTCATAATTGATGGTACTTTTGTGGAGATATACCTATAATATGGCAATTTTTTGTCAATTTAGAATGCGACAGAATGTTTGGCAGCATTTATATCGGGTGGGCGGCAAGAGTTACTTCTCTGGGGTGGTGGACAAGGACGTACACTGAAGATGCTACTCGATGCAGCTTCAAGGTAACGTCAAGACTATAGATATTTGATTCATTTCTGTCATCAAATTTAGCATTATAGAGTACATAAGAATCAAATGGCTTCAATCTGTACAGCCTGACAAACTTCACCATCTGTCAAAAGGAATGCATAAAAAATTAACAACATGGCATCAATCATTGTCAGAGTTAGGAGATCATATATGCTTCTCTCTGAAATTTGATCTGCATGTTAACAGCCAAGCATAATTTCAAGCTGAATCAAAACGTGCCATTAGGCGAATGCAAACAATTAAGCGCTTCCTACACTAAAATGTAGTTCCCCAGTAAACGTACCTGCATCTTTGTGGACTTGACAAAGGTGTACTTAAAAGGAGCAGCAATCAGGATTTTTCATGTGCCTTGTTTGGATACATTGCTTACTTTTGATGAACCAATCAACCCCTTTTGTTGAATATTTCCATGCTATCCCTATAATAGGAGGTGCAACACCATCTCTCTATCATACACACAGAGAAAGAAGGGGGTAAATAGTTGGAGTACACCCCTGCTTTATGCCTTAAAATTTGTTTTGGTACTTGGAAGGCATAACCATACAAACACCTCTTCAATGTCTTTGCAGGCTTTTAGATCCTGTGTTGGAAAGTTCAGTATCACTATTTGTCGGGAGTTATATTTTACAACTTATTATACATCTGCCTTCACACCTGTCTCCCCACTTTCCTGAGCTTATTGTTGCTATTGTGAGACGTATGCAATCCAGCAGCATTACCGGATTGAAGAGCTCTCTTGTTGTTATAGTAGCGAGACTTGTGAGTTGCATCTCTCTCTCTCTCTCTCTCTCCCCCCTGGTTAAGTTGTTTGGATTTCTTACTAATGGTGGATTATAATTCGATGTATTCACTTTAGACTAAGTTTGAATTAGTGTTTTGGTTATCTTAGTATCTTACATGGTTATTATTTTAGTTATTATTTGTTTTAGTCCTGGGTCTCTTTTCTACCCAAGCGCAGTACGATTATGTTCCTATCATCATTACCTAATAACCGTCACCCTATGTTTTCTAGTAAAGTGCATTACCAGTCCCTTAACTTGTCCCATGTGTCATCTTGGCCCCTAAACTCTGATAATTCAGTTCCAGACCACCTGAACTTGTTATATGTTTCACAAAATGTCTAAACCTCCCAGTCAATATCCCCTCTCACCCATGTGGCACGTTGGACTGTGCTTGTGTGGCCATCTAACATCTCCAGGCCCGATCCCGTGTTGCACCTCCTTGGAATTGACCTGGTACAAATCTGAATGTGTACTGGGTATGAGTGAACTGCTAAGTCTAATACTGTGGCTCTAGGACCTGCAGTCGTCGCCTCCTTGGTGCTGTGCTAGTGGTGGGTCCTTGAGCTTAGGACAGTCGTGCTATGCTGAACTCCTAGAGCTCAATGTGCTTGGGCAAAACTGATGTGTGCAAAACATCCTAGAGAGGTCAACGATGGTCACTTTTTAGTTGCACAGAGATGGTGGAGATGGTGCATGGAGGAAGCGGTGGCAGTGAGGTTTGGGAGATAGGAGAGCGGGTGGTCAGAGATGTTATAGTGAAAGACTCGGGCAAACATGTATTGGGTATGCCACATCGGCATCTGAAGCTATTTTTATTTGGATTCTGGTGAATTACTTACCAAATTTGGGGTCATTAGAATATGCATCTTCGGAGTTCATGGACATAATGACGCCGTGGGACAAGTTTTTAAGGATCGCTAGTGAAATTTACTATTGTATTTTGAGTGAAGGTGAAATTTACTATTGTATTTTGAGTGAAGGGGAGGAAGGTGGTGCTTCAGGAAATTCTAACATTTATCACCTGCTACAGGTACATCTGAGTGCACCAAATGTTGATCAGTTTATCAACCTCTTACTTGCAATTCCTGCTCAGGGTTATAACAATTCACTTGCTTATATCATGTCTGAATGGTCACAGTTACAAAGTAAGAGCTCATAAAACAGAATATCATTGAATCAAACAAATGTGACCTTTTTATTTTGTTCGTATAGTAAGCTTTTCAACATCCTGTGTAGGTGAAATTCAAGGAGCCTATCAGATAAAGGTTACAACCACTGCATTAGCTCTTCTCATATCTTCTCGTCATCCTGAGTTATCTAGGATTGAAGTCCAAGGGCATATTATTAAGGTAATACGATAAAAGTTTTGTTTGCAACAGTTCCTACCTGCTTATTAGCAGTTCCATGGGTGTCTTACGTACAAAAATTCAGACTAGCGCAGGTATAACTACACGGTCAAAAGCTAGGGTGGCTCCTGATCACTGGACCAAGATTCCACTCCCAGCTAAGGTAAACAATTATTATTTGCCATAATAATTCCTCCAAAGTCCAAAATTCAATTCTTCTTAAAGAGCTTTCAAAGCAATTTTCAATTCCAGAAGGAGATGAATCTGCACAAATATCGTTTTAATATATTTTGTTTGTACATAATGTCTACTGTTGAGTCAGACCTCAATTTTCTTTTCGCATGGTACTGTAGCATTGGCTAGAGTCCATTAGTTAGTTTAGAGACAAGGTAAGATTTAGTTGTTCCTTTATTTTTGGTATAAACTACTCAAGGGTCAAGTCATTGCCATCTATCGAGCAAGAATGAAAATATTTACCTAAGCATACCTGAACATGGATTATGCAGATCTTCTCACTGTTAGCAGATACCTTAGCTGAAATTCAGGAACAAGTTGTTGGTGATGAAGACGATTGTGAAGAGGTTGCTATACTTCTCTTGACACTGAAAATTTTAAACTGGATTTGTTTTTTTTTGTTAACATTGATTGTCAATACAGGATAGTGACTGGGAAGAGATTCAGAATGGTGATTCTAGTATTCCACATGATATGATATACTCAGCATCAGTTCCTTCAAATGCTAAGCCATCAGTTGAGCATCTAAATGCAATGGCGAAAGTTTTTGATGAGGTAAGTCAGTGGCTTGTCATGCTACTTCGTAATGTTTTGTTGTATTAATTCCTTTATATTTACCCCTAATTACATACAATAGGATGACGACGGAAGTTATGATGATGACCTGGCAAAAGCTGACTCTCTTAATGAGGTTTGCCTTCGCAGCAAAGTCCATCTAATATAAATAAAGATAATACATATACAATCAAGTAAAGGAATTCTTTTTTTCCCCTTACAGGTGAAGCTGTCGGACTTTCTAACAAACATCTTTGTCAAACTGTGGGAGAGTGATCGGCCGCTTTTTGAATATCTTTGCCAGGTAACACTCCTTTGCTGTTTTCTTTCACTATCTTTGAAAACTAATGTTAAATGGCTGTTTTATTTCCATTATCAATGAAAACTTAACATTTCATGGGTGTATTATTTTCTTCTTTTGCTTTGCTGAATGCTAATTGCTATAAATCCCATATATGAATTCTACATCAATGTTGTACTGTATTATCCTTTGCAGGCCCTAACAGATTCACAGAGGACTGCTGTGGACAAAATTTTGAGGAAATAAAGCGCATACATGATTGAGATATCTACATTTGGTCCTTCTATTCCACATTAGCCATTGGGTGAGCTTTGATGCTTAGTGTAGGTTTATTGATTAAGAGTTCTGTGTACAATGTGAGGCGATTCCTCGAAGGCAGGAGTTGGTGTGTGGTTTTGTTAGTTTAGGTTTATTTATCCAAATTTGTCTAGATCCGAAAGGGAACCAACTTAGAAAGTGCAAGCACAAATTTGCCATTTGTGTGTTCATTTGATGTTGGATGGTGTATTGTTTGTATCCATATGTTTGGTTCGTGAAAGAAGGCAAGGAAATTTTTTCACAGCGGTCCACCCGTTCAGTGCTTTCAGGTCAATCGGAGTTCTGTTTCATGAAATTTATAAACTTTGTTTTGGTTTTGATGAGCTGCTCCCAAGATCCAGTCGACATGAGTGCTGATCATTTGTTTTGCATGAGAGCTTAATCGATAGAGTAAATTGTTTCACTTCGTACCGGGTTTAGTACATAGTATATCAAAACAATTTTCAATTGGCACTAGATTGCGTCATATAACTGAAGGGAAATCTTATTAGGCTGCGTTCGTTCCCAGCCGTTCCCAACTCTCCCTTTTCCACGTGCATGTTTTTTAAATTGCTAAACGGTGTGTTTTTTGCAAAAAGTTTCTATACAAAAGTTGCTTAAAAGTTATATTAATCTATTTTTTTAAAAAATAGCTAACGCTTAATTAATTACGCGCTAAACGCTGCTTCGTTTTGTGTGCCGGGAAGTGAGCAACCCTCACTCCTGAACACTGCCTAATCATGAGTCGAACTTCTGATTTTTTTTTTTGTTTTGAATTTAGATCATGTTTCACAAAGTTTTGTCCATATTTTATCAAAGAGTAGATTTCACAAAACTACAGGTATTTTGACCAAATTATCACAAAACTACAGATTTAAGGAGTTCTATCACAAAACTATATATTTAGCACCAAATTTATCACAAAACTACACATTTTAGATTAAGCATCATAAAAATGCATATTTAATATTGAACTTATCACGAAACTATAACTTTTGGAGTTTAAATCCCTAGCACCATTGTTATGGTGGAGCTATAAACATCATTACTTTGTGATTAAATTGATTCTAAACCTTTAGTTTTGTGATAATTTAGTTACTAAATATATAGTTTTGTGACACTTCATCTTAAATGTGTAGTTTTGTGATAAATTTGGTGTTAAATGTATAATTTTGTGATACACCGAGTTAAATCTATAGTTTTATGATAATTTGGTCATAGTATTTGTAGTTTTGTGAAATTTACTCTTTATCAAATTTAATGAAATATTTATAGGTTTGACAATGTATATCCTGGTGTATGTAACTTAAAAAAAATGTGTTAAACCTAATGTGAAGTGCAATTTACTCATTTGATAAATGACCATGCAAGACTAGATCCCGAGCTCATCACGGATGGGTGCTCAGGAAAGTGAAGATAACCCAAACTTAATCGATATTAAGATTGCCAAGAATCTTAAGAAATAAGCACATCACAACTCACAAGGAACACATCATGCTATATCCTATGCTCGTAACATTAGTTAGGAAACTAGGAACCAATAAATGACATAGGTAGCAACCAGCTACAGAAAGTCCATGGTTTCATCTGGAAAACACGCCATCCATCTGGTGATCAGCAAACGAAGAAGCAAGCGCATGAATCTAAACAAACCTATTATGATCATTGCTCTGCGCAGTACAGTACAATATCCACAGAGAAGTTCACAGTAAAACATGCAACAACATCTATAAGAGAGATTCTCAACTGCTACCACAAATCTCAGATGCATAAAAGTGCCCTGCTAAGATCTTACAGCATGTAATTTGTCAGTGATGAATGGCTGGAGATGTCGATGCGGAAATCAAAGCTGGAATGGCATGCTACCATTTCAACTGCTTCTGTTTCTTTCATTCGGCAGAGCTACCCGCAGGCTTCGATTCTTCGTCCTTTGGCTTAGTTGGGGTAACACCTTCAGTGCCCATCTCAACCTTGAGGTCATTGATGCTCTGCTCCAACTCATCAATTCTTGCGCCCATTTCATCTAGTGAGCACTAGTTAAGGACTATGTACAAAAGCAGGCAGATATGTTGATAGTACGATCTTGTTTATGTCAGGAATTCAACGAAAAAGGCAAAAGCCTCAGGAACTCCCAAACCCAGCAATTTCTTTTCCCAGTTATATGTATTTAAACTGTTTCAGATACTCGATCAGAACTGTTCCAGTGTACTGATGGAAGGCACAAATATCATACTTTTTAAGGATTTCAAGTTACTACCAAACTCAGGAACTTGGACTTGTGCCTCTTTTGTGTAGTGACTAATGGACAGATGTCACACATCAATAATCTAGGGCGTACAAGTAAATCAATCGTGCTATACATACGACCTTATTGTACGACTCCATTCCGACTCATACATCCAATGCACCCCGTACTACCATCAGAGCATAGGGCCATGGGTACGGATTAATCAACGGTGGAGATGCATCGTCGTACGTCTCGGTCGGACGAGGTAGTCGTATGTGTAGCATTATTCGTAAATAAATACCCAAGAGTATTCTTACACACTCAGAACTAAAGGTTTACTATGTTAATATTCTTCCTTTTAAATGAATATATTCTTCCTCTTAAATAAATGTATTTAAAGAAATAAAGTGCATAAGAGAACTGGTTTAGAAGGATATTCTTTGAAATGATGTTCTCTGACATAGATTGGAACCTGGTTTGCTGCAAGAAAGTTACAATTCAGTAAAAGTAAAGTGATTGCATGAAATTTGCATCGCCCTGTGAGCAAAGTTACTCACCATCTGCATTAGAAGATTTTGCACCTGCAAAATAAATAGTGGGCAAAACAAAAATAAATAAGTTGCCAAGAAATGCACTAGTAAGTACAGCAGCAACAACAACAAACAACTCAATTTATACAGCTCAAAGACAATGTGAACTCAGAGCAAGATCTTAATGCTCACGAAAGCGGTCATATCAGCAGTGCTTTGCGCCGAGCCATCCGAGTCCTGATCAGCCTGCATTAGAATAGGGAATGGGATGAAATCATCAGCCCAAGTATACCACCATACGCATCACAATTCACAATCATAACATCCGACGAAACAACACAAACAAAGAGCTGATCCATCCCCTAGTCCTTCACAGATTACAGCTACGCACTATGTATACAGATGCAATCTGCTTTGCGCGTGCACCAAATCTTCGGTAGCCAAGAATCGCCAGCACGAGGAAACCTAAAACTGCCCACGCCGCATTCGCCAAAAGCAGAAACTGCCCACAGCCCAAGCAGCTGTCACACGATGCGGAGGAGGAATTAATCCCGCAACCCGCAGAGGCAAGCGGGCAGGTCGTAATTCAAGCAAGAACCAGCCGGCGGGTGTGATGCCCAGCCCCATTTCCAAGAAATTTTGGCGAAAATCGTCTTCCTCGAGCGCTCGGCGACGGCAACGGGCGGGGCGAGGGTGGCAGCGGGGAGGGAGTGGTGTACCTTGATGGGGATGCCGCCGGAGCCGGAGCCGGGAGCCGCCATAGGCTTGCCGCCGGCGAGGGGGGGAGAGAGCGCAGGCGCAGATCCGCTCGTGGCGAGATGGAAGTGGGAACTGCGCGATGATGTTGGGGGTTCTTTAACTATTTGCCACTCATGTGACATGGCAATTAACGAATTGCCACACCCTATCAATGACATGTAGGTCTAGTGGTAAATCGTTAAGCAACATCCGTAAGAGTGGCAAATAGTTAAAATCCCCGTTCTTTTCGAAGGGAAAATTTGAACCATGCCACACAAATTTTGCAAAATTTGTAATATGCCACCATGACCCACATGTGGGTCCTATATGTCATTGAGATACGGATGGCATATCTCAAAATTTGCAAAATTAGGGTGGCATGGTTCTAACAAACCCTTTTTCGAAAGTGGGCCTGCGGCACATGGGCCAAGAAGGCGTGTTGCAACGGATATTATAAGAAATAAAAGCAAAAGCAAAAACTTATAAGTTTATCGTATAGTTAGTTGATTATGCATATAATGCTATGCTCAAAGCAAAAGCATTCAACTTGTGGTGTTGGAGGTAGCCTCGGACACCACCACTAGCATCATTTAAAGTAGTATAGATAACTGTAAATTTATTCTTAAAAATACAATATAATCAGTGTAATTGTATTGTAATTTACATGTAACCTGAATGTAGCTTTCACATAATTTTGAACCATATATTTGTTTCAAGATTCGTAACATTGTTACAGCACGTATATATATAAGAGGATTCGGTTTCACGACACTACAAAAGTTGTACCCATGCCTTGCTATACATCTAATACGTGTTTTGAATCTTTTTTTGTCTACTGTATTTTTATATGGACCAAAATACCCCTAGCATATATTTTAACCCTAGCCCTAAATCCAACAACCCTATCCCAAATCTATACCCTAATCGCCCCATGCTAGCGCCTAGCAGCAATGGCGATGGCTGCTAAGCAAGCTCCAGTTGCGGCAGTGGTGACAGTAAGATTCCGGCATAGGGGACGGCGTGTTTGGTAGCTACGATGTGCGGTCCGATGGTAGCGACAAGCTCCACATTGCTCGTGTCGGTGGAAGCTGCCGATGCTAGCAATGGAGAGGATGGGCAACAGTTGACTGGAACGGGCAGCCATCGTGTATGATGATCCCTCCTCACCAGCTCCATCCGCCACTGTGGATGCGCTCGGCAACGACAGATCGAGTGGCACAGAGGGAGCAGATTTGGAGGATAGCGCCGACGAGCAATGCTGAGGGCGGCGGCTGCAGGTGGTCATGAACAGCGACCCGACTTTTCCATCGCCCCTTTTTTTCCCCACATTTGTTCTTCTTTTTCATGTATATTTTTTTACGCGAGGTTCAATCATTTTGTACACAAGTTTTGTATAACAATTTCATACTTTAGATTTGAAATTTTGATTAGATCTAAAGATCAAATTGTGAAGTTGATAGGAGGAAGGTCATGTTGTTGTTCAATGATTGATTTGTAAGGGGCAGATTATCTTGGTCTATACGAAAATACGATAACAACAAAACGATTCAGAATGAGTTTCAGATGTATAAATTGACATAGATATGATTTTGGATGTTACATTGGCATGATTCCAATTACAACAATGAAAGGAGTAAATTTCACATTGGGCTAGGTAAATTGACCACAATTGCACATTGGACTAGGGCTATAGTTATCTTTTCATAAAACACTAGCTCTCTTTACATTGCTTTACATATTGGACTAGGGTTCAAGCATAATCTGTCACCATGCTTTGGCTCACCCATAGGAAATGTGACTAGCGATTGGGACCTCCACCTTTGTTTCCCTGGTTTGTTCAGACGCAACTACCTCCACTTCCATATCAAGGTCCTCAATCCAAGACAGGACAGAGAGAAATTAGTCCAATCCACTTCTCTAGCCATCTAGAACGAATTGTGAGCGATTAACTATGATTAGAGTGGCGAGGAAACACAAGATATATAGTGCCCTAGCAAGATATATAAGTGGCAGCACTCTGTCCGAGTCCGAGGAGAAAATGACGAATGGATGCGATTGTTTGGTTTTATATAGAAAGTAGAAAAATGAGACCTCTAATGGCTGGACCACGTTCATGTCATCTTCATAACCTATTTGTGTTTTGGTTTAGCTTGGAAGGAGATGAGGAAGATCAAGTAACGAGGTCAACACAGCCTATCAGAGGAGGCTCGTCCAAATCAGTGAACTTGGTTCAATGTGCAAACTATGGCAAAGATAGCCGGTGTTATGTGAAAAGATGACCATATCCCTGATCCAATATGCAACTATGGTCAATTTAGCTAGCGCAATATAAAATTTACTCTATTTGAGTAGAATTTTTAAAATCAGCAAATTTATAATAATGTCAATTAACCATTTCTTTTGGATACAAGCGAAGCATATTCCTCCGTCTTCTCCCCGCCCGGGTGTCGCTCTCCTCCTCGTCGCCGTCGCCGGTCGTCGCCGGTCGCGGGTGGCGCGCAACCCGGAGTCTCTGCCGGCTGCTTACTCGCCGCGGGCTTCAGCTTCCTCCTCGATCTCCGGCGCGCCTCCAGCTGCAGATCGGCCGCCCCCCCCAGGTGCGCCCTCCCCCCGACCCCGCAACTCCCCCTCCTCCGCATCCTACCGGATCCTCTCTCACCGGCCGACGCCACCTCGCCTCGCTCCCAGCCGCCGCCGCCGACGAGCGCCACTGCCAAAACCCTAGATCGAAGCGAAGCAGGGCCTTGCCTCGCCCTCTCCACTCAGGATTTGTACCGCTCGCATCGCATCGCATCGCGCGCTCATGACCTGGAGTTCATGTTGTGGAAGTAGACGCATCGTACCAAGCACCACCCACGCGTTGGCTTGCCCCAATAATATCTGCGGTTGATTGATTCCAGTTGGGTTCGGTTGGTGTTTTGCTCAGATTCGAGGTGACAACGTACCAGCAGTGAAGAAAAAACATTGCGAAGAAGTGATCCTCGTTGCACCAAGAGTGTAAATAATCTTTTGATCAGCTCCTAGAACAAACAATAATCACATGTGTTGGTCTTGGTCCCATGGGCAGAACTAGAAAATCAATCCAACCAAGATGAGTTCATAGATGTCTTGGATTGCTCATGCTTTCGTGCGTCAGATAAATCAAGCTGCATACTTGGGTAAAAGAAGATCATGTGCTCAACATCTTATTGTTCTGCTAGCAGTCGTGTTGAATCTTCCTATGATTGGCCGAAACGTATTATGAAGCTCCTGATGCTTCTGCTCTCCCAGTTGTTGGTAAAGAAAGTGATGCTGTTGGTTTGGCTAGCTGTCTAGTTCCTTCCAGTTTCTTTTGTTCCTAGCATGGGCAACAGTAATCAGCAATCATATCAAAATTAGATCAAATGCTTGTTACTTGTTGAGACATTGAGATATAATGGATTATGGAGATATTACTCCATATGACATAAATACATATTAATTATGGACATCTATTTCCAGTTTTCTCTAATTCTTTTTGTTTTTCTGCAGTGTGTTGAAGCTCGCCCTTGACACTTAGCAACTGCAGAGTCCTGCTGGAGAGAGATGGGGTTCATCGGCGACACGATAGAGTCGATCCGCTCGATGCAGGTCCGCCAGGTGCTGGCGCAAATCATCAGCTTAGGTGCAACCTTGCCTCTTTTGCCTCAGTGATTATTTTGCTCACAGATAAGTGGATTGGGTCCACTACTTCTTGATTTAGGCTTGGGTATTTACCTTGTGATTCCAGGAGAGTTTCTTTGGGAGTGGTCTATTCTTAGTTCTGGTGGGTTTGATTTCGCTGGTAACGCTTGGGTAGGGAAGTCTTTTGGGATTCTTGATCTAGTTATATGAGCTCTATTAACTATTCCCTCTGATCCATATTATAAGACTTTTGGGTTTGTCCCAAGTCAAACTACTTTAAGTTTGACTAAACTTTTATAAAAACATAGCAACATTTATAACACCAAATTAGTTTAATTAAATCCACTATTGAATTGTAGTATATTTGATTTGTGTTGGAAATGCTGCTATACTTTTCTATGAAGTTGGTAAAACTTAAAGAAGTTTGTCTTAGGACAAACCCAAAACATCTTATAATATGGAATGGAGGGAGTAGATTTTTCTAAGGAATCATACGGATCTGGGTAACGAAAATGGATTTGGAAAACAACTCTTGTTTAATGTTAACTGTAAAAATATACATGTTCTATAGAGGAATCTTTTCACATATGAGTGGGTTTTAACCTTAGAAACTTGTTATTCCTTTTTTTTAAAGCTAGGGCATCAGGGCCCCCATTTCCATTACCAGAAATGAGATAGTGCTACAAGTTCTTGCTGAGTTACTTAAGCCTAGAAAACAAAAAGCGAAAGGAAGATAAAGAAGGAAAAACAAAAGGGTCTAGGGTTACAGTTTAAGATCTGAAGGATCTCCCGGCATGACAGCAAAATATTTAGCAAAACACACAACTATCCCTATTCAGCAGTGCACACTACAGGACCCATCTTTCACTTGATGTCTTTAGCCCTCCAGTCTTATGATCCCCGTCCCCCAGCCTAATTTGGAGTTGAAAATGTCACTTGCCACTTGCCTTATTAATCTGGCCCCCAGCAGAAGTTTTTCTCGATTTGCCTCCAATGTCTGCAACACAGCCCAGGTTTCAATCCAGTGACAAGTCAGAAAAACTACCTCAGTAGGGTCTTTTGGGAGTTTATTCCTCAAAACAAGCATTGTTCCTAAATTTCCAGATGGCCCAAATAACTGCAGCCACCCCTACAACCACTGAGTGTTTCATGTTCTTCTCAAAACCATTCAACCATTGCAGCATTGCCCAAACAGGTGTTGTATACTCACACCAAGTTTCAGATTGAGTGCATAAATTACTACATTCCAAATCAATTTGGCCATTGGACAGTTAAAGAACAAGTGTTGAATTGATTCCTCCTCATTACAAAACTGACAAAAGATTGAGTTACAAAATGTGATATTAGGCAAAAGGAGCATATAGAATTTACTCACTCTGTCCCACAAAGCTTCACCTTTTGCCTTCTTCATTTGTCCCACAAAGACTTCATCTTTGAAGCAATCAGTGCATTTTGGAGTTTGAGAAAAAATGAGGGGCATATGCATTGAAGTTTGACAAAGTGCGGAACGAATACATTAGAGTTTTGAGAAAGTGAAGGGTATTATGGTCTTTTTGGTTTTATTTTGGTATGTGTGAGATAGGCTAAAAATGAATTCTTTTTGGGACGGAGGTAGTACTGCTTAGTATGTTTTTATCAGTTAGGTTAGACTTCTGCTGCTCTTATGTTATATATATTTATTGTTGATGCAACAGCATATATGATAGCTTCAAATGTTTCTCTTGGCAGGTATGATTGTTACCTCTGCATTGATCATATGGAAGGGTTTAATAGTTGTAACAGGTAGTGAATCTCCAGTGGTGGTGGTTCTTTCTGGTAGCATGGAACCTGGATTTAAAAGAGTAAGTTGCTTCCTTAGACAATATAAGAGCCATATTATACTTATATTTGTGCATTCGCAATCTTTGGTCTTTACATACGGGGATTTACAGTAATATTTGTTTTTTGTGCATACGCTGAATTTCTCAGTTATAAGGGACAAATCTAAATTTCAGAAGTTCCATCTGCAACAAATAAAAAAGGGAATTTCCTTTTTTTTAATAAGATAGGACGATATATGGTTTCCTGTAATTTATATTGGTTTGCAAATGGTGAACAAATGCCTTGTTGCCTTATTTTACATTCCTTAAAACTTCAGGTTCAATTCATTTCCCAAAATTTTCTTTAAACAGCAATTTATTCCCATCTGTTTTCAACTTTCACCAAGAAGTCACTTTTTACCCTTTAATGCACTGTATGCATTTAGCATTGGTGTTCATGAATGAATTGTTATCTGCTTTCAGGGTGACATCCTGTTTTTGCACATGAGCAAAGACCCTATCCGCACTGGAGAAATAGTTGTTTTTAATGTTGATGTAAGTCTTACTGAAACATTGTACATCATGAATTTACTGGATTTCTATATCTCATTGTATTGTATTTGGCTGTTTTCTGCTTTCTATGTAGGGCCGTGAAATTCCAATTGTTCACCGTGTGATCAAGGTAATAAATTTCAAGTCATTATATTATCCCATTTGTTTCAGATGTCTTTTATGATCTTTCCCCTATACAATGGAGCTTATCATTCTCTTGGTATAGGTTCATGAACGCCAGGAGAGTGCAGAAGTTGACATCCTCACAAAAGGTATCCATCATTTTCTATTTGAACACCATAAGTTTCTCACCAGTGGTTATAGTGGTGACTGGTAAAGCATTGGCAGTAGTAATCACCTGCTAACAATGTATAACATACCGTGGATACAGCAATGTTTGTTTGTAACTGATGAGCTGCCTTTCAGGTGATAACAATTTTGGGGATGACCGACTTCTGTATGCACATGGGCAGCTTTGGCTTCAGCAACATCATATTATGGGGCGAGCTGTTGGGTGAGTGTCCTCGACTCTGACAACACTTATGTGCCTTCACACTTAATGAAATATATTTTGCCTGATCTTATGTTTTGTTATGCGAGAACAGTTTTCTGCCATATGTTGGATGGGTTACAATTATCATGACTGAGAAGCCAATTATTAAGGTATGCTCATCCTTTCTCAGTATACTGATTGACCTTGAGATTAAACAATGAATGCCTGTTCATAGGCGACAATTTGTTCCGTCATATAACTCGCTCCTTCTCTCTATCAATGATAGCACAAAAATTAAGCAGTACCATTGCAGCTCGATAGGTCTCTTAAAACTTGGGATGCATTTCTGAACGACTGATATACGATTTCTCTTGCTGCAGTACCTTCTGATCGGCGCGCTGGGCCTACTGGTTATAACATCAAAGGAGTAATAAAGATGCGGCTTTTCAGTAGAGTAGTGGCCTCTCTGGTCACATGGAAGAAGCTGGTATTTGTTTCACCATGTTTCCAATGGAAGATGCGAGGGGTTTATTTTTAGGGTAACTGTGCGACAATTGGCATTGTATTTTCCAGCGGTTTATCATGTGGCATCCATCTTTCAGTGGTTTACAGTTAATTGCGCAAGATAACTTTTGGCTCGCCAACTAGTTATTGGATGCTGACTTGGATACAATATAAGATGAATTCATAACGCAATCCTTTGAGGCAAGTATAATTTTGATGTGTTGTCTGTGTTTGGATAAAAGAAGTTCGAAAGGAAGTGGTCTCTTTGACAAATTTGTTTACTTCTGGTGAGTGAAATGGTTTACATTTTTACAATTGTCTGGGTGAGCTAAAGCATATAAGAATGATTTGACCGACTGGCCTTAAACCATGGCCTTTCACTCCTTGTTCTTGGTCCGCAGTTCTGGAGTGCAGGCTTTGAATGTCAAAATTTCAGGCTGTCGTTCAAACAATGCGATGCTTTGGCGTCAAAACAACCAACTGAGACGCCAACTGAGCTGGCCCTCTTTGGGGAGCTTTTAGCTGCTGCAGTTTCTTCTAGAATTAGAAGCTATCCCAAACAGTTCAGCTTTTGGTCCAGATTTTGAGAAGCTGGAGTTGTAGAATCTAGAAAATAAACTAGGAGCCAGAAGCTGGGAAACCCAGTTGTAGAATCTAGAAAATGAACTAGAAGCCAGAAGCTAGGAAACCCAACTTTTCTAGATTCTCAGAAGCTAGTTACCAACCAGCTGTTTCTCAAAATCTTAAGCTCCTCCAAACATGCCCTTAGAGTCTTGTGATAAAACTCCGGATTTAAGGCCTAGACTCGGCAAGAAACTTGTTAATGCCTTGAGATTTAACGTGTGGACGTATTTAGTGGTCAAAGTGTGTAGTGTGCTAGTGCTATATGGGGTTGACCCTTTAATCTTATTTTTGTAAGGGAGGACAAAAACTTTACCTCGTATATTAATAGAGTAGGAGAAAATTATACAACAATAGACCCAGAAAAAGAGTCCTTAGGTGATAATCTCTCAAAATTCTGAACTCTTGGAGTCTAGATGGTCCTGCTTGCACCATGCTTCCGCTTCCTCCTTGATCTTTGCTAGGATTGAGGCCGGCGTTGATGCTTTGCGGCGGAATATTCTTGTATTAAGTTCACGGACCCAAGATACCAGAATCACCAGAGTTCTAAGTGGTTGGTTAGGGTTATTGGGGGACTCGAGCACAAGATTCCACCAGTGTTCGACTGAGTGACAATCATTCCACTTGTCCACTTGTAGATCCATGCCGATCCCCATCTCTGGATCTCTGCCCATATTCTCCTTTTGACCCTACATTTTGCTAGTAGGTGAACTATAGATTTGTCGACCGTACAACACAATGGGCATACCTTTTGATTTTACCACCCTCTTCGCTCCAATATGTCCACCATCCACACTTTATTTTGGATAACGAGCCAGGAGAACTTGCACTTCGGAGGTGTCCATAATTTCCAGATTGATTGGTTGAAAGCAGTTCTCGCGGCCTCGAGGAACTGAAGTCTATAGGCTGATTTTGCCGAGCATTGTCCATTTGCCGTGAGGTTCCACTGAATGCGATCCCGTTCCATCATTTAGAGGGGTCATTCTCCAGACCATAGACCAAAGTCAGACGAATTGTTGCAGATGTTCCGCCTTCTGAGATTCATAGGATGCCAATATCTCGAATCCAATTGCTTTCTTGCATGGCATCGTGCACCGTTCTTTTTTTTTTTTTCATTTTGAGGCTGCGAAAATAGCATGTGCAATCCTCTGTGGGATTTGATTTTCTAGCCACTTCGAGCTTCAAAAGCGTGTTGTTTTGCCATTCCCAACTGTTATGATCGTTGCCGCCGCAAATAGTTCCCTGTCGAGATGATTGCGTGGGACCACAGTCCCTACCCATGGCTTCTCAAGTGCCACCCACTCATTCCAAAGCCATTTAAAGACATAGCGCCGAAGCAAAACAATGTAAATCCATGACTCCGAGTCCTCCAAGATCTTTTGGCCTACAAACCCTTGCCTAGTTAACTTTGCATTTGCCTCCTGGGATGCTTTCTCCTCCCGCCCAAAGGAATTTTCTCCTTGTTTTGCCAATGGACTCCAGGGTTCCATCGGATAGTTTTAGTGCCGTTAGGTGATAGATGGGTTGCGCCGTGAGGACGGATTTTGTTAGGCAAGTTCTCGCGGCTGCCGACATTAACCTCCCTTGCCATGGCGCCAGTCTTGATCTGCATTGATCTAGCAATGGTTGCACATGTACCTTCTTTAGTCTGCCGATCATGAGTAGCAGTCCGAGGTGTAGATGTGTGCCATGACACACCCATGTATAGGCGTGAGCATGGTGTTGGAATAGTAATCTCTACTATTATAAAAATTGAAGTTGTTTTTGCCGGTACTTTTGGTACGTCAACTGTGTTTGAATTGGTTTTTAAGTTCAATCGCTTTTGGAAATACAAATCCGTGTTTGAGTCAGTTTTTAATTTTGTTCGTTTTTAGAAATACAGACGAAGTCGTATAAGAAATATCTTTAAAAATCTTGCATGCTAACTTAAGACGATCGGATCCTAATTGCAGCTCATGATTTTGTAAAAAGAATATCCAAGCGAATTCCCGCAGTGAATTTCATCTTAGCTAAACCGTACAACAATAATAAGATTAAAATAGCCTTCACCCGTTGCAACGCACAAGCATTTTTCTAGTTATTGAAAAAGTTTGATGGTGCTTGTTTGGTTTGGAGTTAATTTTTTCCCTACTAAAATTTTAGTACTACTACAATCTTGATAAGTTTTTGCACTACTAAAAAAATTTGGTAGTATAGATTTGAACTAGTGTAAACAAAAAAATTAATACCAACAAACTAAACATTTAATTAATACTATTAAAGTTATTAAAATTTTTGGTACAACAAAATTTGGCCTCAATACAAGCTTGACCATCCTAAATATAACCTCTAACTCTAACCACTTTCAAAAAAATACGGATATTTGGTGGTGTGGTAGTTGTCGGCGTGCAAAAAGTCCCCCATAATCATTGCTTCCTCTGTCCCAAAGTACATGACATTCTAGGTTGTTTTGCATATTAAGGTTGCGTTGACGCGAGTTCACGAGTTCACTGTTAACAGGTTAAGAGAAAAAGATTATAATACCCCTTAATAAATAATGTATAGTTAGATGTGAGATAGTGGTTGGGGGTAGAATGGGAAAAAAATGAATTGGAAGTGGTTGATGTGACAAGTAGTATTTTCAAGTGACAACTATTTTGGGATAATTTTTTTAATTTTAGAAAGACAAGTATTGTGGGACAGAGAAAGTACAAATAATCTTACTAGTACTTCCTCCGTTTTAGGTTATAAGATGTTTGGACTTTGTTCGAAATCAAACTGCTTCAAATTTGAATTAGTTTATAGAAACAAATAGTAATATTTTCGACCCAAAATAAATTTATTATAAAAATATATTTAATTATTAATTTAATAAAAATAGTAATATAAATATTACTGTATTTATCTATAAACTTAGTTAAACTTGAAGTAATTTGACTTTGATCAAAGTCAAAATATCTTATAACCTAAAACAGAGGGAGAAACTATGATGAATATGGTTACGATACAAATATCGCTCAACTAGAGAAGGATGGATACGTCTCGTATTTGAAAAGGACTTAAATATAGCTAGTCCCCTGAAAATTTACCAGATATCAAACGAGATAATATCAACTAGGAAAATATGGATCTACTATCTCGTACTATTTGAAAAGAGTTTCTCACTTATATATACAGACCTTCGTTTATTATGTTCCGTCCTGTTTCCTGGTGGAAAATCATACGTTCCTGCCGGTCGGTGTTCCTATTCTTCACCGTCTCCCATGGCGGATTCATCCCAACAGACGCATACGATCGAAGAAGAAACCTGACAGAGTGAGGGAGCAAACAGAGGCGATCGAAGAAGGAACACATGTGGATCACGCGGGAGGATCACATATTTAGGTTGTTCCTGACGAACGTAGTGCTTGCAATATTGGGACTACAAACATTAGGGCTTCGCTGTTTTGACACTCTAGGTAGATGACAAATGGGTCCATCTAAATATATAAAATGTGGGTCTAGTGTCATTATAGCAAAGGTTAATATTTACATATTTACAGTGTCATAATTACAAATCCCCCGCTCGCGATCGGGGGCCATCACGTGTGCCTCTTCTTCACCGGGCCCTCGGGATGGCTCTCGCTGCCGCTCATGTTCGTGTCCGTCTTCGCGTACGCCAAGTCGCCGTTGCTGCTCCAGTCCACTGGGACACCTTCCCGCGCGGTGGCTCATCGCCGCCCTCGACGCAGGCCCCGTGCTTGCGGTGGCCGTCCACGTCGTCGTGGTTTGCCTACTCTACCTCGATCCCGGCCACAACGGCGTCCGCGCCGCCAACTTGGTAACCTGGACCTACGTCGTGGTGCTGGCCGTGTTGACCCGATGGGTCGTCCACGTCGATAGGCGCCTCTCCGCGGCAGATTTCGTGCAATTCCAAGGAGACACCATGTACATGCTGGCAACCATGTGTTGATGATCATCGAATTAACATGCAGATTCTATCCAATTCGAACTGGGGCAGCCATGTGTATAATTTTTTGCCCTCTCTCGATCGATCTGTTGCTTGCTGTTAGGTTTTTCGTTACAAATCGATGATATGTTAGTGCTGTTAAATAACTATCTATTTCTAAGTTTCCGAACTACTGCCTTGTGGATGCATGGCCTGGGTATAATGTTTTGCTTCAAGTTAGAAAGAGATTTCTAGCACACGCGAAACGAGAAAAAGCATAATTAATTAGATGTTCATATTTATAAACTTGAAAAATTGATTTATTTAAAATTTTCAAATACCGTGAAGGTATATGGTTGAGTATTCCTTAGACCAGAAGGATGATATAAGGGTTATGATAGAATGAGAGCTAGGTTTCGCCCTAAGGGAAAATTGTGGGATGTCTTACGAAAAAATTAGCCATTTTTGGCTATACATAGAGATGTGGATTCATCAATTATCTTGGGCTATAAATAGAGAGGTGAATGCTAGAGATAGAGGCGTCCAATGCTAATGCTAGAGATAGAGGCGTCCATTGTAGCTCTGTGTGGATGCTAGAGTTAGAGGTGTCTGGTAGCTCTTTGTGATAGATGGTCTTTAGGGCTTTTGAGAGTTTAAATTCAAATACCATGAAGGTGTATGGTTGAGTATTTTTGTTTCATCTCTTTTGTAATCGAGATCGTTTGACATGTGCAATACAATTTCTGTTTCTACAATTTATTTTCTTTCAATTTGATTCTGTCAATTTAAATTCTGCACAGGTATTGTGTTTCCTCCTCATTTTCGTGGAGTGTGTTTTTCTTTCTACCTCAAATTTTTTTTGGATTTTATTTTCTTGCGATGATGAAAAAGATGAGGTTGAAGTCCTCAAAATAGCATAAATTATTTAAGTTCTTTTGATAGAAATTTTTAAGTTATTCTTGACTTTCTCCTGGATCTAGCTATCGGTTTTTTAAGTTCTTCTAGCAGATATTTTTCAAGTTATTCTCGACTTTCTCCAGAATATAGTTAAACTGATAGCATCTAAGGATTTTCAAGTTATTCTCGACTTTCTCCAGAATATAGCTAAACTATCTAAGGAAATTTTTGAAGAAATAATTTTTGAAAGAGTATTTCGAGGAACATTTTGAGGGCGCTATATTTAACCCCTATATAGCGGTATTGATCTTTCAATCATTTTGTCATATTGCTTATCGATATAGACCCTCTGTAAGTAAAATTAGTCTGGCACTCACTCACTATTAATGAAGTTTTTTCAAGAAATAAGTTTTGAAAGAGCACTCGGAGGAAAATTTTGAGGGTGCTATACTTACCCCTATATAGCGGTATTGATTGTAAGTAAAATTAGTCTGACACTCACTCAATATTAATGAAGTTTTTTCAAGAAATAAGTTTTGAAAGAGCACTCGGAGGAAAATTTTGAGGGTGCTATACTTAACCCATGAGTATCGATCTTTCAATTATTTTATCATTGCCAAGTTGTGGATCGTGAGTTGCCTTATGGAATAGGAATGCTGGTCTGCTGGTCTGCTTCATGACATTCATGAATTCTTGCTTTGTTGTCTTAAGCAGTATGAACTCACAACTGATGGTAAACATTCGGGATGGCTCTCGCTGCCGCTCATGTTCGTGTCCGTCTTCGCGTACGCCAAGTCGCCGTTGCTGCTCCAGTCCACTGGGACACCTTCCCGCGCGGTGGCTCATCGCCGCCCTCGACGCAGGCCCCGTGCTTGCGGTGGCCGTCCACGTCGTCGTGGTATGCCTACTCTACCTCGATCCCGGCCACAACGGCGTCCGCGCCGCCAACTTGGTCACCTGGACCTACGTCGTGGTGCTGGCCGTGTTGACCCGATGGGTCGTCCACGTCGATAGGCGCCTCTCCGCGGCAGATTTCGTGCAATTCCAAGGAGACACCATGGTTAGGAACTTTAGGAAAATTGGAGGATTCAGTTCCTATAGGATTTAAGTACTATTCACTCATTCAGTTCGGAGGAATCGGGTATGAAAATATTGGAGGATTTTTTTCCCTTCGCCTATGATTTTATATGAATTCCATAGGAAACTGAACATTCACGATGACCTCTTTTTCATTTTCCTTTGAGAACTTCAAGACAAATCAATGCATATGACCTCAAAATGAGCCTATTCCAACACTTGTCAAGCGAAAAAAAATAGTTACATATCATAATCTTAATACAGCGGTTGTGCAACTTTTTGTCAACTTTGGATGGAAGTTTATAAATATGGGTTCAATAATTGAACACTCTTTATATTGTGTTGACAGGTTTTTATTTTTAAGTTTGTTTCTGCTTTAATGGCTACATTAGCCTTTATAAGTTTCATTGGTCTGCATTCGTGTTGAGTGTTTCATTGTAATAATTGGCTGTAAATCTCGGAGTAAAGGCCGGGATGGTTTTATTCTATTCTATTATTAAAAAAACTATTTGTTATACTCAAATAGCGAAAATCTTATGTTTTGCTCTACTCCTGTGTTCCGAACAATGTGTGTGCATTTTTTCTATGTTTTTTAATTCTATGTTTTTCATATACAATTCTATCCGATTTTTGCATTTTTTTTCTATTTTTTTGATTTTGTATTCCTACATTACAAATAAGCCCCTAAACCGGAACTAGGATCCATCATCCAAGGAAGGATGCAGGTCCTCTGCAGTACTGCATGTGCATTACTGCTCACTGACATGTAAGCCCCACTGCAGAGGACCTCAATTGCAATCCTTCCGTCTCCGTGGGTCGCGGCGCGCGAGAGCACCCCGCGCCGTGCCAGTCCAACTAAAGTGCCCGACACGTCCACGAGGAAGTCGGGGAAGTACTCCGCGTTTCACGGCTAGCCGAGGCCACTGGGCAAGTGGGCACGAAGTCTAAGGCCCCAAAGCCAGTGATTGTTGGACGTGACAAGGAAGTAAACAGGTTTTTGGTGCACTGTTTCTCTGTTCCTACAGAAAAAAAGATGATTCTGGTAGAGAGGTAGTAGTATTACTCCATCCATCCTAGTATTAAGTACAACCATGAGTTTTATGTTCAATTTTAATCGTCTGTTATATTTAAAAAACATTTTTTAAAAAGAGTTAATTTCACTTTGGGCCATGTTTTATTACCAAAGTTTCACTTTAAATCACCATTTATCTAATCTTTTTACTTTGGACTAGGTAACTTTACCTTTGTTGCACAATGGACCACCCAAAACACATTTTCATTTCTTCGATGACTTCGAGCAAACTGTTAACGACATGCCGGCAAACTTTCATACCTATATGCATGACATACTTTTGTCGAAAGAGACGCTAGACATCACAAGAGAAAAGAGTTAGGGTAGTCCATTATGCAACAAAGGTAAAGTTACCTAGTCCAAAGTGAAAAGATTACGTACAAGGTGGTCCAAAGTGAAACTTTGGTAATAAAACATGGCTCAAAGTGTAATTCACTCTAAAACATAAGTTACGTATAAAGTACTATTCACGTTTTATCATCTAATAACAACAAAAAAAAATACTAATCATAAAAATTTTCAAATAAGACGGATAATCAAAGTTAGACATGTAAACTTATGACTGCTTTTAAAATGGAACTCATGGTTGTTCGCACGCCATGGGGAGTTGTGTTGCTATTCAGGTTGGTTCGCAGTTCGTACACCAGGCCAGGCCTACTGGACTGTCATTGGGAGGTGCTCGATGAGGGCGTTCATAGTGCAGTGAGGTGGCATTCTGTTCCAACCATCCACGTCAGATATTCCTCCCCAGATGCATGCGTAGCGTTCCCAATCCAAGTCCGTGGAGCCAAATTAAGTCACCCGTTCTTCATCAGAACTTGTAGGCGGGCCATGGCCCTATGCGACGCCCCCGCATCCCCTATGAGGCGGCGGCGGTTGCCGGCGAGGCCACCGCGTTGTCCTCTGTTGACGGAAAAATCGAACACACCGGATGTGCCAGTCACTTTGATCCTGCAACTGACAAGATATGCAAATAGTAGATCAAAACAGCCGATCGGCTGACAAGCCGATGGAGTAGTTCCAGCCGATAGCCGATAATAGCCAATGCCGATACCAGCCGATAGCGATAGGGTTTAAGCAATCGGCTATATGTCCAATGTAGATAATGATATAGTGGCAATCAGCTAATGATGATATAATAAAATAATAATATAATCCAATATAAACCAATCGGCTAGCAATGATATGATAAATAAGCATCGATCCGAAGGTTAAAGCACACATCGGCTGGAGGTCCGATGTTATGAAATCCTCAAGATTAGATAGATCAATGAAACCTTTGTTGTCATCGGCTAAATCCAACTCATATGTATATGCAATCCTTATGAGCCAATGCAACGTCCAGATAACTCACCGGCGGACACCCCGATGAAACCCTTATTGGTAATCAAAAAGCAGGCTAGAGATTATGGTTCTAAGCACGACTTAGTAGATCAAACTTAACTGATGCAGCATTAAGTATGAAAAGAAACACAATATCTAGACAATCAAGCCGTTGACTGAGTTTTCAGGGTGGTAAATGTCTAAGCTAATCTAATCTAGCAACGCGATTTAGCCGATACCGGCAGAAACCCTAAAACGAGAAGCAGCCGATAGAGCTAAATTGATATGCTAAGACTAGATTAACAGAGACATATGATAAATAGGTAGGCAAATATATCATCCAAACCAGAGCAATCCAAGAGGTCGAATGTACTGATGCAGCCTTGAACGACGCCGACGTAAACGATACAATTGTCTGGGCCGGCGGAACATTGGACTTACCCCTTAGTCGGAGATCGAACACCGATGCAGCCCCGCGTCAGGTGCCAAGGCCCGCCGGATGATAAATAAAGTAGAAAAGGTAAAAGGTGGCGATGCACCGAATTGTATTGATTGTGAAGATAGATTACAATGACCCCGGGTGTACATATTTATACCCATGGGTAGATACTAATCCTTGTAGGACAAGAAAGAAACTTTCCTAAAGATAAAAGGAAAACATAAAGTCCTTATAGGACACTAAACACACTTTCCTTTAAAGATAAAAGGAAACTAACAAACTATTCTAATTAATAGATAACTTGTCATGCCGTATTTTCTTTGAACTCGGTCTCTTCTGGATAAGCTTCCTTTGATAGATCAATTTCCTTAACCGAATATAGCAAGAATCCGACAACTGACGACTTGACAACTCTCATCGGCTAATCTCAGGACTTCAAAGCCGATGCTGACTCTAAGCCGATGACTACTCCAGGCTTACCAAAATTCACTGTTAACATCCTCAAAGCGGTGCCGTGTCGGATTTGGCGAGCTCGACGGGCTGGTGACGGCAGTAGCCAAGGGGGAGGGGGGAGGGGGGAAGATGGCGGCGGCGATGGCCTAGGGAGGAAAGGGAAGATGGCGGCGGCAGCGGCTATGGAAAAGGAAGATGGCGGACAATCTAGGAGGAGAAGGGAATATGGTGACGCGGCGGAAGTGAGCTTGGGCCAAATGTGTGACGCACTGCTGCTGCCCTGTACTCCACGGTGATACTAGTCAGCGCTGGCATATGACAAAACTGGTGCCATCCATCCAGTTGGCATCCACTGCAAACCGGACGCGCGCCGGCGCACGCCATCCATCCATGCGTGCGTGCATTCCGTTCGTTGCTCATCCTCTCCCGTCCTGTTCCGCCTTTGCACGATACGACGGAACTGCCGGGTTTCACTCGTCGGTAGCCATCCGATCGTACCGTGCATTCCTTTCCGAGAAACAACATTTCCAGAAAAAAGACCCACCCCATCCTAGAAAAAGAGTTGCTCCCACTCAAAACTCACGGATAGAAAAAAGCAAGTACAAGTACTAAATTCCTAGTGCACCGGCAGGGCACTTGTCTGTGAATATTGGAGGGTACTTCTATGTCATAGTTAAACACCATTATCACAGAATTAGGGGTTAAATAAACTTATTCTATATGAAAATTTTGAGAGAGAAATTACAAAGATGAACCAGAAAACTCTTCACGATTGATGACGCAGCAGCATCTGGAGCAGCATCTCGTTCCACACATCGACGGGTCCAGGAGCACCAGTGCACGCAGTCGTTGTACAGCGTCACGTTCTCGTGCCCAGTGCCCGTACCGGCTCGGGTGCCCGTCCGCCCCGCCACCATCGCCGCCGTCGCGTCCATCAGCAGCATCCTCACCGCGCTCCCGCTCGCCGCCGCCGCCGCCTCCGCCCTCCTGAACTCCTCCACCTGCGCCGCGTGGAAGTCCACGTCCAGCCCGGACATCCGCGCCTCGCTCGCCGGTCGGCCGCGTGGCGCCGGCAGTCGCCGCCCTTGTCCCACTTGCCGCCCTCGAAGTGCGACGTCGGCGACAGCGTGCGCACGATCACCGTGCCGTTGAACACGCTTGCGGCGGTGAGCGCGCGCAGCGCGGTGCGGAACGCCAGGGGCAGGGAGTAGCGGAGGGTGAGGTCGGGGACGCCGGGAGGCGGCAGCTGTAGCAGCCGACGAGGCGGCCGCGCTCGTAGAACATGGTCGGGCGGTTGAACCAGATCCCGTGGAGACGACGACGTAGTCGAAGCCCGCCACGGCGGTCGCCCAGGCGGCGTCCGGCTCGTCGAGGTAGAGGTCCCACATCCCGCCGGCGGGGTCCGACTGGTTCGCCGTCACGAGGTACGGCGACCGGAAGACGGCGACGGTGAAGTTGTGGGACTCGTACCGCACCGCCCTGAACTCTGGATCCGCCCTCTTGGGCACTTCTCTGGGATTCTCCACCTTCAAAAGAAGAAAAAAACAAATCACATTTCGACGCGAATTAATCCTGAAATGTGGGAAATGTTTTTTGATTTACCTTGGAGAGGAGGCACAGGAGAGACTGCATATGGTTCCTGGCGAGCGAGTCGCCGACGAACGCCATGGATTTGCCCCTGAGGAGGTCCAGGAACGCCGCCGCGTCGAACCGCGGGAGTCGCAGCGCTCAGGCCGCCACCGCCACCGGAGGAAGCCGAGGTCGGGGCGTCCGTACTTCATGCAGTTCTGGTGCTCCTGGATCTCCCCGCAGGTGGCGTTCGTGTAGTACGGCGCCGCCGCCGTCGTCGGCGGCGGGGCGGGCACCCACTCGCCGCGGAAGATGTCGCAGTCCGCCGGCGCCGCGCGCCGGGCGGCCCTCGGCAGCGACGCGATGCTGGGCTCGAACCTCCGGAGGAACGAAGGGCGGCTCGCCGACGCCGTGAGCAGCACGACGACGGCGAGCGCCGTGAGCGACGCCGCCGCCGTGGGGTTGACGCGCTGAAGCAGCTTCATCGGCGACGACCAGCAAAGTGCAAGCAAGCAAGCAGCTCAGAGCAGCTCCAGCAGCAGAGACGCCGCTCGCCGCCGCCGACGCCTCGCGCCGCCGCCGCGGGAGAGAGAAGGGGATCGGGGATTTTTTTTTTTTTGGTTTGTTTCGACCGACGCAGTTCAATTTAAAGGAGACAGAGCACGAGCAGAACCAGTTTGTCAATTGTTAGCAGATTCTGCTCATTCGAAAACATTTGATTTTATAATATATGGTCATTTTCATAGCAGGTTTGGTAAGAATTTTAATCTCACTAGATAACATACTCTTCCGTTTCGAAATGTTTGACGCCGTTGACTTTTTAAATATGTTTGACCGTTCGTCTTATTAAAAAATTTAAGTAATTATTAATTCTTTTTCTATCATTTGATTCATGATTAAATATTTTTTATGTAGGCATATAATTTTACAAATTTCATAAAAGTTTTAATAAGACGAACGGTTAAACATGTGCTAAAAAGTCAACGGTGTCAAACATTTCGAAACGGAGGGAGTACAATATAAGTCGATTACATATCAAAGAATTTATATAAAAAGATTGGATTTAAATGAAACGCTAGATATACACATTGGGCTTGTTTGGCTGCAAGGTACAGTATAGCGTTGCTATGCAGACGATGAGACGAACCGTAGCATATGGCTGCTTGTTTTGTGTATGATGTAACAGCCGGCTGACTGTATGTCAGCGTTGTACTAAGGGTGTGTTTAGTCCAAGTCAAAATTGTAAGTTTGATTGAAATGAAACGATGTGATGGAAAAGTTTAAAGTTTGTGATGAGGACATCCTCCACTATTACCCGCTGGCAGAGACGCTAAAGTCGGGCGGCGACCGTGTGAGCCTCTGAATAATCCCACCTTGCTTAGCTTGGGAGGAGGAAGCCACCTTAAAGAGGAGTCACCCTTCCCCTACCGGACTAGTCTTTTAGAGAGATTGGGCCTTTCCCTGAGTAGGTGTGCCAAAGAACTGTGGGGTCCGGGCAACCTTAAGTTATTGGGCCTCGGCCGACCCCACCTGGGCCGGATTGTTATCAGTTTGTGGGCAAGCTTAAGTTATTGGGCCTCGGCCGACCCCAGGCCCACCCCACCTGGGTCGGATTGTTATCAGTTTGTGGGCAACCTGGCAACCTTAAGTTTATCGGCCGAGGATTGTTATTGTGTGTGTAGGAAAGTTTTGATGTGATGAAAAGTTAGAAGGATGGAAAAGTTAGAAGGATTGTTATCAGTTTGGTGTGTGTTAGGAAAGTTTTGATGTGATGGAAAAGTTAGAAATTTGAAAAAAAAAGTTGGGAACTAAACCAGACCTAGGCAGCGGAACAAAGCCATTGAAAAGACCCTCCCCCTCACCCCACCATCACCGTAACTAAATGTTGTGGTTAGCATATGAAACATTGAAATAAAACTTTGTATCAGCGGAATAAAATTTCCCATTAAAAATGCGCTAAATGTTACAATAAAAAAAATAATGAGTGGAAAAGATAAAATTTAAGAGATATGAAAAGATATGACTTATTTAATACTTCTTGATTTATGGGCCAACAATAAATAAGGACAGACCAAACCCTCCACCTTAACTAATTCCTATAGCATCAATTATACCGTCACATAGAAAAACTGAGGGGGAAAAGAGTTTTAATGAGAAGAGAGAACATTTCTCATGAAAAAAATAGCTCTACACATAAACCAAGAATGAAAATAAGAGGATAGCAGGATAAAAGAAGAGAGAATAGAGATAATTGATGAAAATTTATTCCGAAGAAACCACCCATTAGATATATAGTTGTCCATTAGATACATAGTTGTGTGACATGATGTCTATATATATATATATACATGTCGAGCATGAAAACTATTTGATACTCCATCCGTCTCATTTTAAGTGCAGTCTGTGGGTTTCTATATCAAATGTTTGCCCGTCCGCTTTATTTGAAAAAAATATGAAAAAAATAAAAAAAATAAGTCACGCATGAAGTAATATTCGTGTTTTATCATCTAATAACAATAACAATACTAATTATAAAAAAAATTTCAAATAAGATGAACGATCAAATGTTGGATATAGAAACCGATAACTACACTTAAAATGAGAATGAGAGAGTAGTTTTTTGGCCCCTTTTTTTTTGACAAATTGGCCCTTTTGAAAAACTTATTTAGTCCCTACCAAAAATCTCAACCAAAAATAGGCCGTCGGCTCAACGCCAAACTCCTTGGCGCTGATGTTGTGCATTGAAGTTTTTAGTTCAATAGACACAAATGACATGGTAGTGTTAGCACAAACATGGGACATATGAACACTTTAGTCACCAAATTTCAGTGCATTATCTTTTGGTTGTTTTTATTTCATAGAACAACACTTTCATCTTAAATGATTTAATAAATCTGGATTACTTTCAAAGTTAAACTTTATTTTCTCAAATTTTAAGTCAAATTATGCTATATGTATGTTTACTTGATGTGTGACTGTACTGTACCTCACTTCCTTATCGTTTACCTTCCAAAATTCTTGGGATATACATAAGTTGTGCAAAAATTTTAAATATGACATTTTGGAGCTAACCTTTCCGCTCGCTATCTTGGGAGCCCAGTGCTTCTCCTCGTAGAAATCCTCCAACCCAGGAAAGTGCTCCATCGTGCAATTCAATATCAAATCATCAGTAATTGATACAATTGGAACATAATAAAATTGCGACAACAAGTAAATGGAACAATTAAAAATGAGTAAGGAATTTATTACAAGAAAAAATCTAGAGCAGTGAAAGAACTAACTTTTCACTCAAAGTTACTGCTCAACTAATGTTCTCCATTACTTCTGTTACATGGTACTGACAATTGCCTACATAATACACCAACATCTCTATAAGGTCCTCAACGCATGGATGCATGCTGGATGAATCAACATATAGAAGTCTTACATGAGATTTGCTTAAAAACATCCCTTTTGTGCTTGCTTAAAAGTCAATGGAACAATTCTAATGCATATTGAATTTACAACCACCGGTCAAAATGTTCCTAAAATCTATGCCTATCAACATCAAAATTAATCAATATGAATCCCCAAAATATTTACAATACACATCCCTCTCAAGTCTCAACTACACTCTTAGCAGAATAGTGCATAACTTACAAAAAACTATATGAATCCTCTATTCTAACATCAATATACAACTATAACGTCACATACTTACCCATATTCCCTAATCCACACCACAACCCGAGCCACATTTAACAACCCACGATTTAAAAAAAAAAAAGTCTACAAAAATGAGGAAAACATTGAGGAAATTAGGGTTTTGGAGGGGATTTACCTTGCAAATCAATATACAACGCAATGCCCACTAAGTAGCCTTCGATTTGAGGGGGATTTGGGGAGATTTCGGAGGGGAGGAGAGAGAGCGACACGGGGGGCCGATGAACCCTAACTTCACAGCAGAACAAAATAGGGCACCGGGCTGGGGCGGCGCGGCATATATGCTGCTACCTCAGCGCCGATGTATTTGGCGCTGCCCTTAGCCATCTCAGCGCCAACCGCTGCGCTGAGGTTGGACACCTCAGCGCCAACCGCTTCGGCACTGAGATCCCTGCCACGTCGGCTGGGCGATCGCCTCGGTCGCCACGCTGGCACGAGGTCAGCATCAGGCTCGTTGGCGCTTCCATGCACAACCTCAGCGCCAAGGGGCTTGGTGCTGAGCCGACGGCCTATTTTTGGTTTAAGTTTTTAGCAGGGGCTAGTTTTGAAATAAATTTTTCAAAAGGGCCAATTTGTCAAAAAAGGGGTTTTTTGGTTGGGTTGTCCTAATGGGCAATAAATTACCTTTCAGATAATTTTTTAATGTTTTAAGAAAACTCCTCTTTCAGATAAAGGTAGTAGCGTAGAGTTCAAAGAATGATTTTTTCATAACAAAATGAATATGTATACTATTTTTGAACCTTAAAAGTTAAAAACATAGTGGTAATTGGAAAGTTTCTACATACCTTTAGTGACCCATAATAAGAATGATGAGTAATGAATCTACCATGCATCACACACTAGCACTACAATGTTGATCTCGCAAATAATGAAGTACGTGGACATTTGTTCCTTTCCAAACCGAAGCCATCAAATAATGAAAAAAAAACACATAATGAGGTACAAGATAATGACAAATATAACATGGAAATTTTATAACGGGAATATATTTTTTATTTTTTTGAGGCTTTAAAGTGTATGGCCGGGGATTAACTTTTTTTAAATCCCATTGCAATGTGCATGTATATATTCAGCTGATATTACTTGTATGATAATAGCATCAGATGGATAGTTTACCAGGGTGTGAAGTAAATTATGGAGAGGGATTTTTTTAATGACCCTTTACATGGAGGAGCTAGCTCCTTTTCTTTTAAGACCAAAGATGCATAGGTCTAAAGGCTATGTTTGGCGGTCCCTCTTCCCATATTCTATCCACTTGAGCTAAGAGCAGGTACAATAGCAGACTATAAGCCAGCTATAACCACATATCGAGAAGAAAAAAGAAGAGAGAAAAAAGCGGGCTACAGATTTATAGCCGGCTGCAACACGGACTCCAATACGTTATGAGTGTATGAGAGGTAGGACCAGGTATTAATGATGTAATATATTTTTATAGGTAAATATTGTATGAATGGGCTATTAGATTGGCTATAAATGATTTGGAGCCAACAGTTGGCTATACTATTGAACTTGCTCTAAACACACTTTGTATTTTTATAAAACATAATTAAGAGAGGATTAGGGATATAGGTCTAGTAGAACTACCAGCCACTCATGAGACATGATGTAGAGTCGGTCTAACTAAAAGCATTAACTTTATTAGACAGTATTTGGGTCGGACAAGATTTTTTTTATACTTGGGTGCATATGCGCCGGCCCTTACTTGAATGCAACTTAAATGTTTTAAAAAAGGGGGAAATATACTATTACATATATCATGATGATATAATCTAGATACAAACAATATTAAACTCGATCTACGTGTACACTGTATGTTCTAAAAATAAAAATAACGTTTATACTTTGTTATTAAAAAAAATCGGTCTACAATTGGAGAAACCATAATAAAAAAAATGAAGCAACGAATTGAATTGTGCCCGCACAACAGAAATATTTTTTTTCTGTAGTTTAAACGTGTATGTTTGTGTTGTAACTTATCGGTCCAATCACTAAATATATTTATTGGTCTCAGCGCTCTTAAAAAACTTATCGGTTGGATTGTTTCACTATAGCTAATTATACATAAACCGTAACACTTATTAGCAATACAAAATAATTTGTAAATAATAAGATAATTAACGGATAAGATGTATATTAATATATGTATTTTTAGTGACTGAATAAACAAAATATAAAATTTATCATCATAGTCATTCTTATCAAATTTTCCGATTTTTTTTCTCCAACTATTTAGTTGGATCGCGTGCATATGCGCAGGTGCATATACGCACCTTGGTGTAAAAAATGCTTTTGCGTTTGGATCCTGTGTCCACTGTCCACAGATGAATACTGTAGAACGGCCACATGAAGGCAAGGGGATTGATGATGGTGTCAGACTAACAGTACAAGTCTAGTAGTACTACTGGTACTAGTATTTTGATTAGCGCCTTTGGGGAACATAATTTAATCAGAGCAACGATAAAAATTTTGAATTGAGAGATACTCCCTCCGTACTCGTAAGCACGGAAGCCGTTTAGAATAATATTTAAGTTAAATCTTAAAAATATAAATCATGAATAACTCTTAAGTTATTTAGTTTGAAAATATAAAAATTATATGAATAAATTTGTCTTGAAAAATACTTTATGAAAGTATAAATATATCACTTTTTAATAATTATTTAGAAATAAGAAGTCAAAGTTATATTTTGGAGACCGTGTCGCTGTCCAAAACGACTTTCTTTACGAGTACGGAGGGAGTACTACAGTAGGCAAAGTATATGCCGGGGCAAATAGGCAAATAAAATGCACATGGCATAATGCCAAGGAAAATTTTGTCCCTTTGATCGAAGGGAAAAAATAGTTTGGTTATTTAAGCAAGTTTAATACTGTAGTCAACCACCAACTGCAAATCATACAGGAGTATAACCAATCTAGTAACATATTCATACAATAGTTACCTATAAATGTATATACTACACCACTAATATTTGGTCTCACTTTTTACACACACAACGTTTTAGGGCATCCTCAATGTTTATGGTGTAGTGTAACCTTAAGGTGGGCCCTATGAATAGTGAACCATTGTTAAAGCCATACCCACAATGCTATGGTTAGAATTTAGTTACAAGATGGGCCCACATAGAATGGAAAAATAATTGTTTCATCTGTTGTTCATAAAGTGAATGAGAGAGAAAAAAAATTTTCTTTTTGCTTGTGGTAGACCATAAGCATAAGGTGCACCCTAAGCTAATACTACTTTCCACAATGTATATGGCTAATTGCTTCGTGATTTGACGATGTGGTGCTACAGTAAACATTTGCTAATGACGGATTAATTAGGCTTAATAAATTCATCTCGCGGTTTACGAACGAATTCTGTAATTAGTTTATTTATTAGTGCCAGAACACCCTATATGCACACTGTATAATACCTGATGTGACACGCCAAAACCTTACACCCCTAGATCTAAACACCCCCTAACAATTATTATCGGAAGTATTTTAAATATCATGCAAGTAAGCCACATCATCACTCACCATTATTATCTAGAGTATTTTAAATATCATGCAAACATGACATATTATATATAATTTTGTTGTATTCTTAGAACTCGATATCCAAGTAATATCAAATCATTATCTCCACATCATTTTCACATCTTTAAACATATATATTTATCATTTCTACAATGTATAAAATGCATTCATCCAAATATCTCGCAGCAATGCGCGAGATATCAACTCGAGTGGTGTTCTTTTCTCGTAAAAATGAATATGAAGATAAAGTTTTTTATGCAAAACATGGTGGTATTAACGTATGATTGATTGAGTTTTAATTATTATAAACTTGAAAAATATATTAATATGATATTTTAGAGCATCTTTCATATAGAAAGTTTTCGCACGAAACACACTATTTAGCGGTTTGAAAAGCGTGCTACGAAAATCTTAATCTGCATCCAACTCTTGTTGGAGAAAAGAACGGGACCTTGGTATGTAAAATGAGATAAGCCACCAGCAATTGCACCAAAAATCAAGTTAACAAATTTGATATACACATTGAGAAACAAAAATGACATATTAGGATATGAATACTACCACTACTATTCCTATCCGAATTTATCTTTTTTATATCTCATTGCATGAGTTAAGTTTGGACCTAAACTTTTGTACAGTGCTATATATGATATATGAATGTTGCCATTTTTTTCTATTTTCATAACTATTTAAATGGTTTGCAGACAAATGATGGGAGCCATGTTTGTATAATAGGTTTGGGATATGATTTCCCATCCTTGAAAGGATAAGTTTCAATTTTAGCTATCTATTCTTCTCACTCCATTTTATCATGTTCCTCCATTTATTTCCATTTCCCAATCCCACCTCTCGTAACTCATTATCCAAACACATCCTTAAGGTTTAAAACAGTTTCCCCGTTAAAGCCGTATGCAGAGAATTTTGACGATGACACAAGAAACCCACTTCCCGGATTGCGCACATATCCCAACTTGATCCACTTGTGCTAAAACTAAAAATGTGAACCTTACCTATCCAGCCCGGCGGCAGTATGAAGCTGAGCTGATTGGCTAATTACTCGATTGTTAAAGCTTGAAAACTGCAATTGTTGATACGTCATTAGGCACATAAGTGATCAGAGTGGAATTCTACACATTGTGCACTCGAGCACTTGTAAAATTGATGGTCGAAATGGTGAACTGAACCTATTCTTTAATCCAATCAACAAGTAGTAGTCAAGAACAAACTACAAAGATCAAACAGAAACAGCTCCTGGTTGATGGAGCAGCAGCATCTGGAGCAGCATCTCGTTCCACACGTCGATGGGTCCAGGGAGGCACCAGTGCACGCAGTCGTTGTACAGCGTCACCTTCTCGTGCGCCCAGTGCCCGTATCTGCTCGGGTGCCCGTCCGGCCGGAGCACCATCGCCGCCGTCGTGTCCATCAGCAGCAGCCTCGCCGCGCTCCGCCCGCTCGCCATGGCCGCCCTCCTGAACTCCTCCACCTGCGCCGTGTGGAAGTCGAGGTCCAGCCCGGACATCCGCGCCGCGTTCGCCCTCGACGGCCGGCAGTCGCCGCCCTTGTCCCACTCGCCGCCCTCGAAGTGCGACGTCGGCGACAGCGTGCGCACGATCACCGTGCCGTTGAACACGCTTGCGGCGGTGAGCGCGCGCAGCGCGGTGCGGAACGCGGCGCGCAGGGAGTAGGTGCGCTTGAGGTCGGCGACGCCGGGGACGAGGCAGTGGTGGCAGCCGACGAGGCGGCCGGACTCGTGGAACATGGTCGGCCGGTTGAACCAGTTGGCCGTGGAGACGACGACGTAGTCGAAGCCCGCCACGGCGGTGGCCCAGGCGGCGTCCGGCTCGTCGAGGTAGGTAGAGGTCCCACATCCCGCCGGCGGGGTCCGACGACTGGTTCGCCGTCACGAGGTACGGCGACCGGAAGGCGGCGACGGTGAAGTTGTGGGACTCGTAGCGCACCGTCCTGAACTCTGGGTCCTCCGTCGTCGAGACATCTTTGGGGTTCTCCACCTGCAAACAAAAACGGTGATATTTTTAGGCAGATTAATCCAGTAATTTGTGCAAACGTCATTTTTTTCTCTTCGATTACACCATAGATGCATATGCACATATGTCACAACATACGTAACACAAGACTCATACTTACATTTTCACGAATACGCCTCCAACCATATACTTAGGAGATGAAATCAACGAAACATCCCAACTCTCAATAAATTATTTGAAAGTTATCTACATTTACATAATATCCGTAGATACTATAATTTAAAATATAATGGATGTGTGCGAAGTGAGTATAACTTAACTGATTAGGTTCCCTGTGGTGGAGACAGTCCACCCAGATTTAAATCTTGGATTTGACATGGGTGCTCGTATTTACAGCTAATTATTATTTTAGTAAAAAAATCTAATGGGTGTGTGAAGTCATGTATCCACCACACTTACTTGTGCTTTCCCACAAAACATCACATTTTTACGCGGATTAATCCCGTAATTTGTGCCAACAAATGTGTCAAAATGTTTTGGTTACCTTGGAGAGGAGGCACATGAGGGACTGCATATGGTTCCTGGCGAGCGAGTCGCCGACGAACGCCATCGACCTGCCCCTCACCACCTCCATGAACGCCGCCGCGTCGAACCGCGGCAGCTCGCACCGCTCCGGCCGCCACCGCCACCGGAGGAACCCGAGGTCCGGCCTCCCGTACTTCATGCAGTTCTGGTGCTCCTGGATCTCCCCGCACGTCGCGTTCGTGTAGTACGGCGCCGCGCCGTCGTCGTCGCCGTCGGCGGCGGGCACCCACTCGCCGCGGAAGATGTCGCAGTCCCTCGGCACCCGCGCCACGACGGCGGTGGGTGTCGGCGACGGCGGCGCGCTCCCGGAATAAGCAGTGCCATGTGTGAATAGCAGTATATGTTTTAAAAGAACACCAACATTGAGGAAATTAGGGTTTTAGAGGGGATTTACCTTGCAAATCAATATCCAACGCAATGCCCACTAAGTAGCCTTCGATTTGAGGGGGATTTGGGGAGATTTCGGAGGGGAGGAGAGAGGGCGACGCGGGAGGCCGATGAACCCTAACTTCATAGCAGAACAAAATAGGGCTCCGGGCTGGGGCGGCGCGGCCGCGGCATATATGCTGCTACCTTAGCGCCAATGTATCTGGCGCTGCGCTTAGCCATCTCAGCGCCAACCGCTTCGGCGCTAAGATCTTGCCACGTCGGCTGGGCGATCACCTCGGTCGCCACGCTGGTACGAGGTTAGCATCAGGCTCGTTGGCGCTTCCATGCACAACCTCAGCACCAAGGGGCTTGGTGCTGAGCCGATGGCCTATTTTTGGTTTAAGTTTTTAGCAGAGGCTAGTTTTGAAATAAGTTTTTCAAAAGGGCCAATTTGTCAAAAAGGGGGTTTTTTTGGTTGGGTTGTCCTAATGGGTAATAAATTACCTTTCAGATAATTTTTTAATGTTTTAAGAAAACTCCTCTTTCAGATAAAGGTAGTAGCGTAGAGTTCAAAGAATGCTTTTTTCATAACAAAATGAATATGTATTCTATTTTTGAACTTTATAAGTTACAAACATAGTGGTAATTGGAAAGTTTCTACATACCTTGAGTGACCCATAATAAGAATTATGAGTAATGAATCTACCATGCATCACACACTAGCACTTCAATGTTGATCTCGCAAATAATGAAGTACGTGGATATTTGTTACTTTCCAAACCGAAGCCATCAAATAATGAAAAAAAAACACATAATGAGGTACAAGATAATGACAAATATAACATGGAAATTTTATAACGGGAATACTTTTTTTATTATTTTTGAGGCTTTAAAGTGTATGGTCGGGGATTAACTTTTTTTAATTCCCATTGCAATGTGCATGTATATATTCAGCTGATATTACTTGTATGATAATAGCATCAGATGGATAGTTTACCAGGGTGTGAAGTAAATTATGGAGAGGGATTTTTTTAATGACCCTTTACATGGAGGAGCTAGCTCCTTTTCTTTTAAGACCAAAGATGCATAGGTCTAAAGGCTATGTTTGGCGGTCCCTCTTCCCATATTCTATCCACTTGAGCTAAGAGCAGGTACAATAGCAGACTATAAGCCAGCTATAACCACATATCGAGAAGAAAAAAGAAGAGAGAAAAAAGCGGGCTACAGATTTATAGCCGGCTGCAACACGGACTCCAATACGTTATGAGTGTATGAGAGGTAGGACCAGGTATTAATGATGTAATATATTTTTATAGGTAAATATTGTATGAATGGGCTATTAGATTGGCTATAAATGATTTGGAGCCAACAGTTGGCTATACTATTGAACTTGCTCTAAACACACTTTGTATTTTTATAAAACATAATTAAGAGAGGATTAGGGATATAGGTCTAGTAGAACTACCAGCCACTCATGAGACATGATGTAGAGTCGGTCTAACTAAAAGCATTAACTTTATTAGACAGTATTTGGGTCGGACAAGATCTTTTTATACTTGGGTGCATAATAATATGCACCGGCCCGTACTTGAATGCAACTTAAATGTTACGGAAAAAGGGGAAAATAGACTATTACATATATCATGATGATATAATCTAGATACAAACAATATTAAACTCGATCTACGTGTATACTGTATGTTCTAAAAATAACGTTTATACTTTGTTATTAAAAAAAATCGGTCTACAATTGGAGAAACCATAATAAAAAAAATGAAGCAACGAATTGAATTGTGCCCGCACAACAGAAATATTTTTTTTCTGTAGTTTAAACGTGTATGTTTGTGTTGTAACTTATCGGTCCAATCACTAAATATATTTATTGGTCTCAGCGCTCTTAAAAAACTTATCGGTTGGATTGTTTCACTATAGCTAATTATACATAAACCGTAACACTTATTAGCAATACAAAATAATTTGTCAATAATAAGATAATTAACGGATAGGATGTATATTAATATATGTATTTTTAGTGACTGAATAAACAAAATATAAAATTTATCATCATAGTCATTCTTATCAAATTTTCCGATTTTTTTTCTCCAACTATTTAGTTGGATCGCGTGCATATGCGCAGGTGCATATACGCACCTTGGTGTAAAAAATGCTTTTGCGTTTGGATCCTGTGTCCACTGTCCACAGATGAATACTGTAGAACGGCCACATGAAGGCAAGGGGATTGATGATGGTGTCAGACTAACAGTACAAGTCTAGTACTACTAATAGTATTTTGATTAGCGCTCTTGAGGAACATAATTTAATCAGAGCAACGATAAAAATTTTGAATTGAGAGATACTCCCTCCGTACTCGTAAGTACGGAAGCCGTTTAGAATAATGTTTAAGTTAAACCTTAAAAATATAAATCATAAATAACTCTTAAGTTATTTAGTTTAAAAATGTAAAAATTATATGAATAAGTTTGTCTTGAAAAATACTTTATTAAAGTATAAATATATCACTTTTTAATAATTATTTAGAAATAAGAAGTCAAAGTTATATTTTGGAGACCGTGTCGCTGTCCAAAACGACTTTCTTTACGAGTACGGAGGGAGTAGTAGGCAAAGTATATGCCGGGGCAAATAGGCAAATAAAATGCACATGGCATAATGCCAAGGAAAATTTTGTCCCTTTGATCGAAGGGAAAAAATAGTTTGGTTATTTAAGCAAGTTTAATACTGTAGTCAACCACCAACTGCAAATCTTACAGGAGTATAACCAATCTAGTAACATATTCGTACAATAGTTACCTATAAATGTATATACTACACCACTAATATTTGGTCTCACTTTTTACACACACAACGTTTTAGGGCATCCTCAATGTTTATGGTGTAGTGTAACCTTAAGGTGGGCCCTATGAATAGTGAACCATTGTTAAAGCCATACCCACAATGCTATGGTTAGAATTTAGTTACAAGATGGGCCCACATAGAATGGAAAAATAATTGTTTCATCTGTTGTTCATAAAGTGAATGAGAGAGAAAAAAAATTTTCTTTTTGCTTGTGGTAGACCATAAGCATAAGGTGCACCCTAAGCTAATGCTAATTTCCACAATGTATATGGCTCACTTTACAAGTGCAATCATTGTCTTAAGGTCACCTTTTTCATACATTGTGGTCGCCCTTAGAATCTCGGTTACAGTTGGCTACAAATTCTCTCCTCCCTTACCTCTTTTATGGGCCTGTTTAGATCAATTTGCTGTGTCAATTTTTTTGGAAAAAGTTTTGGTGGCAAAAGATTTGGTATTGAAGTTTTGCTAGTTAGTGTGTAGATGCATGGTAAAGTTTTGCCATTTTACTAGTAAAGACAGAGAGAGTACGGCTCCTAACGCATTTTTGACAAAATTTGCTACTCGAGATTCCCAAATGACAAATGACGAATTGTTAACTTTTACTACTAGTGTTTAGATCTATTTTAGTAAAAAGTGCTCCAAAACAATAAAACTTTTACCATTTTGGAAAAACTAAAGGGAGCCTATAGCTGGTTTACATCTTGCTATTCTACTTGCTCAAAATTAACTAAACTGATATTACAACCACCTATTCCCACCAGTATTAAATTAGTACAGCAGGAAAAAACAATTTAAATGGTCTCATCTCACAACAGTACCACCACTGCACCAACACCTCGACACCAAGAACGTAGAGAAAGAACCTCAAACAGTGGACCTAGTAGTAGTAACACCATTGGTGCACCCAGAACACCAAAAGCACCTAATTACTACTTAACAAAAGAAAAAAAAGAATTCCATCACACTAGCTACAGTTCAATTTCCTGTCAACTCCGTTTAAACTTTGTCCCTTTTCCTATCTTCTCTCTCCCTAAACCCTCTTTAAAAAGTCACTCTCCTCCACTCGTGTCTCCCCTCGCGTGGGCGGTTCGGGGCAAACCCTTACTGTCGCTGCCACCCACACTCCCACCCTCTCTCTGCCTTGCCGCTGCCGGACAATCGCGCGGGAAGCTGGGATGGCGCCGGGGCCAAAACGTGGTGCCGCACTATCTCTGGCGCGAGGGAGACGAGGTGACGCGCGGCGAGCTGCGCCGCGGGGGACGCTTGCCGACGAGGAATGGCGGGGTTCTGGCATCGCTATGGCTGGATCTAGTGCCACGTCGGCTGGGCGATCACCTCGGTCGCCACGCTGGTACGAGGTTAGCATCAGGCTCGTTGGCGCTTCCATGCACAACCTCAGCACCAAGGGGCTTGGTGCTGAGCCGATGGCCTATTTTTGGTTTAAGTTTTTAGCAGAGGCTAGTTTTGAAATAAGTTTTTCAAAAGGGCCAATTTGTCAAAAAGGGGGTTTTTTTGGTTGGGTTGTCCTAATGGGTAATAAATTACCTTTCAGATAATTTTTTAATGTTTTAAGAAAACTCCTCTTTCAGATAAAGGTAGTAGCGTAGAGTTCAAAGAATGCTTTTTTCATAACAAAATGAATATGTATTCTATTTTTGAACTTTATAAGTTACAAACATAGTGGTAATTGGAAAGTTTCTACATACCTTGAGTGACCCATAATAAGAATTATGAGTAATGAATCTACCATGCATCACACACTAGCACTTCAATGTTGATCTCGCAAATAATGAAGTACGTGGATATTTGTTACTTTCCAAACCGAAGCCATCAAATAATGAAAAAAAACATAATGAGGTACAAGATAATGACAAATATAACATGGAAATTTTATAACGGGAATACTTTTTTTATTATTTTTGAGGCTTTAAAGTGTATGGTCGGGGATTAACTTTTTTTAATTCCCATTGCAATGTGCATGTATATATTCAGCTGATATTACTAGTATGATAATAGCATCAGATGGATAGTTTATCAGGGTGTGAAGTAAATTATGGAGAGGGAATTTTTTTTAATGCCCCTTTACATGGAGGAGCTAGCTCCTTTTCTTTTAAGACCAAAGATGCATAGGTCTAAAGGCTATGTTTGGCGGTCCCTCTTCCCATGCATCTTCTATCCACTTGAGCTAAACACACTTTGTATTTTTATAAAACATAATTAAGAGAGGATTAGGGATATAGGTCTAGTAGGACTACCAGCCACTCATGAGACATAATATAGAGTCGGTCTAACTAAAAGTACTAACTTTATTAATTAGACAGTATTTGGGTCGGACAAGATCTTTTTATACTTGGGTGCATAATAATATGCACCGGCCCGTACTTGAATGCAACTTAAATGTTACGGAAAAAGGGGAAAATAGACTATTACATATATCATGATGATATAATCTAGATACAAACAATATTAAACTCGATCTACGTGTATACTGTATGTTCTAAAAATAACGTTTATACTTTGTTATTAAAAAAAATCGGTCTACAATTGGAGAAACCATAATAAAAAAAAAATGAAGCAACGAATTGAATTGTGTCCGCACAACAGAAATATATATTTTTTCTGTAGTTTAAACGTGTATGTTTGTGTTGTAACTTATCGGTCCAATCACTAAATATATTTATTGGTCTCAGCGCTCTTAAAAAATTATCGGTTGGATTGTTTCACTATAGCTAATTATACATAAACCGTAACACTTATTAGCAATACAAAATAATTTGTCAATAATAAGATAATTAACGGATAGGATGTATATTAATATATGTATTTTTAGTGACTGAATAAACAATATAAAAAATAAAGTATAATAAAAATATTAAAATCACAATTTAAAATTTATCATCGTAGTCATTCTTATCAAATTTTGCGATTTTTTTTCTCCAACTATTACTTGGATCGCGTGCATATGCGCAGGTGCATATACGCACCTTGGCGTAAAAAATGCTTTTGCGTTCGGATCCTGTGTCCACTGTCCACAGATGAATACTGTAGAACGGCCACATGAAGGCAAGGGGATTGATGATGGTGTCAGACTAACAGTACAAGTCTAGTACTACTAATAGTATTTTGATTAGCGCTCTTGAGGAACATAATTTAATCAGAGCAACGATAAAAATTTTGAATTGAGAACCATCACTGTAACTAAATGTTGTGGTTAGCATATGAAACAATGAAATAAAACTTTGTATCAGCGGAATAAAATTTCCCATTAAAAATGCGCTAAATGTTACAATAAAAAAATAATGAGTGGAAAAGATAAAATTTAAGAGATATGAAAAGATATGACTTATTTAATACTTCTTGATTTATGGGCCAACAATAAATAAGGACCAATCCAAACCCTCCACCTCAACTAATTCCCATAGCATCAATTATACTGTCACAAAAAAAACCGAGGGGGAAAAGAGTTTTAATGACAAGAGAGAACATTTCTCATAAAAAAAATAGCTCTACACATAAACCAAGAAGCAAATAAGAGGATAGCTGGATAAAAGAAGAGAGAATAGAGATAATTGATGAAAATTTATTCCGAAGAAACCACCCATTAGATATATAGTTGTCTGACATGATGTCTATATATATACATGTCGAGCCTGAAAACTATTTGATACTCCATCCTTCCTATTTTAAGTGCAGTTTGTGGATTTCTATATCCAACGTTTATTCGTCCGTTTTATTTGAAAAATTATGAAAAAAATAAAAAAGTCACACATGAAGTAATATTCGTGTTTTATCATCTAATAACAATAACTATACTAATTATAAAAAAATTCAAATAAGATGAACGATCAAATGTTGGATATAGAAACCCATAACTGCAATTAAAATGGGAAGGAGAGAGTAGTTTTTTTGGCCTTTTTTCTGACAAATTGGCCCTTTTGAAAAACTTTTTTCGAAACTAGCCACTGCCAAAAACTTCAACCAAAAATAGGCCGCCGGCTCAACGCCAAACCCCTTGGCGCTGATGTTGTGCATTGAAGTTTTTAGTTCAATATACACAAATAATATGGTAGTGTTAGCAAAAACATGAGACATATGAACACTTTAGTCACCAAATGCCAGTGCATTACCTTTTGGTTGTTTTTATTTCATAGAACAACACTTCCATCTTAAATGATTTAATAAATCTGGACTACTTTCAAAGTTAAACTTTATTTTCTCAAATTTTAAGTCAAATTATGCTATACGTATGTTTACTTGATGTGTGACTGTACTGTACATCACTTCCTTATCGTTTACCTTCCAAAATTCTTGGGATATACATAAGTTGTGCAAAAATTTTAAATATGACATTTTGGGGCTAACCTTTCTGCTCGCTATCTTGGGAGCTCAGTGCTTCTCCTCGTGGAAATCCTCCAACCTAGGAAAGTGCTCCATCCTGCAATTCAATATCAAATCATCTGTAATTGATACAATTGGAACATAATAAAATTGCGACAACAAGTAAATGGAACAATTAAAAATAAGTAAGGAATTTATTACAAGAAAAAATCTAGAGTAGTGAAAGAACTAACTTTTCACTCAAAGTTACTGCTCAACTAATGTTCTCCATTACTTCAGTTACATGGTACTGACGTACAATTGCCTACATAATACACCAACATATCTATAAGGTCCTCAATGCATGGATGCATGCCCGATGAATCAACATATAGAAGTCTTACATGAGATTTGCTTAAAAACATCCTTTTTGTGCTTGCTTAAAAGTCAATGGAACAATTCTAATGCATATTGAATTTACAACCACCGGTCACAATGTTCCTAATATCTATGCCTATCAACATCAAAATTAATCAATATGAATCCTCAAAATATTTACAATACACATCCCTCTCAAGCCTCAACTACACTCTTAGCAAAATAGTGCATAACCTACAAAAACTATATGAATCCTCTATTCTAACATCAATATACAACTATAACGTCGCATACTTACCCATATTCCCTAATCCACACCACAACCTGAGCCACATTTAACAACCCACGATTTCAACAAAAAAAAAACTCTACAAAAATGAGTTAAACATTGAGGAAATTAGGGTTTTAAAAAAAAACTCTACAAAAATGAGTTAAACATTGAGGAAATTAGGGTTTTAGAGGGGATTTACCTTGCAAATCAATATCCAACGCAATGCCCACTAAGTAGCCTTCGATTTGAGGGGGATTTGGGGAGATTTCGGAGGGGAGGAGAGAGGGCGACGCGGGAGGCCGATGAACCCTAACTTCATAGCAGAACAAAATAGGGCTCCGGGCTGGGGCGGCGCGGCCGCGGCATATATGCTGCTACCTTAGCGCCAATGTATCTGGCGCTGCGCTTAGCCATCTCAGCGCCAACCGCTTCGGCGCTAAGATCTTGCCACGTCGGCTGGGCGATCACCTCGGTCGCCACGCTGGTACGAGGTTAGCATCAGGCTCGTTGGCGCTTCCATGCACAACCTCAGCACCAAGGGGCTTGGTGCTGAGCCGATGGCCTATTTTTGGTTTAAAGTTTTTTAGCAGGGCTAGTTAGCAATCAAGCTATTTTTCAAAAAGAGCCAAATTTGTCAAAAAGGAAGGATTATATTGGATTGGGTTGTCCTAATGGGCAATAAATTAACCTTTAGATTTTTTATTAAATGTTTTAAGAAAACTCCTCTATTCAGATAAAGGGTAGTAAGCGTAAGAGTTTTCAAAGAATGATTTTATCATACAAAATGAATATGTAATACTATATTTTGAACCTTAAAGTTAAAACAATAGTGGTATTGAAAGTTCTCTACATTTTAGTGACCATACATAAGATGAATGATAATGAATGCTAATCCATGCATCACACACTGCACTACAATGTTGTCTCGCAAAATAAATGAAGTAAGTGGACATTTGTTCCTTCCCACGAAAGCCATCAAATTAATGAAAAAAAAACACAATTTAATAGGTACAAGATATGACAAATTATAACATGGGAAATTTTTATCAACGGGATATATTTTTTTATTTTTTTTGAGGCTATTAAAGTGTAATAAAGGATCGGGGAATAACTTTTTTTAATTCCCAATTAGCAATGTGCATGTATATATATCAGCTGAATTTATTCTATGTATGGGATAATAGCATCAGATAGATAGTTTACCAGGGTGTAGAAGTAAATTTGGAGAAGGGACTTTTATTTAATGATCTTATAACAGTAGGAGAGGCTGCTCCTTTTCTTATTTAAGAACCAAAAGATGCAAAAGGTTAAGCTATGGTTTGGCGTCCCCATCTTTCCAATATTCTATCACTGAAGCTAAGAGCAAGTACAATAGCAGACTATAACACAGCTATACACAATATCGAAGAAGGAAAAAAAGAAGGAGAGAAAAAAGCGGGCTAAGTTTGTAGCCGGCTGCATAACACCAGGACTCCAATAAGTTTGAGTGTATGAGTAGATAGTGGACAGGTAATTACTAGATGTTAATATAGTTTTTATAGGTAATATTATGTTGATAGGGCTATTAGATTGGCTTAAACTGATTATGGAGCACACCGTAATGGCATATAATTTAGAAATTGCTCTAATAAAACAACTTTGATATTTTTATAAACCTAATTAGAGAGGATTAGAGGATATAGGTCTAAGTG
>CM020185.1:4049560-4086891 GCA_009805545.1 Oryza longistaminata | reverse complement strand
GATCTAGGGGGGTAATTCATCCGGTTTACAAAGTTTAGGGTAAAAAATAACTGGTATTGAAGTTTAGGGTGGTAAATCGGACGACCGTAATTGTTCAGGGGGTAATTCGTACTTTTTCCTTTATAAATATAACCTTTGTACCATATGTATGCATGCACTGCACTACTAATTTTATGATGCTAAACTTAATGGAATTGCCTTTGTCGTGTTATTTTGACCTTGGTTTGCATACATCAGACAAGTTCAAACACCAAATATGAGCGTTTTATAAGTTAATGCACGAAATTGCACTCACATGACAAGTTTGTGTACTGCTGATGCAATTTACTCTTTCAAAAATTATGTAAATATATATGATATAATTATGCTTATTATAATTACATAATTCTTTTTAATATGACGAATGATCAAACATGTAACAAATTCAATGGCAACATCTATTAAAAAAAGGAGATAGTATAGGCTTTCATCGTTTCTTTTTTTTCTTTCCGAAAACATTAGGGAATTACCTCCATTTCATTAAAAAGAAAAGAAAAGAAAAATCTAAAGTAGTGAAAGTACTACCTCTGTCCCATAATAATTGTATTTGTAGGACTCAAATTTGTCCAAAAATAATTATCACAATAGAGTACTAATTGTCCTATCAATCACTTTTCATTCAAATTTCTCCCTATTATATCCTCAAGAACCCTCCTACTTTTATTTATACACCATTTAATGATTGACATCATAGTCTTGCTTTTCAAACCTTAATATATACCAAAATTATAATTATTTTGGGACGGGGTAGTACTGAACGTCATCTAACAAACATGGGTCGTTCGATTTCGATTCCGGATGATGCAAACCATCTGATCCTTCGACTGATGAAACCTTCTCGTGATCCTTCACGAAACTTCTTTTTTCAAGGAAGTCCTTCCACATCCCTGCTGGGGAAAAAAAAATCGCATTTTGTCGTTCGCGGTGTTGCTGGGCTGCGACCCCTCCTCTCCTCGCAGGCGCCACGCCACCTTTCAATCCCAGGCGTCACTGCTCCGCCGTCTCCACATCCTTGGAGCCCCGCCGCCGTATCCTCTCCAACCCCATCCCCTCGTCCTCCTCCACCCTTGCCACATCCTCCTCCTCCCCATCCTCACTACCGTTTCCTCGCCATCCCCATCGATGTCTTCTCTTCCCCATCTTCAGTGGCACTGCCATGACCTCCTCCTATCCATCTCCGACAGAAGCTGCAGATCTGGTGTCCTTCCATCTTCTTTGCTCCCTATTCCTCGCAATGGGGAAAGTCAACACCTCTGCATCCTTTCGTGCCGGTGACTCCAATGCTTCTACCTGTCTCCATCCCTAATTCGCCACTAGGAGGCACAGTGAAGCAAAGACAAAAGGGAGACGCGGAGGGGAATACGGCGGCAGATTGGGAGGGGAGATGGTCAGATGGAGATGGAGGCGGAAAGGGCCTCTTCGTCACATATAGCAACTTGTGCTTCCACTAACGGCCTCCGCCTGACCGTGAGTACATTTTATAGAACTTGTCTAGCCTCATGTTCAACTTTGGTGGATAACCATATTTTGTTCATCTGAGGTGCGGCGGCCGCTGGCGTTAGGCCCATGGGGGCGGGAGTGGAGGAAGCCGCGCCTCTCCACGTCGTCCTTATCTGCGCCGGCGAGAGGAGGGAGCAGAGGGGAGAGAGATGAAGAGAGGGGAGATGGGGAGAGAGGGGAAGAAGAGGAGGGGACTGAGAATGACAGGTGGGGCCCATGTTGGCCCCACCATTTTTTTATTATTGTGTGTGTGAAACTGATATGTGGGTCCTATAGGTTTTATTATTTTTTGGATCGAATTGCCATGTAAGCGCCACGTCATTGCCACGTCAGATGAAGACCGAGTCAAATTAGCCACATGTAGGCGCTACGTCAGCTAAAACCGCCGTCCAAACCGCCATAGGACCTATAGTGCACCGGGTTTGACAGTTGAGGGACCCATTGTATCTGGTTTTCCGGTTGAATGATGAAAATCGGATTCGTTGACAAGTTAAGGGACCTCAGATGAACTTATTCCTAACTCCTTATCATTGCAATCAATCATTGATTGATGCTTATACAAAACATTTCAGTAAAGGGCCATGTTGAACTGGTGATAATTCCATAAATTATACAAATTGAATAGGCTGCCACATTTCCAAATTAAATGGTTAATCTAATTTATCTCCTCGGTTAATTAATTTCAGGTATACCGTAGCAACGATGTTTTAGTGCTGCTGTAAAGAATATAACAATGAACATAACTGTAGTTGGTGCAACTGGAGGATAGAATAAATTAATATGAAGTTTCAACTAGAGTTGCAGTTAGTAACATAGGAGTATTATGTTCATTGCCTCATTACTTTTGGAGAGGTTTATACCAATTTAGTTTGTTTTTATACTATTTCTGAAGCAATGGTTTGTTCTATTAACATGTTATAACCTTAGAATTAAAAATAAATAATTTTGGAAGAAGAGACTAGAGTCTATATACAAATATAATTTACAGATAATGAAAATTCGGATTTAAAAAATATTGAAAAACGAGTCTAGAGTCCATATAGGAATATAATTTACAAATAACTAAAATTTGATATTAAAAATAATTAATAACTAACACGTATATAAAAATACAATATGAATATTACACATTAGTAGTTTCGTAAAGTTAGTACAAAATTTAAAATTGTGCTGTCATTTTAATTTTTTTGAATAATACATTAAGAAAACATATATACTATTATATGAGAGAAAATATAATGATGCTAGCCGCGCAATCTGTGCGGGCCGCCATACCTATTATATGAGAAAAAATATAATGATGCTAGCCGCGCAATCTGTGCGGGCCGCCATGCTAGTTATAGTGTAAATAGTATGTAACTATGATGTAACTAACGTGTTATCATCCATACAGGAAAAATCCGATGCTAATAAAAAAAGTCAAAGGATTAATAACGATAAAAAGGAAAGCTGCATCCCTCAAGCGTTTATCCACCGTACATCAAATCATCAACGGCAGAGATTCGACTGTTTTCAGTCAAAAAAAACATGCGACACAGATATAGCTCATCCGAAAAAAGAAAAGAGCAGCAAACCCACGCATGAATCATGTCCTTTTTTTTTAACAGCAAAAACGCATGATGCTCGTACTTGACATGCGGCTTGCCTTTGTTCCCGCGCGTTGGTTCGCACGCTACAACTGATATACTCTCTCTCAAAATACTACACACACAGAGACTTTAGATTTGTTTGGTAGACTTTTAATTTCTAAATTTAACTTTAGAAGTTAGGTCTAAAGTGGAGTTACAAAACAGATTAAACCCAGCTTCATCTCTCTAGTTTATTTTATGAGAGCTTTCCACACAGCTTTATTTTTATTTTCGGTGAAGCTAAAACTATTTGGCTGGTTTTCAGCTGGAGCTAAACCGGTGTGAAACATGCTCTTTACAAGTGCTTCGAATCATCAGGGTTGTGCGGAGGTGCTCGATTCCGCTTTGCATGACACACTGATGCCATCTCCATCCATGGCCTCCTGCAGAACGAACCGCACGCGCACGGCCGGCACCCTCATCTACCGGCCCATTTTGGCGTGTTTTCCCTTTGCATTCTGAGCGTTTCCTTCGCCTCCCCGTGCCTCTCAATTCAAAACTTCTTTTTTATCGATTGCTCAGATTGATTCTGTTCCCCAAAGCTAGCGCTTATCAAAATCGAATGGGACTGACACCATCATCCACTTGCCCGTCACGTGAACGATCTGAAGTACTACTCATCCATACACGCTGATCGCTAATTAAACAGGACCAAAGCGAGCACTTTTTGCCTTAAACCCCGTAGAACACACCGCCGTCACATGAACCCAACCGGACATTGCCTCCAAACCCCTGGAATAATAACCTTTCAAATATATATGCACATTATAAATTCTAACGTTTGCTAACTTCTCCTTTATTTCATAAGCCCAAAAGACCAAAATGATTTGGCTCCATGATTGCCTAGAGAGTTACTCTAAGTTCTTTACCATCTATTAGATGTACACAACTCAACATTTAAGCTTAGAACATAGTATGTGCCTTATTCTGCATTGGCATTGGAAAAGAAATGTTGTACTCTTTGTACTATCAGCACTACAGATACAAGTAGCTGTTGAGGTTGGATTTGCAATGTTGGCTGTGTTTAGTTCCCTTCGAACTTCCAACTTTACCGTCACATTAAATGTTTGGACACAGCATGAAGCATTAAATGTGGATGAAAAAAAACCAATTGCACAGTTTGCATGTAAATTCCGAGACGGATCTTTTGACACTGCATAGAGCATTAAATGTGGATGAAAAAAACCAATTATACAGTTTACATGTAAATTCCAAGACGAATCTTTTGAGCCTAATTACGCCATGATTTGACAATGTGGTGCTACATTAAACATTTGCTAATGACAGATTAATTAGGCTTAATGGATTTGTCTTGCAATTTACAGGCGCAATCTGTAATTTGTTTTGTTATTAGTCTACGTTTAATACTTTAAATGTGTGTTCGTATATATCAAATTTTTTTTGCCAAAATAACTAAACACGGTTTATAGTCTTTAAATGAAGTAAGATTTCAAAATTTGTAACCAGATTCTTATCATATATAATGGGCCATATATGCAGGGTTGTTATACGGGCATTTAAAGTCGTGTAAAGCGTGCCAATATGGCTAGTTATTTTAGTAAATCAAGAGAAAAAAAAAACTTCAGAAGATCAGAACTCACGACACTAACAACCACTGTGTCAACACTAAAGACCACACCGGAAAGCAACTCAATCACTGCACCTAACAACACATTTGGTGCACCCAAAGCAACATGTATCATTATAAAGTGCTTTTAACGTAAATATGGTAGTAAGTAGAGGAACTAGAAATGTATGTAAACAATAAAAATGAGTCAAATTACCAAGTAATAACTCCACTTAAGGTGATTCTAATACTGAAATCGTCTCAGGTACAACTCTGTCATAATTTTATCATAATTTAGGCTATTTACTAACAACCTAAACATATATATCTATTAAGTTCATCCCCACTAAATGTTAATGCTAATTCTCTCTTCTCTCGTAAAGCCATATCATCTCAATTGATTTTATCTTTGGATGATTCATCAAGGGTACAAATTACACCCTTTTCTCCCCAAAAGCCTCATCATACAACACACTCATTTGTATCCTTTGGATAATTTATCAAGGTACAACATATATAAGCACATAAAAGAAAAAAAATGTATAATAATTAAGTAAGAAAGAAAATTTTACAACTCATATATACTATTTTATTAGAAAAATTGTACAATATTTGAAAAAGTACCTTGAGGTATATATCTAAACTTTACGCTAAAATTTTTGCTAACTTAGGTACTTAGTACCTGAAGGTACCAAACTTTACACTGGAAAATATGGTACCTCCAGATATCCTTTTAAGGATGATAAAATTATATATTTTATTACACAATTCTCCCGTAGTAATGCGCGGGTATCCATCTATTTTACTTAACAAAAGAATATTTCCACATCTTGGGTGGAAATCATTAGAAGACGGCATATGTCACAACCCAAACTGTTAAGTACAGTAATTAACCATTAATTCTTCCTATGTAAGTTAATTAAGCCTTGATAATCCTAATGATTAAATGTGTTATCAGACCTTAATCCAATTATCGTAGTTCCTAATTACAATATTTAACCCTTAATCTGGTTTTAAGTATAGTGATTAAGTGCTATATATATGTATGTGCTAACGTTACGGCGGTAATTGATGGCTTGTTATGTCGGCTTAACGAAATAAATAATTGAAACTGAACTCTTACAAGGGAAATACGCTTGTATTAGTAGTAGTACGTCTATTTGCGTCACAGTACCATTACTACAGAAAACCGGATTGGTGCCGGTTGGGAAGCCCACTTAATGCCGGATTTGCTTTGAATGCAAATTACGAGTGGTTAAAATAATAGGTTTATTATATCTCATGAGTTAAACACTATGTTGTTCCCACTTGCAAGAGAGCTAAATATATATTTTACATCTTGGTGTGTACTTAACATTGTATTTCTTTCCAAAACCTATATAGCAATCTTTGTTTTCCAAGTCTACAGGCTATAGTTGTTTTAGCTTAATGTTTTACACCTATATATTTGTCCTCAGCAAATAAAAAATATTATGTTATTTGTGTAAAATTGGACTTATCCGGATATGTTATATTTTTATAAATATTTTTAAAAGGAAACCTCATAGGAGTCTTATGGTTAGAGTTACAGAAAATCACATGTATTATGACTTGTAACACGTAACTATGGGTTCTTTTTGAACGAATTAACCACTGGTTTTATAGTCTAAATGTTTTATAAAACCAATACACTCTATGTTTTGTGAAACTTTTGAACCATAATAGATGGGGTCAGGTGACACTAATCGTAATACCGGGTTTTTATGCAATTAACCACAAAACATCAGGTATTTTGAAATTTGCTCAATATACTTTTAAGACATCCATGGTCAAATTTAATCTTGAAGACTTTTCAAAATAAAATACTCTAATAATCCAGATAGAAAAAAAAATTATACATAACGCTCGGACTATATTTTCATTAGTCACTAGTGGTGGTGTGGTGGTGAGTTATATGCATGGATTAACCTAGTATATGTATTCATCTATATGAGTATGCGTTAGAGGGTACATCCATGTAATCGGAGAAAAAAAATTAACAAACGTATACGACGCTGGGTTGAGGAAAAATAATATTTAGACATAAAGGATGTTGGAAGTTGGATAACACGTGTTAGGGGAAAAAGGATTTAGACATAAAAGATGCTGGATACAGAAGAGAGGAGCCAAATAGCCAATGTGCTTGTCTGCATGTGTGTTGACAGACGCTTTGTGTAATTTGGGGAAAAAAAATGTACGCGACGACACTGATCTGACTAGATAAAATCGGTATCATTTCGGGTTAGGAGTGCCGTAAATCGGACGACAACCAAACCTGTGGGCGGGTTGATCAACACGACGTCAGCCCACGGGCCGAAGCAGATGCGGAGCTGGCGGGAGAAAAACTAGGCCGAGCGCTCCATGTCTCTGACTAGGCCAGCCCAGTGGATTAGTCAGCAGTGGGCCTTATTGGGGTTGAATATGTCAGTCAAACTTTGTAGGCAAAGGATTAGGAGAAAAAAAAAAAGGGAGTAGCTATATTTATGGCGCCATATTTTTCACCAAAAAGTAGTCAGCATGTATTTATATTGTAAGTACATGAATTACATATGTAATTTTAGTGTATGTGTAACGTAAGTTCCAAAATTACATATGTAAATCCGAAAATTACATGTGTAAGTTTTAAAAAGAAAAGGCAGAGTTCATATAGAAATACAATTTAGAAATAGCTGAAATTCGGAATTGAAAAAATAAGGAATATTAGAAGAGGAGACTAGAGTCCATATAGAAATACAATTTAGAAAGAGTTGAAATTCGGAATTAAAAAATAAGAAATATTGGAAGAGAAGACTAGAGTCCATGTAGAAATACAATTTAGAAATAGTTGAAATTCGGAATTAAAAATAAGGAATATTGGAAGAGAAGACTAGAGTCCATATAGAAATACAATTTATAAATAACTGAAATTCGAAATTAAAAAATAAATAATATTAGAAGAAGAGTATAGAGTCCATATAGAAATACAATTAAGAAATAATAGAAATTCAGAATTAAAAAATAAGGAATATTGGAAGAGTAGACTAGAGTTCATATAGAAATACAATTTATAAATAACTGAATTCGAAATTTAAAAAAAAGAATATTGAAAGAAGAGTATAGAGTCCATATAGAAATACAATTAATAAATAATAGAAATTTGGAATTAAAAATAAGGAATATTAGACGTAGAGTATAGAGTCCATATAGGAATTTAAAACTAACATGCTCCAATTTTAATAGAATTCAATAAGAACCAAATATATAAAACTTGTCACAAAATATTTTCTCTAATATTTTAAAATGTAAGATTGAAATAATCAAATGGAAGGAAAGAAAATAGAAATAATTAATCTACTAACTTTGGATAAATCTTTGGGATGGTGGCAAAAATGGATGGAGGAATAAATAGGATTTTAGTCCCCAGATATGCGGTATGAATTTCTGGTGACTCAGTGGTGGGCTAAAGGAAATTCGGACTTTGTATGGAAGGGATTAGAAATTAGGTTTCTTAGCACAAGAGCAATTATTGGTGATAATATTATTCTTGTGCCAAGGATGCGATCAAGCCATGGTAATCAAATTGGCGGCTCGATTAAAATAAGAACTTAACCATAAAATAATTTGGATCGGATGAAAGGAGGTAAAGGTTTTTTGTGGATAGATCTAGATAGGGGTGATCCAAAATAAATTCCAACAAAATTTGGAATTACACCAGTTTAGCCTCAGGGTTATAAATGGATAATTTGGAGGAATGAGATTTTAAAGGGAAAATATTTGTGGAGTACAGAACTGGATTCGGAAGTATATGTGGATGGGAATTTTTATAGGAACAGAATTAGTGGTAGATTGATAAACTCTAAAGGAAGGGTATGTTGACTCAAAGGGGGATTGAAAAGGATATTTTGTGGACTCTAGGAAATATAGGTGTAGATCTAAAGGAAAGGTATCAACATTTCATGTACTCTAGAGATATTCGGGTAGAGTTCAAAGGGAGAGTATTATCTCTGAGGAAATTGGAAATTGTCATTTTATGTACTCTAGGGAGATTAGAGAATGGCATTTCATGTATTCTGGAGATAGTTGGGTGGAGATCAAAAGGAAAGTATTGGTTCAGGGGAGAATAAGAATTGGTATTCCATGTATTCTAGGGAGGTTGATATTTCATGTGCTCTAGGGATGGTTAAGCGGGAATTGAAAGGGTATTCGTTGGAGGTGTTCGGGAATGGGTTCCAAAGGAAATATAATTTAGAGCTAAAGTTAGAGATTAAAGAAAATAAATGGAAAGGTTTTATAAAATTTGAAATAAATAGAGAATAAAATAGGGATTTTATAAAATTTTAAAAGAGAGCTTTTAACTTTGCAAATAAAACTTAGATCAAGAGTAAAAGAGATTAAGAGAAAGCAAGGTCGCTTAACATAAGAATCAAGAAGAGCATGACTTAATATATTTTGCAAAAATTTTTCCCTGAAATTTTGAGTCCGTTACAACCTTCTATAAAAGGATGGTTGATGAGGGGCTTGGGAGTTGATTCACAGACAAGTGGCATAACAATCTATCTTGTAGTAAGTCGGGCAACTGAGGGTTTTTATTGGGAACAAATGCTAGTTCAAAACTCTCGAATGTGGAGATGGTATGTGGAGAATGCATTGCAACATGGGTGGCCTCTAGCTATGCTTCCGTATGTTCACCCGAAGGATCCAAGTGTGCAAATGAACATGGATGATGGCGAGGGACCAAGTGCTGAAGTGAATGAGACTTTCGTGGAAGAGGTCAACGCACCAGAGGAAGGTGGCGTAGTAGCTCCAGTGGGCATTCAACCTGGTGGAGTGGCTAACGAGGGAATGAAATGGACAGAGAGGATTCTGACAACAAACGTGTAGAGGAAGATGATTCATCAGGTGATGAGGAGAACGATATTAATCCAGCGGAATGGGCTAGTGAGGATTTTTCTGGTCTGGTCGTCTCTGAAGAGGATAGTGTGAGATGGGAGTACAAAGAGAATGAGGTTATTCAGGAAGCGATTTATGCTAATGGAGAATATATGAAGGAGGCGGTAAAGCATTTTGCAGTGTCACTTCATAGAGAGTTTTGGGTTGCCAAGTCCAACTGGTTACAATATGAAGTTAGGTGTGTCAAGGAAAAAGATGGGTGTCCCTGGAGAGTGCACGCTTATAAGGGAAAATGGAAGGATTACTGGACAGTGTCAGTCGTTACCAAGCATACATGTTATCTACCTGGTGTTCAGAAATACCACAGGAACATTACATGTACATTTGTTGCATTTGAGATATATGCGCATGTCATCGACAATCTGACATATGAACCAAAGTCAATAATCCAACATATCGAAGAGACATTCAAGTATACTATTAGCTATGCCAAGGCGTGGAGTCAGGGCCAAATAGAAAATAATAGAGATGAGATTTGGAACTTACGAAGCCTCGCATGACAATTTGCCATGTCTGCTTGGCACGTCGAGTCAGGGTCCACCAACCATGGACCATGCCGGGACATCGTCGGAGTACGGGTGGGCTTCCGCCTTGCACTTCGACATCAGCGACTTCGACTTCCAGCACTCGACAGAGGACGTCATCGGCCCCTCACAGCTGAGAGGCGCACCGCTGGTGCAGACGCAGGACCAGTCGCCCTCTACTCCGCCACCATATAGTCGTGCTACCCGTGCTGTGCCACCGGATCGCTTCACGTACTCCCAGGATTACGTGCGAGTACAGGCCCGGAGGACCAAGCGTGGCCGTGGCGCGGGGCAGGGCCAGTAGAGCAGACTTCTCTTTGTTTAATTACTTTACATGCTAGGGCTTGTAGAATGAATACATAGTTGCTATTCGGGTTTCGCATCCCTAAAGTTCACTGTTACTTTTTACAAAATCACAATACCTTTCAACGCATGCACGAGTACTTTCTGCCGCACCGATGCAGCCTCCTTTATTCGCGTGCGATACGACTGCGGAATGGCTTCTCATGCCCTTATTCTTCCACAAACGTCTAATCTTCCATGTCACATCCGCATAAGTCTAATCTTCATTTCGGCGCCATGCCGCCCTCTAAAAGGGCAGAAGGCCTTATTCTGCCCATATATAGGGCGGCAGGGTATATATCCGCATATGTCCAATCTTACTTTCGGCGCCAATCAGGCTGACCCACCATGGCCTATGATGTAGACATGTCAAGGTTATCACTGCGATTTTGGTGTCTACATAAGTCGCCATAATGAGCGATGCCTCACAAACATTGATAACTCAATCACATTCAATACTCTCTTCCTCACTGGTTTCATTGCAAATCCCACCAGCTTTCGGCAATGGCTAGACGCCGGGGCGTTGAGGATCTGAACTGGTGTAGCGATCCTTGTGCATACCTACTATCACCTTGGTGCCAGTGGCCTCTCTGCCTTTGCAGTGACCGGTGCCAACTAATGGCTTCGATGAATCCTGACATTAGAGGAAGGCACTTTTTTAGGTGCCCTAACTATGACCGTGAGGTATTTTATTATCTGCATATGCTTATTCATTTTGTATGGGCAATTGTTTTATTCTTCATCATACTACTCTATTCGTCAGACCCGCACTATGGCTTGCGGATACATCGAGTAGGTCGATACAGAAAATCATGTTCTCGACCTAACCACTTGTTTACAAGAACGACGCTGGTATTTCTCATCCGAAAGTACTGAGCAATCCCTGCAGAGAAAAGCGGCTTACGAATGACAACGTCATGAACAACAGTGTGGCTGGCGGGTGCTAACTACGGCACTCCCTCCATGGGAAGCCCGTCCAAAATACAGATGTGATGATCGTTGTCAGGTTCTTCGTTCCGTAAAGCCTACGACTTTGGGTCGAAGGTTCTTTGTTTGTCCAAATATTCTAGACGACGATTTCATGGTAAGAATATTTTGATTATCATGAATCCTTATTTTCTGACAAGATTTACTAACTTTGTTTGCTTCACATCTATTCGTTTCTCACAGGAATCACCAAGGAGATGTCGATACAGAGAATGGATAGACACCAAAAGGGTTCTAACGCCACCTAGCCGTGTGGTGCAGCTTGAACTACCAGAGCAATACAGGTTTACTAAAGCGCGGTTTGAGAGAGGAGAGGGATCCTCATGTAGGGGTTAAGCTATTATCAGACAACTTACCTTATTGAAATTTGTCCCATTACTACATCATCGTTGTGTTTAACTCTTTCACTACCTCCCTCCTAGTTCGAATCCAATCTTATCTATGTAACCGCAATGGAACCAGATGTATCATGCTCAAACTCTACTACTATTTCTTTACGTGACATAATTCTCCTTGTTTAAGTTTATATAATGTTTCGACAACCGAGACTACGATAGGCCAATATCAATTTCGTACACTAATACGTCGAATAAGTTACAACATAAACTCTTACTTAAAATATGAAATTGCAAAACAACCGACTTCAATACAATTTTTAAAACATTATTAACAAGTTTTACCAATAAATAATTCTTTAATTGTTAACAATAGAGCTGCAAAAAGCATTTGGCTGGTTTTTTAGAGGGCGGCAAGGGGCATAGATGGAAAAAAACCAGCCAAATGCTTTTTTCGTCGAGCACAAATTGCATTGCGCTCCGGACCTAAGCGCAAAATGCACACACGGCGCCATCGTGGCGCCATCTGCCACGTCGGCTTGCCGGCCTAGTGAGGGCGGGAGGGTCTATTTTTGTAAATCTTTTCACCGATAGATTATTCCTGTAAATATAAAAAAATTAAAAATGAAAAAATTCCTCGGTCCAAGTGGTGGTCTGGACGCTGCCTAGATGGACGTCGTCCGGGATCGCTAGTGCTGGGTAGCATTGTTGTGCGAGAAGACCGCTCGCCAAATCGGAAACAAAGTGTGAAACACATCCGTCTAAGTGGGAAACGGAAAGGAATGATGTACCAGAAACCCAAGGCGAAAACAAGTTTTTTCTGTAGTACTCCCTCCGTTTCATATTGTATGACTTCCTAGCATTGCCCATAAATGAATCTAGACACACATATATGCTGTTGGTATTTCTTAACGACATTACTAGAAATATAATTCCCAGCAATGGCGCAGAAGTACTCCTGGTATATTATGGTTATAGAGTTTATCCGTAAGCGCACGGATATACCATTGTAGCATTTCACCCGAGAGTATTCCAAGGGTATCGTATTTATTTAATCATGTGGGAAGATCATAGTAGAGAGAACCGTACTAATAGTTTATATGTTAGTTGTAATAATCATAGTCTAAGCAAGGGTTAAGATAATTCAAAGGGTAGGATGACACACAAGCATAAGTCTACTCATTCTCATACTAAATTATCTAACATAAGTGGAAAGAAAATAGAAAAGAACCTATTCCTATACTTCTAGTATATACATAGTATACATACGTTCTAGTTATATGATTAACTAGCTAATACCCTCTTTCCGATGCCCTCCTAGTACTTCGAGAAGCCACCCCATTGCCGAGTTCCTTACGACAGTCTGTCATGACCATACAACCAGGGCTAAATTCCGAGGAGTACCCTCCCTACGAAATTAACTTAGGACTATATACACGCGCGGAGGAATACCCGTACTGAGCTGTCACCATCAGCGGCCCACCTCTCATCCGCAGTATATAACCCCAAATAATGATACCCAATAATCTAGACACCACGCCTAAACTACCAGATACTACTCTAATATCATCGTCATGACATAGAGTAATTGCAATAGCAAACATTATACCCGTACCTATGCATCTCCCAGATAAGCTAGCAGTATAATTAGTATAACATGAACATAAAATAAACTTGGCATTCATATATTCGGAAAGTATTTCAATACCAGAAATGTATAAAGAAGAGTATTCTAAATAAAGTACAAAGCTTACAAAAGAGGAAATGAGAGCTACTAGAGCCATACCCGAAGACTTCCAGACTCTGATTTCTATTTTATTCCTACTCCACTAGCTTGAGAATACTAAACTAAGGCCCTGTTTGATTCAGCTTAGGATTATTACAATCTGGATTATTAGGAGTAAGCTGAAACAAACAAGTAGATTATTATGATAGATTATTATAATCTATAAGCCAGATTACTTAATCTAATAATCTCCTGTGGAGGAGCTTTTTTCAGATTATTGGGTGGCTAAAGACCCACTACCCTTATATGCCTCCAATAATCTAGAGAAACAAACAGCTCACAGCTTATTCTATGTCAGCTTATTATAATCCAGCTTAGAGTAATCTGATTTAATAATCTAGATTACAATAATCTTAAGCTGAAACAAACAGGGCCTAAACTTGAGATAATATGAGAGAGCTCTCGCTTGAAGTGTGTGGAGGAACCGAGGAAGTGAGAAGAGGAACTCCTTAAATAGGCTGCCAATGACGGTTGTGGCAGTTGGAATGGTTAAAATTGCCCTCCAATCGTCATTGGTGAGTGATCCACGCCGTCCAGAAGAAACCCTGCATCCAACGATGCCAGGGGCCGGGCCTTCCTGCCCCAATTTCGGCAGGTGGCCTCCTCTTGTGCTCCTCAATATAGACTTGTGAATTTTGGGCCGTTTCGACGTGTCATTTCTGAGTTCTTGGCCCATTCATGCATAAGTCTGATTCTCGACATCGTCCGATTGATTGATCATCTGTTTTGTTGTCGATTCTTCTCCAATTTATTGTTTTTCTTGAAAAGGTTAGTAAACCTAATACTAGTGGAATATTATTTTTCTAACACAAATATGCATTGCAAGCATAACTAGTTCTTCTCTCTTTCGGTAATATTGACGGTCGAAATTGATCGATAACGACCATCAACATATGCCTAGATTCATTAACATCTATATGAATACGAGCAATCCTAGAAAGTCTTACATTACGAAATGGATGAAGTAGTAGAGATGGTTCGGCTTGTTACAAAGCCACGAAGGCTATGTGAAATGAATATATGTGCTGCGTCAAATGGAAAAACTAAAAGAACACAACGTTTAATAATTTTTGGTGACACATGACAAGTGCACTCGAAAACTTTTGTCTGCTTATGATTGCAATTCTTAAGGCCCACTTTTAAGCTTATTCACCAGGTTATTGATAGTTAAAACGAATTATTTATTTCACACTTAAAAAAGTATGTGTTCTTGAAAAAAAAATCTACTACTTCATTACTCAGGCCTACTTGTTTTAAGTTATTTGTAAGTTCTTATTAAAATATTTAATTTATCAATATAATTATGTATGTAGATAATCTATGACAGTAATATAATGTGTTCAATAATCTAAATAAATGGCCCCCTATTTACTCGTAGCTTCTTGTAAAATCTTTTTGTCAAGCTTGTGCATTTTTCCCACATGGATATGCAAGACGAAAAGCAGAAGTCTGATCTATCTGGGTCAACGACTCCATAACTGTCGAAACATGAATTCGGCAATAATAAAAGGGGTAGCGCACGAGACCTAAAAGTGGATGGATGCGGAGACAAAGGATTTAGACAGGTTCAGGCCCTCTCGATGAGAGGTAATACCCTACTCCTGTTTGGGGATTTGAATCCGCCGGGTGTAGTATAGATCTGACGATCATATGTGCTCATGCCCCCTAGAGGGCCTCCTGCCCACCTTATATAGGATGGGGGGCAGGATTACAAGATAGAAACCTTAACCAATACGGTATCGGTTTCCTAAATCTATTTTACAATCTTATCAAACCAGGACTTTAGGCCGTTCCATAATATACAAGGAAACATAATACCCAAGTCATGATCCGTTACATATTTTATAGATATAAGTTATCCCCTATAACCAGTCGGATAACCACGCCGTGTGGGTATGGTGTACCCATAATCTCCACAATCGGCTATCATGTATCGGCAATACTAGCCGATCATGCATTAACCCAAACACTTGGGTAATATTTCTTCAAGTATTTGCCATTAAGTGCTCGTCCATAAACTTCTCCATCGAGTCCTTGCAACATGTATGCTCCCTTAGACACAACCTTATAGATTTGGAACAGTCCTTCCCAATTCGATGACCACGTGCCGAATTTGTCTACAGGGGAATATCTCGTTTCCGCGTCCAAGAGCCAACGACTTAAGTAAAATACAACCCTTTCCTTTCCTTCCAACCCTTGAATCATAACCGAGCCGATTGACTTCTCACCGGCCGATAGATATAACCTAAAAGCTTTCTGTTGCTCTGCCCCCCAAGTAAACTTCGTGCAGGCGGAAACACCAGTCGGCGGCGGACGAGGCGGCCTGTCGGTGAAGATGTAGACGCCCAACAACGGCGGCATAATAAGCCAGCCGTGCAGGCGGAAACACCAGTCGGCGGCGGACGAGGCGGCCTGTCGGTGAAGATGTAGACGCCCAACAACGGCGGCATAATAAGCCAGCCGTGCAGGCGGAAACACCAGTCGGCGGCGGACGAGGCGGCCTGTCGGTGAAGATGTAGACGCCCAACAACGGCGGCATAATAAGCCAGCCGTGCAGGCGGAAACACCAGTCGGCGGCGGACGAGGCGGCCTGTCGGTGAAGATGTAGACGCCCAACAACGGCGGCATAATAAGCCAGCCGTGCAGGCGGAAACACCAGTCGGCGGCGGACGAGGCGGCCTGTCGGTGAAGATGTAGACGCCCAACAACGGCGGCATAATAAGCCAGCCGTGCAGGCGGAAACACCAGTCGGCGGCGGACGAGGCGGCCGGTCGATGATGACGTAGACGCCCAACAACGGTGGTGTGACCAACCAACCGTATAGGCGAAAACACCAGTCGGCGACGGACGAGACGGCCGGTCGGTGATGTTCTGACTGATCCATTCCTGGAGCGTAAGAGATAAGCTTAAAGCCATGAATCCCTTTTATGCATATCTGGATCTGGATCCTGCAGAATAAACATATAGGATGCGTAGTATCTGATGTAAACATAATACTCGAGGAAAATTAAAGCATTTTAAAATGTTTATGAATATTTATTTCTTCTCTTGTCAATTTTAATTTCCCCGAGCAGATGATTCATTACGTTTAAATACTCTGCCCGACTAGTCATAGCCCCCAAGCACCGGGAGTCGGCCTAGGCACCTCCCAAACATGCATATGAGTGACATGAGTTCGTCATTAATGGAACAAAGTTTCACGAATCAGAATTTACTACTTGGGTATTTTTGCAATTGTTAAGAGCAGAAAATAAATTTATCTTATCTCTATACTTTTGATTTATTCCGATTAACACTTAGCACCTTGCGTTACTCGGTCTATCCAACGAGCCCTCGGGTGCTAGGAATCGGCCCAAAGGCAACTATCCATGACAAACCAAACGGAAAGCATAGGAAGATAGAACTCCATAACTCGATAGGTACTTTTGTACTCAGATTATGTCGCAAGCAATCAAGATAAATATTATGAAAATTGTTGAAAAATATGATATAACATCTGTAGCCCCCGACTCACTAGTCAACGGCGAATCGAACCAGTTGATGTAGTGAGGTAGAGAGAAAGGAAAATATCATATAAAGAAAATTAATAATGACTTAGCTTTGTAATATTCTCCTTGGTGATGGCAGAGGAAAGCTGACGGCGGCGACGGAGGCAAGCCGGCGGTGAAGATGTAGACGCCCAACAACGGCGGCATAATAAGCCAGCCGTGCAGGCGGAGACACCAGTCGGCGGCGGTGAAGGCAAGCCGGTCGGTGAAGACGTAGACGCCCAACAACAGCGGCATAATAGGCCAGTCGTGTAGGTGGAAACACCAGTCGGCGGCGGACGAGGCGGCCTGTCGGTGAAGACGTGGCCGCCCATGAACGGTGGTGTGACCAACCAACCATGAAGGCGAGGACACTAGTCGGCGGTGGACGAGGCGGTCGACGATGATAGCGAAGATGACCATCAATGGCGGCGGTGATGATGAAGATGCCCATCAACGGTGGTGGGATCCACTAACTGTGTAGGCGAAAAACTAATCACCGCTTGCTCCGTAAATAACACTTGAACCAATTTGTATGTTGTTATGCATGTATGTACGACCGAAAGCTTTCATGTGTCTTGACGAGTAAATTCCTTCCTTGTTGCCTTCGATGTCTCGTATGCAATTCCTTCTGTCTCGGGGTTTATGTCAACTCTGTTGATCTGCTTCGGACGGCTAACTCAATCTCACCAGAAAATTTGATATCGAAAAGAAGACACATCGGTGGCTAGCTAGAAGCTGATCTATTGCACGGTGGCGACAAAGTTGAACTGACGAGAACGATTGCTTCGACGAACAACGAGATTGCACAGATCATATGAATCGGAGATAGAATAATTTGGTAGCTCCTGATTGGTCGGCCAGATTGCCATGTAAACTCTCATGAGTAGTAGACGGAAACATATATTTGCATGATTAGTCGCGGAGGCTTCTGGTCCTGTTTGGTGATGACTTCTTGACATGTTTGCATGCATACGCACGTACGAGCCATACATGCATGCAGGAGGGTGCTGCACTTCCTTCAATGATGATTGCTCCAATCAGTTGGCTTGAGGTCCACGTCGACTCCGATTCAAACTGACAATTGAATCTCGCCAGAAATTTTCATGTCGACGAGGGAAAACGCTCGCGCTTGAAGATTGATCTGTTGATCTGTTTGCTAGACAGCCGAGATGTAGATCGATATCACCATGTTCGTCGTGGAGCGGGGATGAATCCATTATTGTCGAAGATTGGTTCCATTGCACTTTATCAACGGGAAACTCGATGCAACCCCTACCTGGCGCGCCAACTGTCGAAACATGAATTCGGCAATAATAAAAGGGGTAGCGCACGAGACCTAAAAGTGGATGGATGCGGAGACAAAGGATTTAGACAGGTTCAGGCCCTCTCGATGAGAGGTAACACCCTACTCCTGTTTGGGGATTTGAATCTGCCAGGTGTAGTATAGATCTGACGATCATATGTGCTCATGCCCCCTAGAGGGCCTCCTGCCCACCTTATATAGGATGGGGGGCAGGATTACAGGATAGAAACCTTAACCAATACGGTATCGGTTTCCTAAATCTATTTTACAATCTTATCAAACCAGGACTTTAGGCCGTTCCATAATATACAAGGAAACATAATACCCAAGTCATGATCCGTTATATATTTCATAGATATAAGTTATCCTCTATAACTAGTCGGATAACCACGCCGTGTGGGTATGGGGTACCCATAATCTCCACAATGACCAAAATGAATACTATGATCAGATCGGATGCTAAACTTGAGCTTCCTGTTTTGTGTCGCTTTGCAGCTGCTGCGGTGCTGTCTGCTCAGTCAGTGTCTTTGGACCTCAGCAAAAGCTTTTTGCTGGCCTGACAACAAGAATCGCACTTGTGCATCTCCTGGCCATTTTTAATTTCTACTGGCGTCTTCCACTAGAGTATTTTGCTAGCTTTTGCAAACAAACAAACAAACAATTGTGAACCTTAAACCAAACTTTCATATATAACTTCATTGCACAAGATCGAGGATCGAGTTGTATATATCAGTACCTTAGGCCTATTGATCCGATGAACTGACAAACCGTTACCTCGAAGTGATTAACATTTCAAAATTTACAAACTTTTGAATTGGACATAATTGTGATTTGAAGAAATTTTTTTATCTGTCCAGGTGCGGTATGGAACTATACATATACAAATTGCATACTATCTCAAAACGTACTTGGATGTTCAGACTTCAGAGTGACTAAATCAGTTATAACATGCATGGAATGGAACAGGTTCTCGAAATTGTGTACTTACTAAATTCCTCTCTTATTGGGCCTCACTCTAGGTAGGCCCAGATTCCTGGTAAGCCTTGTAGCAATTGGTGTAGTCGTGTAGAGGATCTGATTGCTTTTTCCAAACTTTGTTTTGTCCTTCACTGCATAAATATGCACTTATGTATTTTACCTATTTTAAGAGGCTTCTCTGTAAAATTGGTTATACTCTCAGTTCTTCCTAATAAATTCTATGCAAAAATTGCTACTACGCATCTAAATTTTATGGTCTTTGGTGATGGCCAATTGGCCATCAGAAGAACATATATACCCTGAGGATGGATTAAAAGCTTGGTAATTTATTGAGGATACCGTTATCATTATTATTATTTTTTTGGGATAAATGGAGAGAGAAACATGCGAATATTTATCATTAAAAATATTCACTCATCCTAGCACATCGCAAGCGTGTAGATTAATTAGCAACCGATATGCAAGCTAGTACTCCCTCCGTTTCACAATGTAAGCCATTCTAGCATTTTCCACATTCATATTGATGCTAATGAATCTAGATAGTTCTAATGAATCTGATAGTTTCACAATGTAAGCCATTCTAGAATTTTCCACATTCATATTGATGTTAATGAATCTAGATATATGAATGTGGGAAATGCTATAATGGCTTACATTGTGAAACAGAGAGATTACATTGCAAGGATCCTTTATAACGTGCTCATATGGATATGTTGGCTACATAATGTACTATTTATAAATTATAATGCGAGCCGAATAAAAAAATGATACAAATAAAAGTTATTGTTATATAAAAAAACCCGGTCGGTGAAGACGTAGACGCCCAACAACGACGGCATAATAGGCCAGCCGTGCAGGCGAAAACACCAGTCGGCGGCGGACGAGGCGGCCGGTCGGTGAAGATGTAGACGCCCAACAACGGCGGCATAATAAGCCAGCCGTGCAGGCGGAAACACCAGTCGGCGGCGGACGAGGCGGCCGGTCGATGATGACGTAGACGCCCAACAACGGTGGTGTGACCAACCAACCGTATAGGCGAAAACACCAGTCGGCGACGGACGAGACGGCCGGTCGGTGATGTTCTGACTGATCCATTCCTGGAGCGTAAGAGATAAGCTTAAAGCCATGAATCCCTTTTATGCATATCTGGATCTGGATCCTGCAGAATAAACATATAGGATGCGTAGTATCTGATGTAAACATAATACTCGAGGAAAATTAAAGCATTTTAAAATGTTTATGAATATTTATTTCTTCTCTTGTCAATTTTAATTTCCCCGAGCAGATGATTCATTACGTTTAAATACTCTGCCCGACTAGTCATAGCCCCCAAGCACCGGGAGTCGGCCTAGGCACCTCCCAAACATGCATATGAGTGACATGAGTTCGTCATTAATGGAACAAAGTTTCACGAATCAGAATTTACTACTTGGGTATTTTTGCAATTGTTAAGAGCAGAAAATAAATTTATCTTATCTCTATACTTTTGATTTATTCCGATTAACACTTAGCACCTTGCGTTACTCGGTCTATCCAACGAGCCCTCGGGTGCTAGGAATCGGCCCAAAGGCAACTATCCATGACAAACCAAACGGAAAGCATAGGAAGATAGAACTCCATAACTCGATAGGTACTTTTGTACTCAGATTATGTCGCAAGCAATCAAGATAAATATTATGAAAATTGTTGAAAAATATGATATAACATCTGTAGCCCCCGACTCACTAGTCAACGGCGAATCGAACCAGTTGATGTAGTGAGGTAGAGAGAAAGGAAAATATCATATAAAGAAAATTAATAATGACTTAGCTTTGTAATATTCTCCTTGGTGATGGCAGAGGAAAGCTGACGGCGGCGACGGAGGCAAGCCGGCGGTGAAGATGTAGACGCCCAACAACGGCGGCATAATAAGCCAGCCGTGCAGGCGGAAACACCAGTCGGCGGCGGACGAGGCGGCCGGTCGTTGGGCCTCACTCTAGCTAGGCCCAGATTCCTGGTAAGCCTTGTAGCAATTGGTGTAGTCGTGTAGAGGATTTGATTGCTTTTTCCAAACTTTGTTTTGTCCTTCACTGCATAAATATGCACTTATGTATTTTACCTATTTTAAGAGGCTTCTCTGTAAAATTGGTTATACTCTCAGTTCTTCCTAATAAATTCTATGCAAAAATTGCTACTACGCATCTAAATTTTATGGTCTTTGGTGATGGCCAATTGGCCATCAGAAGAACATATATACCCTGAGGATGGATTAAAAGCTTGGTAATTTATTGAGGATACTGTCATTATTTAATTTTTTTGGGGATAAATGGAGAGAGAAACATGCGAATATTTATCATTAAAAATATTCACTCATCCTAGCACATCGCAAGCGTGTAGATTAATTAGCAACCGATATGCAAGCTAGTACTCCCTCCGTTTCACAATGTAAGCCATTCTAGCATTTTCCACATTCATATTGATGCTAATGAATCTAGATAGTTCTAATGAATCTGATAGTTTCACAATGTAAGCCATTCTAGAATTTTCCACATTCATATTGATGTTAATGAATCTAGATATATGAATGTGGGAAATGCTATAATGGCTTACATTGTGAAACAGAGAGATTACATTGCAAGGATCCTTTATAACGTGCTCATATGGATATGTTGGCTACATAATGTACTATTTATAAATTATAATGCGAGCCGAATAAAAAAATGATACAAATAAAAGTTATTGTTATATAAAAAAAAGGTTTTAACCTGATGTCTACTAATAAAAACCAACTTCTTACTACACAGTTAGGCCTGGTTTAGTTCCTCAAATTTTTTTCCCAAAAACATCACATCGATTTTTTGGACACATACATGAAGCATTAAATATATATTAAAAATATTAATTGTACAGTTAGGGGGAAAATCGTGAGACGAATCTTTTGAGCCTAATTAGTCTATCATTAGTCATAAGTGCTACAGTACCTTACATGTGCTAATGATAGATTAATTAGGCTCAAAAGATTCGTCTCACGGTTAGAGCAGGTTTAATAGTATAGCCAGCAACGGGCTACAGAAACTCCAACTCAGAAAAAAATATATTTTCTCAGTCTATTCTCTCTCATTGAGGGCATTGGGAAGCGTGCAAATGGTGGGAAAAGTTTGCAGCTGCAGCATGCATGGACGACGATTGGTCATGATGCTTTTTCTACGGCTGCAGCCCGGCGATAGGTTAAGCGCCAGCTACTCTCTCTCTCCTATTTTCTCACTCTTCCATGTAGGATTTATCTTAGATGAATAGTACTACCGCCTGCTGACTGTACCCTATTGTACCTGCTCTTATGAAATTAGTTTTTTTTCATTCGTGTCCAAAAATCTCTTCCGATATCCGGTCAAATATTTGATGTGGCAAAAAAAATTCTTTTCACGAATTAAACTAGCCCTTAGAAGGTAATTTTTTTTTAAAAAAGATGAGTAACTTGAGGTTGGAGCCTTGGACACGGTGTGAACTCCCAAGTACGAAAGTCTAGTTTGCCTGCGTCATTGGAGTGCATATACGCAATGAGCCAGCCCTCAATTCCATTTCCACCGCATCTTTTGTTGGTCAAAGGATGGGTAATTGTATGCGGCCGCCTTTTTTTCCGTGATGGATGTTCTCATGCCTCAGCTGCATTTCTGGAGCAAAGGACCTGACAGTTCGATCGAGCGAGCCAGCGGCTCTGATTGTTTGATAAATCGTAGGAAATACAAACTAAGCAAATAAAAAAGATTTATACGATAAAACTTAGCGATTTAAATTGAGTTCTGAAAAACAAACTACGATGAAAAAATTTTTAAATCAAGATGCAGATGAACAGGAGTTCGAGAGTTTGAACTTCGAGTAGCTAGCAAAGTCAATCTGAACAGAGTGCACGGTAGATTCGACCTTTTCTTATACGGTGAAAACTGTCGAAACATGAATTCGGCAATAATAAAAGGGGTAGCGCACGAGACCTAAAAGTGGATGGATGCGGAGACAAAGGATTTAGACAGGTTCAGGCCCTCTCGATGAGAGGTAACACCCTACTCCTGTTTGGGGATTTGAATCTGCCAGGTGTAGTATAGATCTGACGATCATATGTGCTCATGCCCCCTAGAGGGCCTCCTGCCCACCTTATATAGGATGGGGGGCAGGATTACAGGATAGAAACCTTAACCAATACGGTATCGGTTTCCTAAATCTATTTTACAATCTTATCAAACCAGGACTTTAGGCCGTTCCATAATATACAAGGAAACATAATACCCAAGTCATGATCCGTTACATATTTCATAGATATAAGTTATCCCCTATAACTAGTAGGATAACCACGCCGTGTGTGTATGGGGTACCCATAATCTCCACAGTAGCCCCTGAGACCTTCACAGTCAAAAAGATAATCTTCCCTCGAACTAGAATACTCCAAAGCCGAGTGCTTCAATCATCTTCGCCATGACCTCCGAGTACTTTTACCAAATCAGAAACTGTGGAGGGCTGAAAAATAAAGTCAGGTGCATCAAGTGGCAAAAAGCAATGATATTGTATCCAATCAATTGCTTGATAAACCCAAACAGCACCTTGACTATATAAAAAAAAGTCAGCGGGGCAACTATATAAAGCTTTACTGTTTGACACCTTTTAAGATGGATTGTACCAACTCCTAAAAAGTTGAGTAACTGCGGTATAAAAGGATTTTAAGGTATTGGGCACTTGATCACGCACACTTTGGCCTAAGCAAAAAGTGCCTAAGTCCCTAAAAGAACGTGACAGGCCACACCTGAAAATATGGGCTGCAGACATATTAGGCCTAGGCCAAAAAATATGCCTTCGACACCCTTTAAAGGATGACGCATGTAACATGCTCCCGAGTAATAAATCTTCCGGGTGATATGGACCAAGTGTAGCTTATATGAATAGCTTATGATCTGAGTGATTATCCCTTATGAGATACTCCAAAATGGATATAATAATTGAATCACGACTGGCGCAAGTATTCGGTTGATAACCCCTACGGGGAATAATAAATAGTCCAGTCTTTGAGCATAGAAAATAGACTCATGACTATGAATCCATGTTGAATGTATCCGGAACAAGTCCAAATTGAAGATATAATCCTCGTGTTTGAGTTGATAAGCCCCTGAGCATATATAGCTTGTCCTTCTGTCATAGTCAAAATTATCCATTGGCAATAGCTGATGCAGTCGACATGAAGGCAAGATGACGAACATGGGGATGATATCGCCCATCAAAGCGTATAGGCGAGAACACCAGTCGGCGATGATAACGGCGATGGGGTCGGCTGGCTAATGGTGAAGACATAGACGCCTAACAACAGTGGTGGAGTCCAACCGTATAGTCGAAAACACCAGTTGGCAGTGCCGAGGGCAGCTGGCGATGGGGTCGGCAGCTCCATGGTGTAGGAGAACGTTCTCCTAAGAGAATTGATTCACGGAGGTTGCCGATGAAGTTAGCAACTTGATCGTCTCATCAATGATGAAATCCAGCAAGCTCCCAAAACTTCCAAGGTCGAATAATTTCCTTAGTTGGTTTGAACGTGGAGCAAAGCCGTGAATAGTTGCTTCTGTTAAATAATCATGGGCATGCAGCATCTATGCTTTGTGTTGATGCATGTTGTGTATATGCATAACGTGTCCTTCCTGTACATGTCCAGGGAAAAAGAAATTGTTGACCATGCTGAGCGTGTATCCCGGCCGTGTAGCCCGCCGTTGCACTACTTTTGGCTTGTGAATATTTGACGTAGGAATACGGCCGAATAGACAAGATCCTGACAGACGATCGAACTTGCCAAAGACAATTCATCCCCAACTCCTCATATATATATATATATATTGGCAGCAGTAGAATTTGGCAGCAAAGCTAATGACGATATAATGATGCCGATCAACAAACTTGTAGATTGGATTCATTGATATGTGATCCCAAACATGTAGATTAAATATTGAACTTGATACTTTAAGAAACTTGGAGTAGATTATAGCAGCGTCCAGAAACCAAAATTGCCGGTGAAATAATTGGAGTTGCTGAAGTAAAATGTCTGCTCCGAAGCAAAGATGAAGATAATGACTCCTGGAGTTGATTTCCTCAGCTTGACATAAAATTTGTCAAATTTTGAGCATTGTATTTGTGTAGCCCCCGACTCTTTGATTAGTTGGGAAACAACTGAACATAGAGTCGAGAATACAGTTAGAGGGAAAATCTCGAGACGAATCTTTTGAGACTAATTAGTCCATGATTAGACATAAGTGTTACAGTAACTCATATGTGCTAATGACGGATTAATTAGCCTCAAAAGATTCATCTCACGGTTATAAAATTAGTTTTTTTTCATTCGTATCCAAAAACCCCTTCCGATATCCGATCAAACATCTGATGTGGCAAAAAAAAATTTATTTTCACGAATTAAACTAGCCCTTTGAAGGTAATTTTTTTTTAAAAGAGATGAGTAACTTGAGGTTGGAGCCTTGGACACGGTGTGAACTCCCAAGTACGAAAGTCTAGTTTGCCTGCGTCATTGTAGTGCATATACGCCTTGGACACGGTGTGAACTCCCAAGTACGAAAGTCTAGTTTGCCTGCGTCATTGTAGTGCATATACGCCTTGGACACGGTGTGAACTCCCAAGTACGAAAGTCTAGTTTGCCTGCGTCATTGTAGTGCATATACGCCTTGGACACGGTGTGAACTCCCAAGTACGAAAGTCTAGTTTGCCTGCGTCATTGTAGTGCATATACGCCTTGGACACGGTGTGAACTCCCAAGTACGAAAGTCTAGTTTGCCTGCGTCATTGTAGTGCATATACGCCTTGGACACGGTGTGAACTCCCAAGTACGAAAGTCTAGTTTGCCTGCGTCATTGTAGTGCATATACGCCTTGGACACGGTGTGAACTCCCAAGTACGAAAGTCTAGTTTGCCTGCGTCATTGGAGTGCATATACGCAATGAGCCAGCCCTCAATTCCATTTCCACCGCATCTTTTGTTAGTCAAAGGATGGGTAATTGTATGCGGCCGCCTTTTTTTCCGTGATGGATGTTCTCATGCCTCAGCTGCATTTCTGGAGCAAAGGACCTGACAGTTCGATCGAGCGAGCCAGCGGCTCTGATTGTTTGATAAATCGTAGGATATACAAACTAAGCAAATAAAAAAGATATATACGATAAAACTTAGCGATTTAAATTGAGTTCTGAAAAACAAACTACGATGAATTTTTTTTTTTTAAATCAAGATGTAGATGAACAGGAGTTCGAGAGTTTGAACTTCGAGTAGCTAGCAAAGTCAATCTGAACAGAGTGCACGGTAGATTCGACCTTTTCTTATACGGTGAAGCTCAATTTTGGGTAGATATTTTATTCGTCTCTTTACTAGTGATAAAAAAAGATCTAGGCAACGCAGTGTGACAAAAACAACTAAAAACTAATTACGAAATCAAACTATAACAAAAATTAAAATCAACTTGTTGAACTTTATGGGAAAAGCTGGTCATGTGATAGCGAGTTGTAGGTAATAAGTTCAAATCCATAAAATCAAGATATACCTCTTGGATCTCTCTTTTCTAATATGTGTTAGGAGACGAATTCGTAAAAGTGTTGTATTGCTTGTATATTGGTGTATGTGCATGTGTAACAATAATTACCACTTTGGTTATGGATGAACGGTAAAATTCAAACAAATTTTATAAAAAAAATACATTTCAGTTTGATTTTATTACCTGTTTACCAAGCAATTTCTAGATTCCTACCGGCTTGTCTGATCACCACGATGACTGAGGCTGTGTTCTTTGCTCCTAGTCCCAACCCCTCCCCCTTGTTTCGTTTCTATATAAAAGTTGCTTAAAATATCGTAATGATCCATTTTTTTTTAAAAAAAATAGCTAATACTTATTTAATCACATGTCAATAAATTACTCCGTTTTCCGTGTGGAGGAGTTTTGTTCCCATCCACCCAAAACGAACACAACCTGAGCAGTTAAAATGACTAGCCCCAACGTTTGGCATATTGAAGAAAAAAGTAAAACGACATATTTACAAATGAAAAATAATTTATGAATAAAACTTTTATCTATGTGTTCTTAATAATCTAAAAGCAAAGAATAAAAAATAAACTACAATGAGAAAACCCCAAACTCTAAATTTTAAAATTTAATGGATCAATATAATTTTTTTAAACAACTTTCATATAAAAATATTTTATAAAAAACGCATCGTTTAGCAGTTTGAAAAGCGTGCAGGCAGAAAACAAGAGAAGTTGGGAATCAGGGGCAATGAAATACAGTGGGTTCAGATACACGTACATACTTAGTATTGTTTTCCTCTTTAATTATTACTAGAAAAATGCCCATGCGTTACAACGTACATGAGTATAAATACAGTTATAATCATTAATTATGTAGTAATAACTCTTTAATTAGTGTATGAGTCTGTTTCTAACCGTATTGGACAATAAAGTTCGTTCGCTTTTGAAAATACATATATGTATATGAGTCGGGTTATAGTTCCGTTCGCTTTTCGAAATACATAATGAGTCGTATAAGAAATCTCTTGAAAAAAACTAGCATGCTAACTTGACATTATTTAATCTCTTGAAAAAAAACTCACATACTAACTTCACACGATTTTCTAGAAATATATATATACAAACGAATTCTCACAATGAACAATAATAAGATTAAAATAACATTCAGCCGTTGCAACGCACGGGCAGCAAAGCTGATGACGATATAATGATGCCGACATACTTGTAGATTGGATTAATTGATATGTGATCCTCGCGGTGGGACGTGCGACGTGGAAGGTCGACGTATGTCGCGGTGAAAAAACTCTAAATCTTTGATTTGTGCTCGACGAAGATTGATGCAACACCTCTTGACGTATGAAGATGGCAGTAGAACTTGGTCTTGTTGCAGATGTTTCATTTGGAGGAAAATAGATGATGTTGTCCAACTCGTTGAATCTGAATTAATTGGTTGATAACTCCAAACTCCCGAACATGTAGATTAAATCTCAAACTTGATATTTTGGAGTAGATTGTGATGGCGTGGAGAAGCCAAAATTGCCGGTATAATAATTAGAGTCGCTGAAATTAAATATCGGCTCTGAAGCGAAGACGAAGATAATAACTCCCCGAATTGACTCGTTGATTGATTAATTGCTTCATTTTGACATAAAACTTGTCGAATTTTGTGAGTCTTGTATTTGTGTAGCCCCCGAATCTTTGGTCAGTTGAGAAACAACTGAACATAGAGTCGAGAACTGTAGCTTCTTGTCAGCTTGCTTCACTGTTCCTATAGGCTGCAGCAGCTTGCAGCCGAACAGACCCTTTAACAATGCATAAAGTTTTCCGGATAAAACATGCAATTTCTTTCATAGCTTTTAGTACCAGTTACTAATACATGGTGCATAATTTAGCTTAACACGGATCCATATGACAACATTAATGGGGTTTGAGCCCTTGAAGAATTTTTATGTGAACCATAAAACTACATTTATTAAAGTAAAAAAAAATAACACAATACATACTATGATACCTGGCCACCCTTAGGCCCCTTTTTGGGGAGCTTAAGATTATGAGAATCTGCTAGTTGGTAGCTAGCTTCTTAGAATCTGGAGAAGCTGGGTTTTCCAATTTTTGGGTTCTAGTTCATTATTTGGATTCTAGTATTCTACAACTACATATTCTTAGAATCTGGGTGACAATCTGAATTGTTTGGAGGAGCTGAAGATTCTGTGAAAAGCTACAGCTGCTAGAAGCTCCCCAAAACAGGGCCTTAGATTGCTCCCTTCCCCCCAACCCTAATCATCACGCTGGACATCATTTCCAATTTCCTATCACATGGTTTGATTGTACTACCATGCCTCCCACCTGTTGGATGCTAGGTCCATGTGCCACTTGACCTTTCTAGTCATGTAGGAGGACCACACACCATTCACTAGCAAACAATGCAAAGCATTTTATTAGATGATAGCTCCATAATACGAGCCACTCGCAATACAAACAATTTTGTGTTTCATCCTCTAATTAATTTTCTAATAGCATTTATTAAATTTCTTATTACCAAATTCATTGGAACTTTTTACACTACAAACCTTATGGCAAAAATATCCCGAATAAACCCTTACAGTCCAAAATATAAATATCTCTTTTCTCATTCTCCTCTCTCCCTCTTCTACTTTTGAATCAACCTTTCACATTTGTTGTTATTATCCTCACCTTTGTTCTTCACCACCGCTTCATCTACCCGACATCATTTCCAATTTCCTATCACATGGTTTGATTGTACTACCATGCCTCCCACCTGTTGGATGCTAGGTCCATGTGCCACTTGACCTTTCTAGTCATGTAGGAGGACCACGCACCATTCACTAGCAAACAATGCAAAGCATTTTATTAGATGATAGCTCCATAATACGAGCCACTCGCAATACAAACAATTTTGTGTTTCATCCTCTAGTTAATTTTCTAATGGCATTTATTAAATTTCTTATTACCAAATTCATTGGAACTTTTTACACTATAAACCTTATGGCAAAAATATCCCGAATAAACCCTTACGGTCCAAAATATAAATATCTCTTTTCTCATTCTCCTCTCTCCCTTCTTCTACTTTTGAATCAACCTTTCACATTTGTTGTTATTATCCTCACCTTTGTTCTTCACCACCGCTTCATCTACCCCATCGCTGGCCACTGCCCTCCCCTCACTGTTCCATCCCCTCGCTGTCCACTGCCGTTGCTCAGATTCTATTCTCTCAACTTCCATCTGTTACTATTGTATTCTTGGTGACCAACAGTGGCAGAGCCAACTAGAGGCCATGTCTAGAGCTCAACTCTATTTTGTCACCTAGCTAAATTCTTTACAAATTCATACATTTTTCTGAATTTTATATAAAATCTACATGGAGTTTGGATCTTAGACCTGGGGTTTAGGGTTTAGCTAGGCTTTAGGAGTTTGAGCCCTAGTCGTCCTAGGCCTGGTTCCACCCCGGGTGGCCAATGCGCTCATGCTGTCCTCCCCAATCCCGTTTGCCATGTCATGGAATCATCTCAGATCTTGCAGCCTTAGAGGTAGAGTGGTTTAGGGTGGTGTGCACCTTCAACGATTGAGTGACATGGAAGTCGTAGAGGAGCACCAGATTTACTAAGTTGCGGAGTGGCTTGGGTCAGTGTCTTCAACGATAAACGATGGTGAAGTTGTTGGATCTACTTGTTGCTGGGTCAGGCCATATCGACATATTGGCATCGGAGTGGCTAGGCTCTAGAGTCTAATCTCAACGGCAAATAGCAACATAAGATAGAGGTGACTCATCGAACAAACATTCCTAGTTTTGCTTGGTGGGACAACTTGTTCACACAATTCAGCTCCCTAAGCAATGGCTTCATATGTTGGAGTTACTTTTAGCTAGGATACCTATGTCATTTGCAGATTATGGAGATGGCACGAGGTAACCCGTTAACTAGGGTTTAGTTCTAACGTGAGCCTAAATCGTTGTAAATGCTCTATTATAATCTATTGGTATAGCATCTCAACCACTATTCACGCGGCATCTATTAGCCCTGTTCGGTAGGCAAGTGTAACATCTGGCTGCAGCCAGCCACTGTTTTTTTTTATTTGTTATGCTTGGTTCACTGTTCCTGCGGGTACAGCAGCGCTACAACCCTTGTAGCCGAACATATCCATTGTTGGTGTAGCTCAACCACTGTGTAAAGGATAACCTCCAATGATCCTTCTAAAACGTGAATATCAACCAAATCAGGTGAGATTAGAATTAATTTTCTTAACCGATTCTTTCTTTTTTGAAAAGAAATCTGATCAGGATCGATCAATCAAGCGGTTTCTAGAAAACGAACCGGTTTGTCGTCACATTTTCAATCCCTGTTCGAACCCACAAAAGCTGACATGCACGCACAGTGTCGCCGATCCAGTAGGACCAACAGGCGATTTGCATCAACGGATGGTCAACCTCAGCTTTTCCTCCCCTTTCCATGCGGTTGCAGCTGCCGAAGGCCGTAGAAACCACCACCACAGCCACATCCGCCAAATCGCGTACCAGCCGAACAAAAACACCCCGTCCTTCTTTCGCGTGCCCGAGCACACCGCTTTTATCACCACCCACACTGTCAGCATCCCTAACTATCTTATATATACTCCATCCCTCCCATAATATAAGGGATTTTAGATAAATAAGACATTTCCTAGCACAATAAATTTAAACAGACAGCCTATCAATATTTATTGTACTAGAATATATCACATCCACCTAAAATCTCGAATCCTAGTCTATCACATCCACCCAAAATCTCTTATATTATAGGACGGAGGGAGTACACCTTTATAAAAAAAAAGATGATTGAGTGTGATACATTCTAGTACAATGAATCTGAACAGATATTTGTACGTATTCATAGTACGAAAATATGTCATATTCAGTACTAGGTTGATTTTTTATGGGACGACGTATATTCAGTACTAGGTTGATTTTATATGGGACGGAGAGAGTAAGACATCTATCTATTATATTATTAAAGGAATAGAAAAAAGAGCCTCCACGTTCGCTCTCATGGCTTAGAAATTCTCACATTAATCGGAGAAAAAGAAAAAACAGAATCCATATAGAAATACAATTTAGAAATAGTTGAAATTCGGAATTAAAAATAAGGAATATTAGAAGTAAGGTATAGAGTCGATATAGAATATACAATTAGGAAATAACTGAAATTCAGAATTAAAAATAAGGAATATTAGAAGTAGAGTATAGAGTCCATATAGAAATACAATTACCCTGGTGGTAAGCCTGGTTACCACAGTAACCAGTGGTAAGGGAAACCCTGATTGTGGTTGCTATTGCATTTTGTTATTGTAAATTTTCCGCTACTTAAGGGATTGGATATGGTATCTCAGTTGCACATAGGAGCACTAGATGTTGTATGTAGTTTCTGACCATCTATATCATCATCAACAAAACTTATATCTGAAGTTCTAAATGTACTTCAGTTTGTATAATAGTGAGAACATTTCTCATTGAATGTGAGCACAAATTTCTACCAAGATCATTTTCTTGGTTGTGTTGGGGATAGTCAGGTCACAGTCATCTAGCCATGGATTTGAACTTTATGAGAAAGCTGGTGAATAACACATGTGATTGAATAATTTTTTTGTGAAAATGGTGGGCCAGTCCCAATCTATCCAGTGTAGTGAGCACTAACTTAAAGCATTAATTCTAAGAGTCCCCTTTTAAACACTAAAGTCAATATAGTGAAATTCCGAGCATTTGACAGATTCAAGATAAGCAGTACCTTAGAGGACGTTTTGAGATACGTTTTCACCTCAAATCCATCTAACCCTGAATGATGAACTCTTAGTTATTCGGTTTAACTTTTATCAAGAGGTTGTAACTATAATAAGTAATAAGGTGCATTAAATTGGTCATATAAAAATGAATCACAAAGCATGTAAAGTAAAGGCATCATATGCATAACCACAGAGGAGAATTTTAAATAATAGATCAGCATGGGAGAGACTGAGTTTTAGATGAACATGTCAATAAGTCATGCTGAGAAAACAATGTCATGTTAAGGATTACATGAATTCATCATCAACTGTCAAAGGAATAAACAGCTATATTGTCAAGTAGAGATATGAACAAAGAAGGTCGATGATGCTTTATCATTAAAAGGCATGGTCTAGAATGCTTACCGATGTGATAGTGTACATTCTTCAATTTATCCAATGCATTCCTATCTGATCTGCACATCCCAGAAATAGCAAGCTCAAAGAACCACAATATCCTGATTAATCTCTAGAACACTACTACTGAATTCCTTAATTAAATTTCTCTGCATCACATGATTACATATCTAACACTAAATTGAGATGCTTGTCCCAAATATTAGTTGTATTTACCTTCTTGATAACAATATCCCAAGAATCATCATCCAAGAAATCCCGTCAACTTAAAACTACAATTTCAAGAATTTTGCTAACGATATCTTTATGTATTGACTATTGAGTCAGAAAAGCTATCAACCAAAATTTGCAAAAGAAGCTTTGCTTGGACTGCATCCTCTGGTCACCATCTCAAAAACTGCAGCCCCTTCATTTGGCTTCCCCGTTTTGCATAATCCCTTTATCAAGACATCATAAGTCGTTGCGTTTGGTCCATATCCTCATTCAACCATCACATTACACACCTGCCCAGCCTCCTATAACTCCACATTTTCACATAATCCTCAAATAAGTGAATTCTACGTTAACAGACTCGGTTTGAAACCCCTCTCGAGTTCATCAACCAGGATCCTTTCCTTGCAAACCATTCCATTCTTGCCCAACCAATAGATCAATGTGCTTGTGACCACATTATCTGGTGGCACGTTCTTCTATACCATCCATCTCCGCATTTCATATGGCTCATTTACTTTTCCACCTTGGCATAGCACATCACCTCACTTATTTGCGTGCCTTAGCAGATTTTGTGACCTCATTCGGTTGTAACCTGGCCACATCCATAATTTTGGCTGCATGTTGGAGCATTCCGCACTGGCAGTAACTGCCAATGAGCAGAGTGTGCATCGTAGCATCTGGTCTACAGTCACTCGCAACTATATCATCATAAAGATTCTGTGCACACTCAAGATCCCCCTTTCCCACAGTGGACAGCGAGAACCGTGGTGTAGGTGATGGCATCTGGGGTGATCCCCAGGCCAGGCATTTCATCGAGTACCTTGAGGGCAGCATCCAGGTCACCGATGCCAACAAGCCCCTTGAGCAGGAATGCAGGATGTTGCGGTAGCCGATATACGAGATTGGGTGTGATGTAGAGGTTAGTAGGCACATCGCAAGAGAGCACGGCAGCAAAGCGGAGGCGGCGCGCGGAGATGAGAGAATGAAGGAGGCGGCGCGGCTAGGGCTGGACGGTCGAGGTGACGGTGTGGTGGGCGAGTGGCACGGTGGTGGTCTTTGCGGTGGAGAAAGAGAGGGCGGTGCAGCGTCGGCGTCGGCGGGCGTACACTAACAGCGGCGGCATGGGCGGAAGGAAGGGAAGAGACAAATTCACAGGGGCTGTTCTTAAAATTCCATAAAACATTCTACAATAGGGCCACTCTGTAAATTCCCATTTTTCTCTTTGTGAAATCATGAAAGCCCTCATTGTAAGTGAAGAAAACTACCTCGTTTGTTCAATATAAGATATTTTGGGTTTTAAATAGATTAATGCACGGGTTCATATATGTGTCAAAATACCATATTTATCCCCACTAAGACCCTGTTTGTTTCAGCGATCTAGATTATTGAGTCAGATTACTGTAATCTGGATTATAATAAGCTGGCGTAGAATGAGCTATGAGTTATTTGTTTCTCTGGACTATTGGAGGCATGGATTATTGGGTTTGAAAGGCCAAAGTTTATAATGTCCTCAGCTATTTTGGATGCCTTGCTCATCCTTTTTGTCACTATATACAACAAATACATATTTTGAAAATAGCTAAAAAATAATGTCATGTATTAATAAATAAATCATTCATGACAACTTTTTTATAATAGAGTAAACACCAAATTATTATCTCCTAGCAAATATAACATCGGAAATATTATCACACAAGATATTTGCGTCTCCCTCTTCGTCTCCAAATTGACTAGCATTCGCTTGAGATGAAGGCATCATCATATAGTTTTCATCATTATCACACCGATCAAACTCTTCCCACTCAATTTACTATCTCGAATAAAATTATGAAGCGCCATGCATGCATGTATAGCATCGGATAACTCATATGTCCAACAAAATTTCTCCATTTCATCTTCAAAATACCAAAAGAACACTCAATCATATTACAAATAGATGAATATAAGTGGTTGAACACCTCCTTGTCACTAGAATGCCTAGTGAAGGAGTCGGCACGCAGTGACGGTCCAGATCAGGGAGAAGCCAGAGCGTGGGGTGAAGAAGACGGCGGCGGGGCTAAGGTAGGAGGGGCCCGATGCTCGCGTGACCAGGGGACGAGGCAGTGGCGCACTCAGCCGACGGAGGAGGAGGCCGATGCCCACGAGGCCGGGGCAGATGCACACGCGGAGTAGGGAAGGAGTCCGACGTTTGGTTGGATGACAGAGATGGGTAATTTCTTTTAAGTATCTTGGGGTAGTGGGTCTTTAGCCGTGAAATAATATGGAAAAAAAAGCACTTTTGGAGAGATTACCAGATTATTACTAATATGGCTTATATATTATCCATTCATTTCAAATTACTCATAATAATCTAGATTATAATAATCTTAAACTAAAACAAACAGGGTCTAAGGGTTACTTAAGTGCTATTCTCTCAAGAAGCCATATCACAACAATTGTTGTTAGCCTTTGGATAATTCATCAATGGTGCAAATTGCATCTTTTCTTCCCAAAAGCTGCACCATATAACTCAATCATTTATAACCTTTGGATAATTAGAAGAAGGGGAAGAGGCCAAAACAACTTATAATATGAAACGGAGGAAGTAGTAGCCATTTGTTTTTTCAAAATGAAATGCACAGGCAAATATGAAGTGGAAAACATAACTCGCAATTTTTTTTAGATGGTGCACAAATATTATATTAAACTAGATGGGTACCCACGCGTTGCGAGCGGGAGAATTGTGTGATAATATAGTAGATATGAGTTCTCTTTCTTACCTACTATACGATTTTTTTTCATGTATTTATATATTTTGTACCTTTATAATTATCCTAAGGATATAAATGGTTTGGTTGTATGGTGTGCCTTTTGGGGGGAAGAGATGCAATTTACACTCTTGATGAATCATCCAAAGGCTAAAAACAATTGAGGTGATGTGGCTTCATGAGAGAAGAGAGAATTAGCATTAACTACACTTAGTGGGGATGAACTTTATAGATATATAGGATAAGACAAAAAAAATTACAAGCAAGATATTACAAGAAAAATTCTATCTCTTTCTTCCATATTCCCTTTTTATAGAAGAAAAAGATATTGAGATTCATTCCACTTTTACCCCCGAACTATTTAATTGGAATGTTTAACCCTCTAAACTATTTTTTTCTCATTTTATATCCCAAACAATTAAAAACGGTTCACTTCACTTCCCTAACGCTACTATTTTTTTCTCTATATAAGCCGTATTTTGCACTTTGGCAAAATAAGATATGTTCACAACAAACAAAAAATTAAGTCTGATTTAAACATAAAATTTCAAACAAACAACCATGAAAATATTTTAAAAAATAAAACTTTGATAATATAGCCATATATGGCTCTAACAAATTTCATATAAAAAACAACTTCAATAAAGAGCAATTAAAAAAGAGAAATGTTCTTATGAAGTAAAAAGAACCATTTTCAATAGTTTATGGGTAAAATGAGAAAAAAATACTAGTCTGTCCCAAAAAAAGCCAAACTCTGGCTATGAACCTGGACACATGTGTGTCCATATTCGTAGGTAGGATTGGACTTTTTTTTAGGACGGAGGGGGTAGTTAGGAAGTTGAGTGATTCTTTGAATTAGTTCAGAGAAGTAAAATGGACTTTTTTTTTCTCAAATTTTCTAATATCACACTAACTACATGCGGGGTGGGGTTCTTTAATATTTTTTGAGGAACTTTTTTATAATGTGTTTTTTTTTATCGTTTCCATGGTATATTTTACCCAGTAATAGCAAATGATTTTTACCGTTTCCATGGTATATTTACCTAGTAGTAGCAAACAAGCCTGCCAGATCTTGCGGCCAGGTAAATAGTATTAAAAGTATATTGAATCCTAAACATAGGCATAAAACTTTTGTCCATCGCAGTCTAACCATTTAAGAAAATTTGAACAGCCATAATAATCAACCGGAATAGCTACTGAGTAATTCTCCTTG
>CM020185.1:4032027-4049460 GCA_009805545.1 Oryza longistaminata | reverse complement strand
TTATGGTAGTATGCCTTTGTAGACTATGTATCCAGGTCATGTAGCTTTGCAAGTTGCTGCCAGCTTAAGTCAATAAATAACAGCGGAAAGCTTTTGAATTCGGCCGCACTGATTGAACAGATACATTGTCCCGTTTTTATAGTATTAGCGCTCTTACTCCGACACACTTTCATTCTTCCCGTATGTAACCTCATGCATCCACAAAACTTGATCTCTGCACAGAACACTCACATAGATTGCACCACACTGCCACTCGAGTACATTCGCAAATAATTTGAACATCCAAGAATTCCTTTTCTGGGCTGAAAACAACAATGTGCTGTTCACTCAAAATCCAAGTCTGAAGTGTCAATCTAGCCAGGGTCGGTAGACAAAATAAACACCCTTTCACTTTGCGCCTAGAATGCAATACTAGTACTAGGCTTAAAGCAGGAGTTGCAAAAAGAGCTGGAGGATGGCCTGGCGCACCCCAACCATCCCATAAAAAACGCCCCCACCTTTAATAGATCTTTTGCTTTAGAACCTAATATTTTTTGTATATTCCAGCTCCATCCAAAAGTCTCTGGGTTCTATGTTTTTTTCTGGGTTTTCCAAATTGAAGATGAAGCATTAAATTTGTAGTCTCCAATATATCAAGACAACTGAAAGTGTTTGTCTTTTTTTTCTAACATTGCCTACAATTAAATTGTTTGACTGGACCCAAGCAGGCGGCGGAATCCACGAACATAAAAAAATTTGGGGGGGGGGGGGGGGCTCAATTACCACAGTTTCTTCAACCTCCAGCCACTTAAGGAGCCATTCTGAACTTTAATTATTCATGGTGTGAAAAAATGAAGGGGTGCTCCGGGGGTACTCCATGGTCTTGTAGGGTGTAGGGGGCTCGAGGTCCCCCTGCATATTTTTGTACTAGCCAAAGAAAATTGTAACAGTTATGGTGCCTGAAATTCACCCGAGTCGCCGGCGTGTCGTTTCCGGTTTAAGGGGTACCGTTTCGCGACCGTGCCTTTGGCTACTTTTAATATTGTGTTTTTTTTTCTAAGTTCTTCGTGCACTCGTATTAAATGTCCGATACTGAGTAGTTTAAATGATCAAATATGGTCAATTACCAAGCGCGACTTCGAGGATCGTTTTCGAAAGATGCTACCAGAATTCCGGACCGTCTTCAGACTCGTTTGTCACCCTTAAGTAACAGTTTCTCGATTTCGTTTGCGGACTGCTATCAAATTTAAGCTATATGCATATCTGCCTTTAGATTCACTATTTTCCGTTCCCATCTTCATGCATACGGCCTTCCACATGGCGGAAACTTTGTTCAAGCTGTGTACATGAAGAACAGTGAAGTTTAACATGGTGCAACGAGTCTTCTCTTTCTTGTCTTGGGCGAGGGGGGTTTCCCGCGGGGAGTCATGGTAAATCACTTTGTCGCGACCATAACTATGAAGCACTGCTTATTTATAATATTAAGTTGTTTTGGATTTTTAGTCAGACTTATTTAACATTGTGGACGACAACAAATTAGTTTTATTAATATTAACTTTAATATTTTGATATAATATATGCTGTTCTTGCTGTTGATAATATTGCTTTTTGTTCTTCATTTTTAAAACTTGATCAAACTAAATATATAAAATGAAGACCCTGTAAGGAGTAGCTATCCAGATATGGAGAGGGAAACGAGGAAATACTTATCACATACACCTGTACCGCACGTATTATTATCGATTTTGTCGGCAGGCATGCATACACAACAGATCAGTACACAATCAAATCTGTCTACGCAACGTACACATAATCAAGCCACGTGTGTGTACACACATCATATATAGCACAATCCCAGATCCTGTAACTTAAATTATTCCGTCTGAACATAATATGGATATTAGAACCCTACTCCATGAAGCATGGCAGCGTACGCGCACTGCAATGCTGCTGGCGCATAATTAAGTATAATATTTGGGTCGTTCCAAAAGTTTTAATACAAGTATATTGTAGAGAGGCAAGCACCACATGCAGTATACATAATATGCATGCATACCTTATGTATAGCATGTAGATTACTCACGTACGTATACGTATATAATATGCACGACGTATCTCTCGAGCGCACTTAATTAAACACAACCACAGCGGAGGACTATCCGACATACTTTACAGGATGTCCGCGGATTTTGACCTTTCAGATTGACCGAGAGCATTAACCCTTGTATGGCTTGCGCAAAAAAAGGCAGGTAGCAGCGGTTGTCGCTTGGGGGAGGCTTGAGAGCTGCCGAGCAGCACGCCTGCGTTCATGACGGGTTGGCCAAAGTACCGACACTGATGCACCGCGCTGAGGACATTAATCAACGCCAGCGGACACTATGGGGGCCGTGCGTTCGAGCATGGCGCGCCATATGACAGGCGCAACGGTGCCGGTGAAGGTGTTCTGTGCGGCGATGGCGTCGAGGGAACTGGAGTTGGTTGCAGTGGGCGTCGGTGTCCACACCTGGGGCTCTGTAGCTGGGGCTCGAAGTCCAGTCGCGGGTTGGTTGCCGGTGCGCTTGGCATGGGTTCATTTGCCCATTCACAACAGAAGCCAAGGCGCACAACAACTAATGCGGAAGAAAACAAGGCAGAGTTCATTGCCTTTTGCTTGCCATTGTTGCCTTATGTTGTGTGTGTTTGATAGCTTTGTAGGGTATTAGCTCGTAGTATTTATAGGCATGTAGCTTGCAAGTTGCTGAGCTAAGTCAATAAAAACAGAAAGCTTTTTTGAATTTCGGCTCGACCTGACTTTACAGATACATTGTCCGTTTTAGTTTAGTCTTAACCCAGGACATACTTTCTTCTTCCCGTAGTACAACTCATGCATTCCCACAAACTTGATGCTCTGCACAAAACACCTACATATATTTGCACACATGCATTCGACGTGACATTGCAAATTACATTTTGGAACATCCAAGAATTCTCTTTATGGGTGAAACAACATGTGTGTTTCACTGTCTAATAAATGTGAAAGCTGGTCAATCCTAGGGTGGTTGAATAATAAACACCCTTTTCATTTCGTAGATACAATACTAGTACTGAGGGTTAGCCAGGAGTGAAAAGAACGATGGAGGTGGGCCTGGCCGCCCCCACCAGTCCCATAAAAAACCCCCCCGCTCCCTTTCATATGTCTTCTGGCCTTTAGAAATATCTCATTAATTTTGTATCCCTCCATCCAAAAATCTTGGTTCTATTTTAATTTTTCTGGTCGTTTTCCAATGACGATGAGGCTTATTTGTAGTCTCCATATATCTAAGACTTAACTGAAAGTTGTTAGCTTTTTTTTAACATGGCTAAATTAAATTGTTGACTGGAACCCCAAAGCAGGCGGAATGCCAAGAAACAAAAAAAATTTATTTGGGGTGGGGGGGGGCTCCAATTACACAGCTTCTTTCAACCAGTACAGCCATCCTAGGAGAACTTCTAGTTCTCATCTCTATCAAAAATAAAGGGGGAATGCTCCGGGGGGGTACCATGTGTCTTGTGGTGTAGGGGGGACCCGAGTTCCCCCCTGTCACCCACGTTGGATCCGCCCCTGAACCCCAAGCAACCATCTTATATTCATTGGTTTTGCATGCACTGCATATTGGTTTCTTTATTTGTTTACATGAGGGATGAGAGGATGATCTCAATTTTTTTTGGTCTTGATGATAAAAGAAATATGACCTTAGAATTTTGGGTTAGGAAGGGGTGCTATAGTAGTTATTCTAAAAGTCACGTCGAATTGGATACGGGTGACATGAACCAATTCAAACACGGATAACGTACCAAATTTTTAACGAAAGCATTTTTAATTTTTATAACAATAGAGATAGAGATTAAGTACGAAGGAGATGACCATGTGAATAGCTGAGGAGTGAGAGAGTGGTTGAGAGCGAGATTTGTGAAATTGAATTGAGGGGTGGTGTTGGGTGGGAGAGTAGTTCTCAGTATTCCGGTAATATTCTTTTATTCTAGGGCCGTTGGGATCGTCGAGAAGATTAAGGACGCCACGTCAGCAAAACCTAACAACGATCGTGCAGATTGCCTTGCCTCTTCGTGCATGCGTGCGGCCGCCGTCGATTCGCGTGGATGCGCTGCAAAAAAAAAAAAAAGAGAAAGAAACAGCTTCATACGTTTGTAGGTCTCCAATCTGTCTTATTGGGCCTATTGCCTGTGCCGGCCGGACTCAGCTTCCGGTGACATTGTGTAAGCATGTCACAATGTGACATTCGGTGGATCTCAGCCATCCAAAATGGATCAACGCCTGTTTTGATTGGGCCCGCCTGTCAGGTCAAAAAAAAAAAAGATCCTCATCCATCCATCCCGGAGGGAGCAGGCGGCCCCAATCCATCCATCCCGCGCGCGGCGCTGCTCTCGTTCGCGCCGCCGCGTGATTCGCCGGAATCGCTGCGAGTGGGAAGGGGTGCGAGCGTCGCGCCGCCGTGCCTCGCCGGGCTCGCCGCGAGCGCCGCGCGAGGCGGTCCGCGCTCGCGTCGTCCTCGTCGCCATCGCGGGACCGTGGACCGCCTCGCCCGCCGCGTCCGGCCGTAAAGCCCGGGCCCAGCCGTCCCGCCGCGTCCAGGGAGGCGCGGTGAAGCCGCCGGCCGCCGGCCACGGCCGTCGGCTGCCCTGACGTCGACGAGGTCCGGCCGCCATTGCTCAAGCCACCGTGTCCGTCCCTCTAAAGATCATCTCTAAAGAAAAAAAACAAGAAACCAATCCATAAAAACGCCATGGACGTTTTCCTTCTCGAGACTTTATGACGAAGACGACGCACGACGAGACTTACCAACGAAAACAGCGATCATGTCGGAGTCTGACATCTTCTCCTCTCCCTGGAGGTCGAGGAGAACGTCGACGAAGTCGCCCAAGACGCCGCTCATCCTCCGTGGCCGTCCTCGCCGCGCTGCTCCTGTGGCTCTCGCCGGGTGGCCCCGCGTGGGCGCTGTCCCGTTGCCGTGCACGATGCCGCCGCCGCCGGGCTGCCCCTGACCCCTCCCTGGACGTGGCGGGACGGCAGGGCCCCGGCTTTACGGCCGGACAAGGGGGCGAGGCGGTCTCCGTCTTCGCGACGGCCGGACAAGGACGACGCGAGCGCGGGACGCCTCGCGCGGCGCTCGCGGCGAGCTCGGCGAGGCACGGCGGCGGAAGCTCGCCCCCTCCCCGCTCGCAGCGATGCCGGCGAGTCACGGTGGTGGGTAACGAGAGCAGCGCCGCGCGCGGGATAGAGATGGATTGGGGCGCCCGTCTCCCGCCGGGATGGATGGATTGGGCATTTTTTTTTTTTTACCTGACAGGCGGCCCCAATCAAAACGGCCGTTGGATCCATTTTGGATGGCTGAGATCCACCGAATGTCACATTGTGACATGCTTACACAAAGTCACGGAAGCTGAGTCCGTGCCGGCCCTTCCTTGTTGTATCTTATGACAACTGAGGACAAATGGAGTAAATGTAATCCATATTGTCAAAATATTTTGCATTATTCATATTGGTTACGGCAAACAGGATATAGACATTGAGTGCTTAAAATGCTTCCCGCCTTGTTCCAGTCCTTCACATTTATTTTCTTTAAGAAAAAAAAACTAAGAGTTTACTTCAAACAACATTGCATGGGGTTGAAGATAGACCATGTGTTATGTACAAAACAGTAAGAGAAACACAGAGGGACTGCCTAACAAGTATACACACATGTATTCAACAAATGGAACGTGCTCTCAGAGATATTGTAGGATAATCCCAAGACTTTTGGCTCAAAATCCAATCAATGTTGTGTGCGGTTGGGGGTTGGAGCAGTCGATACGTCATGACAAAACACTATTGATCATATACATTGCTCCCTCTCTGTGTTCCCCTCCATTGAGAAAAAAAAATGCAAAAACCAACTAGAAATTACTTTAAGTTTAACATTCCACGCCATAAGTCATTTTGTTGTAAATGCCCACCCCTATACTCGGTTTTGTTGAAAATCCACCCCAGTGCACACATGCTTGGCGCGAATCAATATATTTTCATAAATTGTGAACCGTCAATGTGGTCTTCACATAATTTTAATACTTCTAGAAGAATAGTCTTAACAATTTCTTTTTTGAGATTCTACATATAGAATTGCTAATGAAAGCTTAAAAATTGCTTGCACCTAGTTCTGCCATATGCAGAAAAAAATATAAAGAATAAGTTTAATGCAAATACTAGGACAAGATTGACTCAATTAGCTTAACCTGTGGTGGCTCTAACTCAGTGATAACAAGCTGATTTGGTTAAGCATATGTGCACTAGGATGGTTTTTACAACAAAACCAAGTTTAGGGTGAATATTTCATCAAAATGACTTATGAGATTTAAGTAAAAAAATGACTTATAGATGGAATGTCAAACTTCAAGATGTTTTTTTTTTTTGAATTTTCCCTTAATGGGCGATCGAGGTTGGCAGCGAACGCACACACGGACCTGAAAGAAGGTTAACACCGCGCGTCACCTCAACCTCCTCGTTGATGCATGTTACAAAACCTCTCCGGTCAAGAGCGAAGTACATGAGAATCCGGGTTCACCACAGAGAATGAGTTTCCTCACTTCTTCTTTTCTTAAAAAAATCATTATATTCAACATTAAAAGTACGTACATGATAAAAGAAATTTCAGCCATACAAGTTTATTAAAGTTTATACATAAGATACCATGTAAGATCATTATGATGATATATAATTGAAATATATTATCAAACTCTTTTTAGATATGAATATAAATTTGTCCTAGATTTTTTTATTTTTAAAAAAGGTAGTCAGCCATCTTATTCATTGTCTTGAAATCTATCGAATATTGTATTGTAGCTCCACCTGAAAATTGATTTACTCTTGATAGAAGAGGAACAAGCTCCAGGATAAGGTTTAGTTATATAAATTCTGCTATCTTAGAAGTAGTACGTACCAGGTCCTGAATGATTTGAAATGATAAGTTCCTTGCATATGCAAATTGTCAGATTGATACCTGCAAGTTTAGCTTGAATACAAGATTTTGCTTGAAATAAGATAGCCTTGGAGTTATGGAGTCATGAATGAAAATGCCAAAGCCTGATTGATCTTCCCATCCGGGAGGCATCAACATATATAGCTCTATTTTCAGGCAAAACATTAATAGAGATATTAGGATTATCTTCCAGAGTTCCCATCTAGTCATCCCTTGCTTCAAAGCTCAACATTTTAGTGAAATTATTAGACATGACATCTGCTGCATTACATATACTTACATAGGTTCCCATTCTTTCCTTTTAAAGTAATATCATTCCTAACTTTCCAAATAAACCCAGAGCATTATAGCATGATTTTACGTAGTATTATCAGATTTAACAGTTGCTAGTAAGCAAGCTAGAATGTCTGAAATACTTTGCATGTTATCTACTATGAGAGTTGATATTGTCCTCTCTTCTGTTGATGGGGCTTTGGGCTAGCATCCACTCAAGGACTACTGCTGTACTGCACAACTGTAATATATACTTACTACCTCCATTTCAAAATATAAGTAGTGCTAAGAAAGTATATGAAATTAATTAGGAGAAGATTTTGATTGGTTGAGAAGTAAATATAGGTGAAAATATTATTATAGTTTAGAAAAAAAATTTAAATGCTAGAAGTTATTTTTTTTAGAATGGATAGAGTACTGTACGTCCGGAGCAACAGGCTTGAAATTGAATACCCGGGGATTAGATTAATTCCCCCTGCCGTGACCACTAGCTGCACGTGTCCCTGGCAACGAAAATGCTAGTCCTGACAGTTTTCTTGTTTTAGAAGCTACTGATATAAAATTGTTTTTGTAGGTAAAAATTTATATTTGTGTTTACAAATTAAGGCTGAAAAATTGTGTTTCCAAATTAAGGCTGAAAAAAATAGATTATGATAAAAAAATCCAAATCAATCATAAATTAAATTTTGAGTAAATTTTAAAATATCCACCTTTTCAACTTAAAGTTATAGAAAAACACTAGCGGGCAAAGCCCGGGTAGTTCTTTCAGTCAAAAGTTATAAGAAAATTGTAGGTATCTGTGGCACATAACCACATGAGATTATTTTATAAGTGTTTCATAAAACCCTACCTTTATTCAAATTCGATTAATTTCAGCATATCCTAAACAATAATTTTTTCGAAGTAGTAGTGAAGTTAAATATCAACTTAAGAACTCAATAATTATAAAAAAAGAGATCATAATTCATAGACACTATATTTTTAAATGTAAGTATACACAATATATATCAAGGGTTTTGTAATACTTTATAACCACAATGCCCTAATGTTATGTGCCACAAATCAAAATAACTAGGGCTTTATACAACTTAATTTAACTATAAATATAGGGTTCTATGAAATTTACTGTTAGGTTTTAGCTGCAATTGAGCCAAAAAAACACTACTATAGAAACGATTTTTTCGGACAAGGGCCCCTCTAATGTTATATGGGCCATAACTGTTCGTGCCTACAAAATTCGCTCCCCCTGGAAAGCGAATAATGGGTCACCCGCATGCAAATACTAATTTTTGCACATACCTAGGTGCAGGCGGACGTCCAACCACATGCTAAGATCGGTTTTGACCGCTTGCAAAAATATTTTTTGTAGTAGTGAGAAATCACTGCTCGTACGTTGGGGACGCTGCCAGATCGAGAAACTCTGTACAAGATCACCTATAAATCCAAAATTTCAAACCGATGATACAAACCATGTTTGGATCATATACAGCGTATAACCTAGTGTTCAGTCTTAGGCCCCGTTTGGTAGGGCTCCAAACTCCAACTCCCAACTCTCAACTCCAACTCTAGAGAGAGCTAGCTCCTATAGGAGCTACAGTGGGTATGAAAGTGTTTGGCTAGATTAGTTAGCTCCGCGCAAATACATTCCTTGTTGGCATTTCGTCGAACACCTGGTTGGCGTCGCCTTGCTACTGCCGCCGCCGCTCAACCCGTGCGCCGTCACCGCCACCCGCCCTCCGTCCGCTGCCAGCGGTCAGCCCACGGGTCACCATCGTGGCCGTCGTCACACGTGCGTCACCCGGCCGCTGCTGCTGCCGCCGCTGCCACGCGCCTACCGACGCCCGTGCGCCTGCAACTGCCGCCATTGCTGCCCGCGCGCAGCCGTCGTCCGCGTGCCTGCCGTAATTGTTCGCGCCTACAAAATTTGTTCCCCTGGAAAGCGAATAATCGGTCCGCCCGCATGCGAAAATACTAATTTTCGCACATATCTAGGTGCAGGCAGACGTCTAACCACATGTTAAGATTGGTTTTGACCGCCTGCAAAAAAAATTTTCTGTAGTAGTGAGAAATCACTGCTCGTACGTATGGAGACGCTGCCAGATCAAGGAACTCTGTATAAGTCAACTATAAATCCAAAATTTCAAACCAACGATGCAAACCATGTTTGGATCATATACAGCGTATAACCTAGCGTTCAGTCTGGTGGACATTTACACAACAAAGTACTCCTAGCTAGCATATATAGGACACGCATAGTCTAGTGGACATTATACACACCAAAGTACTACTGTATATGCCCATGTGGAGAAGATCTTCCGTGTTGATGGAGTGTACCAGTGATGGAGTACCCAGGCACCCAGTTCCACGATAACATGCATGTGCCTAACTCAGCTAGTACATGCGTGGGGTTTTTGCGTATATGCATGCGCAGCAATTTTCTAGCCTGATTTTTCTTATAGTAATCTATCTATCTATCTTCTATCTATTATTATCTACTAAAAGTCCATTAAACTTTCTACAAACGCTCTCAAGCCGCCACGTGGTACTCCTACAAACGCTCCTAAGTCGCCACATGGCACTATCTAATCTCACGTTGATTATCACTTAAATTGGTGGGCCCGTTATTTTACACCATTAGATTAGATCTATTATTAAAAAAATAACTTTCTCATTTATAACATACCAGGGCTACTCAGTACGTATGAGTTTGCTAATGCTTTTGTTTCCGTGGTACAAATGCACATGATTGGAAACAACACGATAAAGCTTTCCTATTCGTGCGTACAAATGCACATGATTGGAAACAACACGATAAAGCTTTCCTATTCTTCGCTGGAAGAAAAAAAGAAACATACACATGTAAACATACATCCATAAAAATCAACGGTCCTTAAAATACTTAAAATATGATTTTTACAATATAAAAATAAATATGCGCTATAATAATTTAAAAAAATTCTAAAAAAAAACATTTAACCGTCGATTTTTATTTAATATGGTGGACCATTGTTTCCCCCATTACATTTACAAAAATATAGCAATTAAATTTATCACGTGCACATAATTAAGCACCGTACTTACATTAGCAGCCGGCCTCATGTCCCCTGTTTCTTTTTTTTCTTTTTAAAATATAATAAATAAATACACCATTAAAAACTATTAGATCTATCATAAAAAACTACCAATTAAATTTATCTCTAAAAATCCCTAAATCACGTGCACATAAGCACTGTATGTAAGTATGTAAGCACGTTGGCCTCACATCACTCTATTTCTTCTTTTTCTTCTGAAATAAAAAACAATAATACACCATTAAAAAATTGAATTCAGCTCAAAGCTATATTTAGGAATTAAAATTAAAATTCAAGGCTTTTCGAAATGTTTGACGCCGTTGACTTTTTAGCACATGTTTGACTGTTCGTCTTATTCAAAAACTTTTGTGAAATATGTAAAATTATATGCCTACATAAAAATATATTTAATACTGAATCAAATAATAGAAAAAGAATTAATAATTACTTAAATTTTTGAATAAGACGAACGGTCAAACATGTTTAAAAAAGTCAACGGCGTCAAATATTTCGAAACGGAGGGAGTATATATATACTAAAAGTCTATTTAACTTTCTACAAACGCTCTCAAGCCGCCACGTGATAGTCCTACAAACGCTCCTAAGTCGCCACATGGCACTATCTAATCTCACCGTTGATTTTCACTTAAATTGGTGGACCCGTTATTTTACACCATTAGATTAGATCTATTATTAAAAAAATAACTTTCTCATTTATAACATACCAGGGTTACTCAGTACGTTTGAGTTTGCTAATGCTTTTGTTTCCGTGCGTACAAATGCACATGATTGAAAACAACACGATAAAGCTTTCCTATTCTTTGCTGGAAGAAAAAAGAAACATACACATGCACGGAAAAAGACAGAAAAAAACATATATCCATAAAAATCAACAGTCCTTAAAATATGATTTCTACAATATAAAAATAAAATATGCGCTATAGTAATTTTAAAAAATTCTAAAAAAAAGAAAAACATCTAACCGACGATTTTTATTTAATACGGTGGACCAATGTTTCCAACCATTAGATTTATATAAAAATCCTACTACCTCCGTCCCAAAATAAGTGCAGCCGTGGAAATCCGTGTCCAACGTTTGACCGCCCGTCTTTTTTAAAAAATTTATGATTTTTTTTAAAAAAATAGTCACACATAAAGTACTATTCATATTTTATCATCTAATAACAATAAATAGTAATCATAATTTTTTTTCAAAAAGACGAATGGTCAAATGTTGGAGATGAATAGTGCAAAACTGCACTAATTTCGGGACGGAGGGAGTAGCAATTAAATTTATCCCCAACAATCGCACGTACACGTGCTCATAAGCACCGTACGTACATAAGCAGCCAACCTCATGTCCCCCTCTTTCTTTTTTTTTCTTTTTAAAATAAAAATAAATAAATACACCACTAAAAACCATTAGATCTATCATAAAAACTACCAATTAAATTTATCTCTAAAAATCGCTAAATACATGTGCACATAAGCACTGTATGTAAGTATGTAAGCGCGTTGGCCTCACATCACTCTATTTCTTCTTTTTATTTCTGAAATAAGAAACAATAAATACACCATTAAAAAATTGAATTCAACTCAAAGATATATTGAGGATTTAAAATTAAAATTCAAGGCTTCTTTGGATTATAGATATAAAAAACAGTATGCGATTTGAATTCCTATTGATTCATCACTATATTAGGATCTCATTATACTATGGTTTCCACGAATATAACATACGAATTCCACGAATATGTCATAACAATTATCAAGAAAAAAAAATCATTTTCTACCATACCATGCAAGAAACACACAAAAATTTAAATCCATTAAAATCATGCAAAATACTCATTTGCCATATGACATCCTACGAACACTCCTAAGCCGCTACATGAAATTAATAAATTATAAAAAATCATATAAAAATTATAAGAAAAAAGAAAAATATTTAGCTATCAGTTCTAACTTAAATCGATGGACCCATTATTTCCAACCGTTAGATCAGTCCATCAAAACACAGATCCCTTCCAACTCCACCTACCTCCTGTACATAATCACTCCTCCCTCCCCAATATCCATACGTACAGAGCGTATAACTTACGTACAACATAATTTTAAGTAATGCAATTAGACTAAAAGTAGAAAAATGACACATTAATTGTTTCGTAGAAAGTAGATTTTTAAGGAAAAAGTTTACATTAATCACTGCCTTATAAATAATGCAGGTATAGTTCCAACCTTTTCATATAAAAGGTTGTGTTGGTCAAATGTGCCTTCATGCTCACTCACGTATATATTATATTTTATAAATAAGAAAATACTCAGAACATACGACGAGTTATAATGCCAGACTCAGTCGATTATGATTTAAATCTTTTAGTGCCTAAATATGCAATGACTGTTAGGATAATTAACACTCGACATTTATTTTTGAAAATATCAAACACTCATATTCAAAAGAAAAAGATATGGGTTGTATAATTTTATACGATATTAACAAGGTGCTCGTAGAGTGAGCTACAAATATTAATCTCGATGATTTATAAATATATACAATCTGGCGAGTGTCATAACTACTTTAAAAAAAGGACAAAGATCATATATTTAAATTATTATCAAATAACATCTTAAAGTAAAAATCGTCTTATATCTATGTCAATAAAATCAGTAAAATAAAAATAAGATGTATGTGCATGCTTTATTCCTTCACATAGCATCGAGGCAATCAAGCTGCTAATGCAAAGGTTGTTTGGTTATTATTTATGCACAAATATGTGATAGTTTGATGTAGGTGGGTCAATAAATTTTTAATTCCCGTGTTTTCCTGCACTCCATTGAAACATCCTTTCTTTTCAATACTCTATTCGATCTACACATGTATTCCTATCATATTTATGTACTTTTTCTATTCTTTTTTTTTCAATCATGTGTTACAATGGAACCTTTAAATTCTTTCACTGTGTCATAACATTTCACAATCATAATAACAAAAAAAAATTATGACAGTTCAAATAAGATACCCGCGCAAATGCGCGGGCTACCTTCCTAGTTAATAAGAAATTCGGTACCATTAGTAGTCGGTTTTGCACGTTAAAGGCGACATACCCATATTAGGAACAGAAAGTCCATATATACGTACGTACACTTTCTACGTCCACGTGTGGTATTATTAACCGGTAGTAAAAAAAAATTCTACTCCTATTAGTTTGAGATGGTTCGTCGTTAGGAGTTTCTACTATTAAGAAGCTGAACATAATAAAAAAAATTTCATCACTTGATCTTTTTTGTCATTATGCAGAAATATGAATATATATATATATATACCCGGTCTGGCCTAGCTAGCCCGACGGTGGGGCATAGGTGCGATCACACTGGACCCCCACCAATATGAGAGTAAGGGATGTTTGGTTGGTTGTGTTTCTTTGCCAAGCTACAATTTAGTCATGTCACAACTTCCTAGGCATGTGTTTGTTTCGCCGTCACAACTATATCATACTACACTTTCTTAACCTTTGGCCGACTTTTTTTTTAGGATAATGGAAGCTTTATTAAGACTCAATCAATTACACCAAGATGGTACAATCCAACTGAGCCAACCCCCGGCCTCTGTATAAAATGCACACATCCAAAAAGGAACCATAAAAGAAAAAAACCTCATCTCAAGCACAGGAGTGTGAAGGAAACATAAAATTAGTGGTTATCAATCCATAGACTAGACCGCCACCCATGCACCTGGGTAAAAACCTACTGCGCCCCCTGGTCCAAACATCATGATACCACTGCAATAGTATCCCGGTTTGTGGAGTATAGTCCAGGTGTGTAGCCACCGAGTAACTAAAGTAATAACCAGCTGCCAAAGAGCATCCTCATTTATCAACATGAAAAGCTTGACTACAATTGTTATGGTGGAGCTTGAGGGCTGCATTGGACAAATTCTAGGGTAGCGAGGCGAGGGAGCTCAAGGATGGCGGTCTGGGATTGGGTGCACGTACGTGAGAGATCGAGAGCCGTGGCCAGCGCACAAACTCGATGGCGGCAGCTGGGGGCGAGAGCTTGAGAGAGTCGCGACCTTGGGGAGTTCAATGCATGCAGTGGCTTGGCACAAGGGCACGGTGGTGGCCAACACAACTGTGGCAACTGCGGGGGGATCGAACTTGAGGTTGGCGGCAATGGGTGACCTCATGCCATGAGGGAGTTTGAGGGTGGCAGCCTTTTGCAATCTCGCAGCTGCTAAAATTGAACTCAAGAAGAAAGGGAGATCGATGGAGCTGGGCTGCCCTGTCCATGCCTGAACTCGATTGCCTAAGATGGAGATGAACAAGCTAGTGGAAAATGGAGGTAACATTACAGGTATTTAACTTCTTACTTTTGAAGGAAATGAAAATGAAGGACACTTCATAGAAATTCGGACGGAATGCTATATGGAGGAACGTTGAACTTAGGTGATTTTTGGTGATATTAAAATGGTTTAGATCTTTCAAATGTTATATATGTAATTAAGCTTATAACTTCCGGCGCTACATAACTAATTTTGCCCTATAACTAACCTACAGTTGACCTGACCCAGTAATGATCAGTACACCAAAAAGAATCTACAAATCCAGTCATCTGTTGCTTTTTCATGAAATGGTGGATGCCATCAGAAAACATTCATCCATCTATATATAAGCTTATTATATATAGTAATTCATCAGTAGTAATTTCTGTTCCGGTAATGGTTTGTGCGTCCACAATTAGTAGCATAACGGGAAAAGAAATTACAAATAGTACTGGGTCACCTTGCTAGTTAATCGGCTATATATTACAAATTAAATTAATTAGTAAATTGTACATCCCTTAATTAGCTTGAGCGTCCATTACGTACATCGGTTAAGTTAATACGTACCACATTAATTAATTACCGACACATTGAGCATTTGATTTGAGCAGCTATAGTAGCTAGCTAGCACCTCAGCGATGCATGCATGGAACCATATGGATCATCACTATTCGGAGCTTGGAGGTGCAGGAGGGAAGCCAGCTGCCGCACCGCCATGGCCTGCAAAACCTTGCTGCCCTTCCTCGCTGAAGCTGCCGGCGGCGCCCTGGTCCACATCCGGCGCTGCTCCTTGCTGCCACGCCGGGTCCCACGCCGGAACATGCCACGCCGGCATCATCGGCGCCGGCTGCCCCATCGGCGGGTAGTAGTACGGCAGCCCCGCGGCGGGGCCGGCCGCTCCAACGGCGCCGGCGGGCCCTCCCGCCGCGAACCCGAGCGCGCTGCCGGGCTCCTCCTTGGCCTCCTCCCGCGGCACGATGTCGACGAGGAAGTCGAACACGTCGGTGCGCGCGATGGCGGCGGCGACGTCGTTGCGCTGCAGGGTGCGGCGCTTGTTCTCCTCGGCGTGCAGCCACGAGCGGATGGTGAGCTCCAGGATGAAGAGCTCGCACGCCTTGGCGAACAGCACGGGCGCCTCCGCCGAGATCATGCGCACGTCCTCGTCCGCCTTCATGATCTTCTTGATCCGCGCCAGCGGCAGCTGGTGGTTCTTGAAGTCCGACGCCGACGCGCGCTCCGCCTCCTGCCGCTGGTACGCCAGAACGCCTGCAGCTGCGCCTGCTGCTGCTGGAGCAGGTGGTGGTGCGGCACCGCCGGCGGCCCGCCCGCGCCAGGCACGCCCGCCACCGGGGCTCCGGCGCCTGCGGCCGCGGCTGACCGGCGTAGGGTAGCTGCTGGTTCTCCATTGTCACCGAAGTATATACGTACCTTAATAATTACAGTCGATTGTAGTAGCTGTGTGTGCTGTGTCTGCATGGGCAAAATTACGGCGATTAATTTACGTGCTAGGACGAATGATCGCTACATGCTCCACGTATGTAACAATGGCTAGCTACATGCAAAGTGTAAACGACGCTTGTAGTTGTTGTCTGTGAGAGCATGTACAATACAGGCTATAAGCCAGCTGTAAACATATTTTAAGGAGATAAATAAGGAGAGAGAAAGGCAGCGGGCTACAGATTGTAGCCAGCTGTAGCACAGGCTCCAAGACACAGTGTGTAAATGACAGGTGGGACCAGGTATTAATAATGTAGTATGTAACTATTGTATGAATGAGCTATTAGATTGCTATATATGAATTGGAACCAATAGTTGGCTATACTATTGAACTTGCTCTGAGAGATCGAAGGATTGATAAGCATTTCTCAATATGTGTGCAAACTGCAAAAGTAAGTAGAGATAGGAGACGTACTCTAGAGCTTCGTTGCTCCACATGTGCGACGGATCAAACAGATGAGAAACTCGAGGCTGGCTATAGGTGGCGAAGTGCATGTGTGGGGGCTACTTATCATCTATCCAGAGGTCATATCATGCATGAAATGAAGCTAAGCGCTTGCAAACACACGGGGTGTTTCCCAGGGAGATCTGGAAGGAGAGAACACAGGAGAATCTTCGATCACAATGAGACCTCGGGTGCCTGGTCTCCTCGCAGAAATGAAGAAGAGGCAAGGATCTGGGCCTTGGCAGGACACAAAGCTACTCCTACAGCTCGTACACTAAACTGCTTTTCCTTTTTCTCCTTACCCTTCGGGTTTGTATTTCTTACTGCTATATTCACAATCTCGTGTTTGGTTCCATTCAAAAAAGTTAGTTATCTGGTATATGATACCAGTAGGATTTGACGTGGTCCGACATTTCTTAATTTCATATACTACTAGATGTTTCTTATTTTTCAGAGATCCATAATTTTCCTAAACCGATTAAGATCTCACCGAAACAAAAGAAGATCGAGGCCGGATGACTTCAGAATAAGTCGACATAGGCATTATGATGGCTAAGGATTGTCCTTTCGTTCAGGAAAGTACAAAAATCAAGGAAAATGCAGATAGAACAAGTAGAACAGTGATGATGAGAGTGAAGAGAACTAGCTACTTCGATGATCAACTACAAAAAGCTCTAGGGAACCAGCCAACAAGCTGTTTTCGTTTAGTAGAAGAGAGGGAAAAAGAACTCTGGTTTGCTTTTCTAGTTCAAGAAAGAAGTGAAGGAAGAATAGAGGAATGATGCAGAAGTTGAAGACACTGCAAATGTAACAGAATTGACAAAAAAAAAAAAGCTGGAAACAAATATAACTATCCATTAGA
>CM020185.1:4016466-4032002 GCA_009805545.1 Oryza longistaminata | reverse complement strand
CAAATTGAAAAACGCAGTATTGTAAACTTTTACTATAAACTTCCGGTCTAAAAACTTTAGTTATAAACTTAGATGATTAGAAATACTAATATAAAAAAATTGAATCAAATTCAATTTGAATCGGAATAAAAACTTTTGACTTATAAACTTTGGACATGGTCTCTAAACTATTAAATGTGTAAATTAAGGTGTATAAAAATTTTAATGTGTAACTTAAGCGTGTTTATAAAAACTTTAGGTGCATAAATTTACTAAAATAGGAAATAAATTGGCCAAAAAGGAAACCAGGGGGGGTAGGGAGGGAGGAGATTAATCGCTACACCCTAATCCCCAGCGATCCAATCGCGAGTAGGATTTCGCAAAAATATACCGACGTTGGGCATGCTACTAAGTCAATGCTCCGTTAATTTTTTAGCGAGAGCATTTTTTCCTTTTTTTTCATTTTTCACATATGGCATATCGTGCTCAAAAAGGAAAGTCATATATTTACATGTTAATTTGTACTGTACCATTGCAAGTTGAAAAGTAATTTTTATTTCCTAAGAGCTATGTCTGCTATTTCTATTTGACTTTCTCCGGTCAATGGCTGCGAAATACATAAAGGAAAGGCAACACTACAAAACCCTCTTATTTGCGCCCAGGCAACAAAATAGCAAAAAGATAAAATCAGTTCTTTTTTCTTCTGGAAGGCAACAACAATAGCACCCAAATTTCATTTTAATGGACAAGTATGGAAAACTGAATAAAATGGTTTGGCTTTGTAGTACGAAAAATATTGGCACTTACTCCCCAAACCCCCCATAGCAAGTTGAAGCATTTCCAACATTTTTAGATAAACGGTTTTGTTGGCAGTTTTGATAGTAATCAAACATAAAGAAAAATATTGTCCAAAATATAATATTTCTATACGACAATGTTTGACTTTCCCATCAAACCTGCCTAAAGAAACAAAGACTAGGTACCAGACAATTGTGACGTTAGGTGACTAGTTGTAGGTGGCTAAATTTGTTGCTATCCTATCGTACGCACACTACTGAAGAACCGGTTTTCCAATGTTGGCCTTTTCATTTTCCTAAGCGGGACAAAAAAATCCTCTTATAACCATTTGCAAAAATAGCTAAAAGAAACCTCTGGATTTAGCCCTGCCTACGGAAAATCATTTTTTCCAGGACAAGACCACTTGAAGATCTGCATATAAAAAATACATTTATTTCCAGTGTGGCACCCTAGAGGTCTGCTTGAAAAATAGATTTTCTCAGGTCCGACCTTCTTTGATCCGTCTGCAAAATTACAAGAACATTATAAATTTTGATTAAAGTCCCAGCGCATCCTCCAACTTCTCTCTCCTCTCCCGTCACATTTTCTCCCCCCCTCCCTCTCCCTCTACCCGGACACGATGGACGACCTGCGGCACAACCAGCCGCCGACAGTGTGAGAGGCGACGCCCGCGTCCCTCCCCTGCCTCCCTCTCTTCCCAGATCCGCCGAAAGGGAGGGTGTCCGGCGTCGCGGATGGCGCGACGGAGGGGCAAAACGGCTGGGATACCCTCCCCTCCCTCTACTTCTCCCTCTACCTCCGGATCCTGAGAAGGAGGAGGGCACGGCCGCGGTGCGGCTCCCCCTCCCTCTCCCTCCTAGATCCCGGCGGAGGGAAGGGTGTCGGCGCGTTGCGACTGGAGGGTGCGAGTGGCGGCTTCAGCTGCGGCCGTGGCTTCCCTCTTCTCCCTACCCAAAACCCTAAACACAAGATCCCAAACACCGGATCTGTGCCGGTTTGCTCGCCGGGAAGACACTGGAACCGCTGGTGGTGCTCTTCCCAACCATTGCGACAACATCCGACGGACTGCAGGCTGCGCAGCGCACGACTACGGCGGCGGCCGGCAACCACGGTCAGGCTCAGCTCCCGCCTCCATCTCCTACTACTCCTTCAGTCCTTTTACCCTTCCGCCTCCTAGATCCAGTGTGTGATGTATTGTGAATTGGAATGCTATATGAATTGGAATCGAATTTGGAATGTGAAATACTATGAAAGTTTTGTGATTGAACTTGGGTTGAGTCGAGATTCGGTGGCTAGATGAAGAGCAGGCTACGCTGCATGGTTTTTTTGTCATTGAAAATGATTTTTACAGGCGGAGTGCATAACCGAGCCGCCTGCTAAAATTGTTTTTTCAGGCGGATGGTATAACTTAGCCACTTGGAAAGTTGATTTTCGCAGGTGGCCGAGACATCCGCCTGCAAAAATACCTAATATTCGCAGGCCTTTACTTACAAGCGCCATCTCCTTTTGTTAATATTTGTTTTCCATTCATTTGACATTTATTTTGCTATTTTATAATCATAGATTCAAGCTCACTTGAATGCTTGCTAAGGCATACGAAAATGCACTTTCTATTGACAATTTACTTCTTTATTTTTCCTTTTTTTATCTTGATCATGTCTTAGTATGCCTTGAATTTGGTCGATCGTGTACGCTATACGTATGTACTTTGAGCCCACCCTTCATTTTCATCTTAGATTCGCCACTGGTTGACCCCTCGCAAAAATAGTTTTTTCTAGTAGTGGCAGGGCTGCAGGCCATAGCTACTGAGCTGTATCTGGCAATGTCGGGTGGTCATGCTAATCCAGACGCTGTGTCACAGAGTGCATTTCCCATTGCCGCCTAATCCTATTATGACGATGTCTACTACTCTTACAGTGGCGTCTGGTTTTGACTTGCAGTAGCAAGTAAGGTTCTTGTCAAGTTGCATCTATGAATCTCTCTCACTTTACATCTTTTCTCAACTTAGTTAAATGTGTCATGTGTTATATACAGCATGTTGAAGCTAGCCTTGTTTCTCTCTAGCGTTTGTCCCTTCTGCTGCCTTTATAAAAAATGTGAGTGTTCTCAACATGTACTGGTGCAACAATATAATCCAGTCAATGTGTAAAGGCCGTGCAAAATTGATTATGTATCCTCCCTTTAGACTGGATTTGAGGTACCCTCATGCCCCATATTACAGTGATTTTAGATGACCCCACATGTAATTGGCACAGGGAGGATAAATCTATTCGTATTTTTTTTAATGTAAAGGGAGGGAATGAATATGATCCAATCACCCGAGTTCAACTCTTGTCTTCAATTTCCTGCCAAAAATTACCATTCTGGCTGTACAAGTATCCTTGATTGGTCGATATGTGCGCCTATATTAATTTCAGATCTGTGATAATGTGGAATACTTGGTTATTGTAATTCTGATCGTGATCATCAGCAGTTTCATCAGCTAAAGTGCCATTTGTTCAGCTTGATGGAAGTTTGGTTTTGTCTTAATGTTAGGACTGGTTAAAGTAAACTAGCTAGCTATTACTACCCTGGTAGTCTGGTGCAAGTAGATACTGTACCAATTGGGAGTTTGGAACACATATCAGTGTACTTATATATACCCGTTTAAATTTCATAGTTTGGATGGACGTACTACCCTAATTCTTGATAAGTCTCATCAAAACAGATAGTGGCACAAGAAAATGTTATATTGAAGCCGAAAAGCAACAGTAAAGGGAAGCATATATGTCTGGTAGGATTTTGCAGACTTACTAGATGACATCATGTGCGTTAGTAACTTGCTACGGGAACTCGTAGCCAACAGTAGTTAGAATGAAGTGTTTTTAAACAAATAATCACAGGTGACTAGTAATAACTATATCTAGTGTGTACTAAAAAAACAAGTTCCGATAATTCATATACTCCCTCCATCTCATAATATAAGAGATTTTGACTTTTTGTTTACACTGTTTGACCATTCATCTTATTCAAAAAATTTTGGAATTAATATTTATTTTATTTGTGACTTACTTTATTATCCAAAGTACTTTAAGAACAACTTTTCGTTTTTTATATTTGCACAAATTTTTTGAATAAGACGAATGGTCAAACAGTACAAGAAAAAGTCAAAATCCTTTTTATTATAGGACAGAGAGGGAGTATTATACTACTAATAGAATTTCCGATTTTCAAATCACGGACGAATAATATAACAAAATTAATATTAATTATTAAGGCGAGCAAACAGAGAGCATGCAGCTGATATTTTCTTCACCGTAGAAGCATGGCCTTCCATCACTGTTTGAAGACTCTACGTATAATAGGATTTCTTTGTCAAGGCTGCATGGGACCTTGGACATATGCAATATCTCCGTTGGGGGCTAACTGGGTCAGGTGTGGCTAAGGTTTGCAATTCCGTTTTGCACCTCTCTACACATGAGCGTATACTTCTTTTTTAATATATGACCCGACTTTTTAAAAACTAAGTTTATCCATTCGTCTTATTAAAAAATTTACGTAATTATCATTTATTTTATGATGACTCAATTTCTCATCAAATGTTCGTTAAGCATGACTTAAATATTTTTATATTTGAACAAAATTTTTGAATAAGATGAATGGTCAAACGTTGGTTGAAAAGTCATATATTAAAAAGATAGAGGTAGTATTTCTTTAGTGTTATTGCTGGACAATTTCTCCATGCATACTCGTTCGTTGTGAGGCCAGTAGAGCAGAGGTGTACGTAGTTAGGAGATGCAGCGAGCGATCGGCATTAATGCGTGTTATCTTGGTTTGCAGTTAAGTCTACTTTGTATTTACATGAAGAATTGGCATATCGATCGTGCCATCAAATGCATATGTGCTCGTGTTATGAATCCACCTTATGATGCAAGATCCGTGCATATGCACTTGCTATACTGTAGTGTCAGGAAGTCAGGAAGAAACCGTTGAACGATCGATCAATCCTAGGTTCTAAAAATTGTTCTTCCATTTCGATGCTCATGATCACAAACGGTCCGGCGGGCAACAAATTTCTGAAATCCAATCAGGGGGGCAAGGCGCTGGTTTTGCGCATGTTAAAATTGGGAGTTCATAGGTTTCAAAAAAAAAAATATTGGGAGTTCATAATTGTGTTTGGAATATCTGATTCCAAAGGGGAACACGGTTGCTGCAGTTGTATACACCATGCAACCTTTGCAAGCGAACCCGTGGTTTGGATCCATAGTGCCAAAGGACGCCTGCAGGTCTGCGTGCGCGAGACTGTAACATCACATCAATGTTTTAACGATACTTTCAGGAGTAGCTTTCAGAGAAGTAGAAAGTTTGACCCAAACAATATCCAGGCCAATTTTGCATGCGCTAGATGCTGTTATTTGTATGGCCAACCACGCCAGAGCTTTATGCTGACTGATCGCTTAGGCATCTTGGTGAATTTGAACCACCCTGAATTGGATGTGGTCGCTCAGACGCTCACATCACATCCTAGTCTACTCATCAGATCAGAAGCACTGTAGTACCAAGTAGCAACAGGAGCGCCAACTTTTAGGATTACATAAAATGGTAGTATGAGCTATGCAGTGAAACCAGAGGAGCATATATGCTCTCCATCTTGACAACAAACAAACAAGCCAAGATGGTTTAGCTAGCAAGTGCGTCATCCAATAATTAATCATCCCAAATCCCCAGGAGAGAAGCAATACGCAGCGACTGGCACGTAGGGCCCACCAGAGGGCCGCTTGGGATTGGGCCCACGCGTCAGCCCGACAGTAGAACTTTCTTTGACCGCGGTCGGTAATTCGGTAACCGGTGACGTAGCTCGCCGCGCGTGCAGGAACAAGCATAAGCCGCCGCCGCGCTTGTCCGCACGCGGCGAGCGGGTCTTCAGATTCCCGCCCCCCGCGCGAACGCCGCGAGAGCAACGGTGGGTGGTGCCGACTCCGCGCGCGCTAAGCTCTTCTATCGTCTACTAGTGGTTTTTTTTTGGGTGGGAATTTCCTATACGGCCTCGAGTTCGGTTGCCCGCCGTGTTCGTGCGTTCGTGCGTGCGTGCGTGCGCACATGTGCGGAGCTGGGCGCGCGGCGCGGCGCGCTGCCCCTGTTCCCGATGGCGTCGCGCGCGGCGCGGCCCGTTGCTGCTCACTGACGTCGACGCGCGCGTTCTTCACCGAGTATTTTTGTTTTCGTCGCTGGCGTGGAGTTCGGCGATTCCACCGGTGGTCTGGTGGTTCTCGGTGTGGTGGTTTCGGAGAACCTCCTTGGTCAGCTCGTACTTGGGCTCCGATGAACCGGTTTATCAGTTATCAACTCACATGCCTCGTGAGCCATCATCATGCGTGGGCACGTCCGGGCGTGTTCCCAAAAATGCGGACGAGGAGGTTGGGAGGGAGAATCAGAGAAGGAAATCCGAGGGGCTTTTGCGGGCCAAAATATAGCGAAGCGTTACGTTGTCCTCGTTCCAAGTGAGCCCAAGTTGGACGGCCCAACGATCCAGTTGAACATACGTGACTTACTTCTTTGGGCATTCGATTCCATATGACTCGATAGAATAAGTCTATTTTACATCTTTCTCTCTTGCCCTTGATCTAAAAATGCATCCGTCAACCATAAAATAGGGTATAAGGCATCTCTCAACTTCAAAAAACAGTGCAAATCAGCTCTTTCATTGGTTAGGAAGCGTTTTTTGCTGAGTCAGCAGTAAAAACTTTTAAAAAATAATAGTGGGACCCACATGTCACCCCCCTCTCTCATTCCTTCTTCTATCTCCCCCTTTCGCCACCTCCCCACCTCCACCGACGTTCTTCTTCGTCCCCATCCTCGTCCACTTCCTCTCACCCGCTCCCGCTCTTCCTCTTCCTCGTGCTCCTCATCGACCTCGCCTTTCTCCTCTACCCCTTCGCATCTGTCGTCCGTGTGCCCGAGCTCCGCCTCAACTGCTTGCGTGTCAACCCGTCCTTGTTCCCGGCTCAATAACCTCAAGGTTGTGACGGAGGAAGGAAATGCTCCCGTGTCAACTTGTCCACGTTCCCGGCTATTGACATCAAGGTAGTGAGGGTGGCAGCCGGCGAGGAAGGCGGTCTATAGCAGTGGAGGAGGAGAGGAGGGAGGCGAGGGAGCCGGCGATGCGCCATGCCATACACCATCTCTCCCCCCCTGATGTGGCATCACGTTCGCTGTCCCGTTGCGTCTTCGCTGTCCATCGCCCAGATGCACATCCCGTCCGTCCTCTTCTTTCTCCAATGCATCATCCTCCAATGGCCAGCGGCAGCGACGATGGCGGTTGTCACGCCCAGAAATTCACGAACCAGAATTTCTAAGCTGAATGTGCATTAAACCCCTGTCCAGGACCAGCCAGGGTACACAAACGACAATTGTTGACATACAGATCCACGTCTTATAAAAATATAAAAGATTACAAATGCAGCGGAAAAGATAAAAGCGAGCTGAGCCTGAAGACTTGACTCCTGCAGCGGACGATTCCATTCCACAGGCAAACCCTTGACGGCAGCGACGAACCAACCTCTTCGAGACATCTCCAACTGAGAAGAACTTCAACTCTGGTGTGGGGGAAAAGAGAGCAAGACTGAGTACTACCCACTGTACTCAGCAAGTCATACCGGAAGAGGAGGTATGATGCAAGATATATCCAAGGGAGGCTAAAGGTTCTTTCGCATAAAGCCGGCATTTCAAAGCAGTAGTTGAAAGCAGTAAAACAGTTGTAGTAATTAATCCATATTAACCAATCACTGTCCAACGTTACACCACGTTGCAACAGGCCCAAACCACCACCTGAACTAACCAGTTCCAAAAGCTAACTAGGGGTGAAACTAATCACGGTGAATCTGGTCGACCACCCATAACCGCGGGCACGGCTATTCCAATAGTTTTACTCTGATCAGAGGTGTACAACTGTACCCACAAGACACAGCCCCACGACACGTTCCCGTGCGCCGACATGCCACCACGACATACCGGAAAGAGGCCGTGACAGGACCCTTCGCATAACCCCCTCTAACCAATCGCACCACACCTTAGGGTTCGCCCCCGTCCCCAGCAGGCAACGGGCAGCCCCCCCTTTCGTGCCGCAGTGAATCCGGAAGCCGATCAACCGGACACCCCGGCCGACCCAACCCCATCACGCCCACCCTCGCCTGGGTAAGTCGGCTAGAGGAAAGCTACACTACAAGCCCAGCCGTTGCGTCGCGGTGCCGCACGAGGCGCGCGACTCCGGCCTCGGGAGCTCGGCCTACTGGGCCTGGATCCGGGCGGCGGCCGAGTCGGCCCCGGCCCCGCCTCCGCAGCAAGAGGAGGAGGATGAGGGCCTCGCGCGCTGCATCCCCGTCAAGGCGTACTTCCTCTCCACCAGGTACGTTGGAAGCATATGCGCGTGCTTGCACGACAGGTGTTTGTTGATTTTTTTTTTCAAAGGTGTATGTTGCTATCATATTGTGCTAATTCAATCTTCCTTATGCCATTTTGATGGATGGGCACGACTAATAGATGCAGAGGACTAAAATGATGTTTTGTTTGTCTGATTTTTCTTTCCCCCTGTGGCAGCATTGATTTGAAGAGTTTGCAGGCGGACCATGGGAGCGACGTGGTACCTCCGTCGACCCGATCATTGAACTACATTGCACTCCGATACTCAGAATTCCCTCAAGAAATCATGGTTAGTGATTCCAATTTACCATCACATAGTTCCTGGTCCAAATGCTTTTGAATCAACAAATTTAAGTTATTAACTCCACCTTGGTAATTTGTTGAACGCAATTTTGTGAAATCTCTCTTTTTCTGCACTGCAAAATTTAACTTCTCTGCAATGTTTGGCTAACATTTCTGTAGGACATTGGAGTTAAGGACAACAGATTTTGCTATCGCTATGTGGTTGTGTTCCAATATGGTTCGGCTGTGCTTTTCAACATTGCTGACCATGAGGCTGAGCACTATCTTGATATCATCAGGAAACATGCTTCAGGATGGCTTCCGGAGATGAGAAAAGATGGTATTACACATGCTATTCACTATCTTGCTTGTCATATTTTACCTTGTGAACAAAGACATTTTACTCGGTACTTCTAGTTTTCTTCACACTGTTCCATTATATTGTGTGTACGACTAGCATATAATTCAATTGCCTTCTATGTTAGTGAAAACTACATTTTGATAAAATCCCATAGAGTTACAAGAGAGTCCATATTCATCTGATTGATATTGGACGTGATGCATTCATAGGCTGGTAATATGTGAAGTCATTTAGAGTTGAGTAGCTCCCCTTCTACCCCCTAAACAGTTGCAAAAGCTTTTCTTTCACTGGGACAAAACTGGCTCATTTGCAAAGTAGTGAAGTAGCGTGTAAGGTTAAGAATTTAAGATTGTATTACATCCTCACATGATATCAATTCTACAATGACCAGATTATGCAGTAGTTGAGAAGCCCTCCCTGACAACATGGATGAAAGGAGGTCTTGACTATATAGTTCTTAAAAGCCTAGATACAGATGGAATTCGCATCATTGCAAGTGTTCTTGGCCAAAGTATTGCTCTTGATCATTACATACGGCAGGTACTGAAAAGGGGCAACGTCGACAAGCTTTTTCCATGTGGTGGTAGCCTTGAAATTTTGTTCTTAAGGTTCTAAAAAACACTAATTTTGGTAGGTCGATGACATGGTTGAGGAATTTACTGAAATTAATCGTGTCATGGAGAAGACTGGGAACTTTACCATGCAAAGAAAGAAGCTGTTCCAACTTGTTGGCAAGGCTAATTCTAACCTTGCTGATGTTATCATCAGACTTGGCCTTTTTGACAGGTATCTCTTCTACAATCTAAGTACCACATTCCCTTTTTAGATGGTTCATGTCTTCCGTTGCAATTGCATAATTTCCTCTCTTTTTTATCATGTATGGAAGTAATCCCATTGTATACCAATCCTACGTGCATTGTGACAAGCTATGCTGTGGGGGAAGGAGGCATGTAAAGCAAGATGCTACTCAGATATTTCATGTAGACATCCTATAAACATGGGTTACTTATTTCGCACAAAATTTCCTTTTGGGGAAAACAATCAAATGAGATTTACACTGTTACTCCCTCCATTCCATAATATAAGGCACAACTACTTTTAAAAGTTGTTTTATAATATAAGGCGTGCATGCATGTATGTCATTAAGTAGCACACATTTTTCACTCAAATATTATTATTTAAATCCTCCACCATCAAGATCTCTAATTTTATTGGGTGCATGCATTCTATTTATTAGGGTAATCCAAACTATGATGTGATAATAATTATTTCTTGGTCTTTGGGTTAAGAGTGGTTGTGCCTTATATTTTGGAATGGAGGGAGTAGTTTAATATTCTTTTCTGGTGTGTTTAAAAGGTTAATGCATTTTAGCTCTGAACTGTAAAATTGGAGTTTACATGCCACAGTTCTGTGTTATAAAAGCACTTTGTTCATTATACAAATGTTATGTTATTGTTTTCCCTGATGCTTTGCATTAACCCTAGCTCTGCAAATGCCATTTTACTTAAGGAAGCATACTCATTTGCCATTTAAATAAGGGAATAATTGAAGGAAAGGAAGAATTATATGGCTTCTATAACATAAATTATTTATATTCCGAGTGAAGGTGGCATTTTTTGTCGGAAGTCTCATTAGTTAATGCTGATTTGCCATAATACTCCACCTTTTAATAAAATTCCTCTTTCCATATCATGCTTAACTTATGAAAATTGCAAAGCATTTTGGTGTCCTCAACTGGCTGCTTCCAGTTGTAAGGCTTGGAATTTGCCAACTATCCACATGGTTTGATAAGAACCCAAGACTACCATGACAAAAAAATATGGATAAAAGCTGATCTAAAGGGAATTATACGACATCGTGGATACGGTCTCCTTGCGTATCTTATGGCAGCCCCTTAAAAGAATGACTTTTTCTTCAGGTCTGAAATCGCTTGGAAAAATTCAAATTATGCTCAAATACTTGAGTATCTTCGGGAAGAATATGAGCTGAACCAACGTTTTGGAAGCCTCGACTTCAAATTGAAATTTGTGGAGGTAAGTTCTTCGATTTCGTTCATTTTCAGTGTATTAGCTGATTTTTTTAAATAATTTTGAGTTCCCATTCGTGCTTACACTTTATTATTGCAACAGCACAACATTCATTTTCTTCAAGAAGTTCTCCAGAATAGAAGATCAGATTTGCTGGAGTGGGGTGTCATTATACTGCTGATTATCGAGATTGTCATCTCATTATACGAAATTATCAAGGATTCCAGCATGATGTCCTGAGAGCACACTATCCAACATCTTTGACAGCCATCCACCCACATCACCCTACTGTTATGCTAACCCACACTCTACTTCCCACAATTGATGCTAACCTTAGTTGAAAGGAAGTAAAAGCTCCCTTTCATAGCTTTACTTTTGTGTTATACTGCCTGGGATGCATTTTTGTTAGTTTATTTATTCTGCTGGTTCCAAGTATACCTCACAGCTAACAAGAGCAGTTAATTCTTTCTCCAAATCCCAGGAATTCAGTTCCCCAGGTTTCTACGGGAAGAGTTTTGGTTTTCCTCTTTATGCATTTCAACAGATGTTCTTGGTACATGCCCCATTTGTTGATACCACTGCTGTCAGGGTTTACTTACTCCTGTAGGACCTATGTTGGTCCAAACTCCCAATTTTGTGGTAAGACATGAGACCAGCAGGCTGCTGGCTATTAGAAGGGATGTAAAAATGATGCGAAAACGTCCAATATTTAATGGCATATCCTCTGTACTATAAGCGTCCCTACTACTATATTTGTCTTTGTATTAATATTTAGCGAGATGCTATGATCTCTGGTTAAACCACTCTTCTTAAATTACCTGTGCTCAAGGATCTTTGTAGTTTGTACAACCCAGGCGATACACAGAAGTGCTTCAGTTCTCTCCCACTAAAGACTGCATGAATCCTAAATCACTACTCCCTCTGTTGAACATAACCTACTACTATTATTATATGAAATTCTATGAATTTGGAGACTCCCAAATATGGCAACTTATCGTATCCTAGTTGTAGAATATGTTCAATTCAGGATTAGGTTGCTATAGTTTTGGATGAAGGAATAATAGTTTTCAAGTTCAACATGCTGGAGCCCTACCAATTTTCAGGAGTGCGCACGGCCTGAAGTATAGGAAACCTGCGATGAATTTCTGCCACATTACGGAGATGCGCATGTCCAGATCATCGCAACCGATGGCTGTGACCGATCATTACATAAACAATTCCAGTACACACAAAAACGATGCAAAAAAGATGGTATAAATCTATTATATTATATGCAACATCTCCATATCATTTCATGTGATATCCTGCTTCTGCTTGTTCTTGCCACAAAATATAGTGTAAACGCGAATAAAATATTTTCTTTCAGTTGTCCCAAAATGGATACCTATGGTTGTCTTTCCCCTAATTTATTCTTTGATGCCAGGAAACCGAAGCTGGCAGTTTACAATCGTAAACAATCAATCCAATCTCCTCAGCAAGTAGGCTACTTGAACCTCCTTGGTTAGCGGCATGATCCTGTAGCTGTACAGTTCAGCGACCAAACTGGGCCTTATCTTGTACACTGGTGGAGCGCCGTTGTCTTCAGCGCCTAAATCCACCTCCTGTCCAAAGATCTTAGCCTTAGCTTCCACCCTATGTTCAATAGCACGCTCCACCGTTTCATAGGTGAGGAGGTGCATTAGTTGATCGCGGTCCTGAAATTCCCAGATAAAAAAATGCCCACATATATACATATATATATTGCTTTCTACTAAGTTGATCAATGTAGTGTACACACTTGCTGACTTGGACAAGTTTTCACATCAACGCGCACACGGATGCGTACAACTGCGATACTAAGCTAGTGTAGTCTTTTTTTTTTTTTTTTGAAATTCTAAGCTAGTGTAGTCAAAACTTTGACCAACGATTGCTGAGTGAATTAGCCATAACGAATAATTTTGTAAATCTAGACATGTGAAGATATATTGTTGTTTGGCATATAAAGTGCGGCATATATACATTTGGTTGATCTTTTACATATAATAAAAAAGTTCCATTAGTAAAGAAAACCTATATTTGTTTATCATCTATTATATTATTAAAACATGATTGAGACGAGGCATCATATTTACCGTGGAGATTACACAATTCCATATTAATCAGAGAAAACGAAAAAATTGAATTCAATTAGATATATAATTTAATTATAACTGAAATTTAGAATACAAAATAATCAATATTGAAAGACGATGCATGCAGGTAGAACACCAGACGAGATTAATAAAAATTCAAAAAAAAAAGTCTGCAATTAGAAAAATAGAAAATAGAATTCGTGTAAAAATAACTTAAAAATATTAAATGAGTAGTCACCAAGAACACATTACGATATTAATTAAAGTTTGAAATAAAAGTAAAATAAAATTTTAAATCAGGAAAAGAAAAATAAGTGTTCATGTAGGAATATAATTTAGAAATAACTAAAAATCAAAATAAAACTAAGGGATATATACAAACAAGAAACCATTTAGAACACAACACAAGATTAATGAAAATTTAAAATAAAAAGAAAATAAATGCTGAAATTAGAAAAATAAAAAATAGAGTTCATAGAAAAATACAGTTTAGAAAAAACTGAAATTCAAAACAAAAATTATAATAGAAAACACAGTCAATGTAGAACACCCATTTAACTATTTAGAGATGTCGTTTAACCATTTACCACCCATATGACAATGTCATGTGGGTCCTCATGATAACAAGTGGGTCTAGTAACAAATAATTAATTGCCACATCTAAAAGTGGCATATGATTAAATATGTCTAAAAAAATAAATTCTGATTTTTTTTAAAAAAGAGAAAAAAAATAAATGAGAGATCAAATTTTGAGATACAATTTAGAATAAAAAAGTTGAGAAAAAAATAAGGATATAAGTAAACAATTCATCTAGAAACATAACTATTGCAAACGATAATAAAGAGGGGATAGCAGGGCAAGCCTTAAAGGAGTAGTAGGGTCATGGTGGTTGATGGGACATCCAATCTAAATAACTGCGATTATATGGTGTGGTCCTTGTGAACTTTTATAAATGGTAAATTTGCAATGGTTTGTTTAGGTGATAACGGGGTATATGTTGATATATTGATATTGTGCATGGATGATTTGTTCTCTATTATAGAGCATAAAATATTAGACACGTCTATTTGTTTTATGCGGGGACGAGGGATTCACGTGGATTAATTCAATGTGTGAGGATGTGGATGGTAAAAGTTCTATCCCCATCATGATTGGCGGGGACGGGGTCGGTGAAATTTGAACCACACATGGGTGAGGGTGTGGGGGCAACTTGTCACACCCCAATCTAGCACCGCCGTACAATGGCACACCTGACATGAGCGTGTCGTAGGAAAAAGGGCGCGAACCGCTTCCTACGAAACCGCGATCTTAATATCAGTCCCAGGACATAGCACTGGTACCCACGGTGACAAATATGAATCATTGCAATCCTTAAAATAAATAGAGTACTTATTTACCTTAACTTAAATTGCAGCTCAGGACAGCCCGAGAATACAACCGACGACACGGACGAGGCAAACACCAACCAAGCAGCAGCAGCGGAACCAACGGTCTAACACCCAACACCACAGGCGATGGCTGGGAACCAGGACGAAACCCTAATCTTCACTTCGCTTCATCTTCAACTTCAGGGCAGAGTGTATATATATGTATATAAAGATGTTAATATCTAAAAAAAAAAAAAAAAAAAAAAAAACCACCTTATTTTAAAAAAAAAAAAATCCAAAAACCAAAAAAATTTCTCCCCCCCCCTTGAAAAACAAACTCAAATATTTCAAAAATTATTTAGGTGAAAAAATATGGGGTTAGAAAGAATGTTGCTTTGAACTATGAAAGCGTCTAATGGGTTGTGTTACAAGTCTTGAGTTTATTGAAGATGATTACTTAGAGTATTTTCTTTTAATTGTATTTACACACTAGAAAAATTTAGGAGTGGAAAATAATGTTTTTTGGAAGGAAAAAAACCAGAAAAAAAAAGGGGAATCAGGGAGGAGGGGAAGAGTCGGGAGAGGGAGAGGGGAGCAGGGAGGGGGAGGGAGTCCAGGAGAGGGAGAGGGAGGGGAAAGTTCGGGAAGGGAGAGGGCGAGGGAGAAGGGAGGGTGAGGGTGGGCGGTGGTGAACAAAGGGGAGGGGGGATATAGTAAAATAGACTTATTTCGTTAAGGTGCCCTTGGTGATAGCTCGAAGTGAGATAGTCTGCTCTTGACACTCCTAGTATAGGGAATATAGATAAGTATTTTGTAATAATATTAATTTAAATATACATTAATTGTAGTATAAACTAGATGTAGTTACTCGTATTGATTATATTGACCCGCTGTTTATTAATTGACTATAGGATATATACCTACTCATTAGCTTGATTAGTTAATATCTGCTAATGTGGGAGGGTAAAGAGCTTAGTTGCCATCCTATTGGAAACGACATATATATTCTTCATAATATATAATTCAATTTTTTAAAAATAGTTCCCTTGACGAGCTCGACGCGCTAAAGGTACCCCTCGGTGCGTTCGGGGATTCCCCGCATCACGCATAGAGGGTTAAGACTTCAAAATGCGCATCTACGTACTCCGCTAATTCAAGAAACCGTATCTTCCTCCTCTATATGTGGTCTTCGGATTATGATGCAGACGATAG
>CM020185.1:3985122-3997715 GCA_009805545.1 Oryza longistaminata | reverse complement strand
ATTAGAAAAAAAAAGAGAGTTCATATAAAAATACAATTTAGAAATAATTAAAATTCAAAAAAAAAGTCAATGTAGAACACAATACAAGATTATTTAAAATTCTAAATAAAAATAGGGCATTTAACTATTTGCCACATTTAGATTTGGCGTTTAACCATTCACTACCCATATGCCAATGTCATGTGGGTCCTCTTATGTCTATGACAAGTAATTCTAGTAACAAATAATTAATTGTCACATTTAAAAGTGGCAAATGATTAAATATATCTTAAAAAATAGATTTCAAATTTTTAAAAAAGAGAAAAAAAGGAGATATCAAGTTTTGGAATACAATTTAGAATAATAAAAGTTCATAATAACAATAAGGAATATTAGTAAAAAATTCATCAAAAAACATAAATATTGCATATGATAATAAAGAGGGGTTATCAGGCAAGCCGTAAAAGAGTAGGGTCGCGGCGGTTTATGGGACATCTAATCTAAATATACTATCTCCGTCTCAGAATATAGCTATTTCTAACACAGTAACTTGTCCCAAAATGAATCTATTTCTGCACCTACCTCATCCTCTCAACCAATCATAACCATTCTTTTTCGCCTACTTTCTCTTTTCAACCAATCACACACTTTCTTCAATCATTCTCACCTACTTTCTTAATACTCGTGCCAACCTCAAAAATATCTATATTTTGGGATGGGGAAGTATGTGATTCTGTGGTGTGGTCCTTGTAAACTTTTATGAATGGTAAATTCGCAATGGTTTGTTTCAGGGGATAACGGGATATATGTTGATATATTGATATGTTGTGTGGATGATTTGTTCTGTATTATGGAGCATATGATTTTAGAAGCATCTGTTTGTTTTATGCGTGGACGGGGGATTCACAGGGATTAATTCACCGTATGAGGACGGGGATGGTAAAAGTTTTATCCCTATCATGATTGGTTGGGACAGGGTCGGTGAAATTTGAACCTCACATGGGCGAGGATGCAGGGAGCAACCTCTGATGGAAAATTTCCCGTTGCCATCTCTACCCCTAGCCCTAAGCGTGCCTCCTTGACATACCCCGTGATGATGTAGTCCCCATTAGAGGCTTAGGGTGTGCGTTCGTTTGAACAACAAATGAGAGTCTTCTTCGTTTTCTGTACGCACATTTCCTGAACTACTAATAATATGTTTGTTTTTAAAAAAGCCATAAGAATGTTGCTCTGAAAATAATATTAATTTATTTTTAAAATTTTAAATAATTAATACTAAATTAATCATATGATAGTTGCTCACATTATTTTACATACTTTTTTTCCTCCTCTTAAACCTTTTATTTGTGCCTACCATAAGGCCCAGGGAGGTGCACGGCTGCGCCAGTTACCCACGCCACCGCCATGCCAAAGTCATGGACAGTAGCCCAAAATGCACAGATGTACGGGTTTTAGGCTGAGCCACATAGCTGGCCTGGCCTAGTGACCGATGGAGCCATGGTGGCCTAGAAGAAGCTGCTGAACAAGAATTTAGCGTACTTCACTGATTTAATTTCCTCTTGTCGATCGAATGCATGCATGCTTTCACATCGATAATAACCCGTGCTATTACATTATATTCTGACAAAAGAGGATTTGCATATGTAAAAAAAAATGATGTTTTATACTAGAGGAGTATACTACACAACATGTTTAACGCTATCTAGGGTATGTCGATCCATTTATGCCATGCATATATAGACTTCCATCTATTACTCATGATAGGTATGGTAATTTATTCTTTTAAAGATAAATAGCCTAGTAGATGGGATAGTACCCCTTCGGCCCATATATATCAGAATCGCTAATTCGCGCATACGCGTTACCGGCGCAGATGCGGCCAAAGCCTACGCCTATGCTATAGTGTTTTGGTTTCAGCCCATCATTAGCAAAGCCCAAATACACTTTTCACTTTTTATTTTTTTTCGTCCGACCGTGCCGCCACATGCACGTGCTAGGAGTAGTTTTTTAGATAATGTGCTAGGAGTAGTTAACGCGAGGTGAGGCAAATCGTTTGATTTGAAACTATTGAAGCATGATTACTGCGTGATTAAGGCTAGTAATTCATTATTAATAGTTCTATTTTTTTTTTGTAATTAGGTGCCGCGATTAACGTGATCACTCATATATGAAATATTTCAACCCGTTTTTTAAAACTTTCAACTCAAAGCTTGAAAATTTCAACTCAAAATTTTAAAACTTTCAACCTAAATTTGAAAACTTTCAACTCAAATTTTCGAAAACTTTCAACTCCAAAATTTTAAAACTTCCAATTCCAAATTTTAAAACTTTCAAGTCCAAAAAACTTTCAATTCCAAAATTCAAAAGTTTCAACTCGGAATTTAAAATTTAAAACCTCATGTTAACTATTTATTAGCACTAACTAATCTTGTGATTAACACTAATCACATGATTAGTGTCAGCACGTGGGGGCATGGTACGCGGGTTAATTGAATTTTTTTTTTCTCGCTAACCAAAACAGGAAACTCGCGAAAAGAAAAACACCGAACTACCAATTCCTACGCGCGCGCGACTTGATCTTTCGGCGCGTGCTCGCGTATTAGGAGCCCCCATATATATATAGATATATATATTTTTCCAGTAATTTAATTACAATGTATCACGGACACATGGAAAACACGAATACCAACCTTACAACAATAATAAGTGGTGCTACAATACATAGCATATATCCTAGACAATGTCCGATATCATATATATTTGTCTAGGTTTATTGGCTAGAATTAGGTTTTATTTAGGGTGGAGGGAGCTCCACATATAGATGACACTTATGCCTTGTTTAGTTGAGGAAAATTTTTAGGTTTGGTTGTCACATCGAATATACGGACACACATTTGAAGTATTAAACGTAGTCTAATAACAAAACAACAAATTACAGACTCCGCCAGGAAACTGACGAATTTATTAAGCCTAATTAATCCGTCATTAGCAAATATTTACTGTAGCACCACATTGTCAAATCATGACGCAATCAAGCTTAAAAGATTCGTCTCGCAATTTACACGCAATCTGTGTAATTAGTTTTTTTTTCTACATTTAATACTCTACGCATGTGTCCAAATATTCGATCTAAACAGGGCTTAAATTTTTGTTTTGGGAACTAAACAGGGCATGGTTGTAATGTGGGCCGCTTCCTGGCTCCACCAGATTGTACCCTAATAGTTTAGCTTTGATGTGTACATCTCGTGCCGGACCATTCGTCTTCTCCTTATCACCGTCGTTAGTATCAGCCGTCACCTCTATTTGCTGCTGCAACAATCATATCATAGGTAACTAATTACTCTTTTCGTTTCATAGTATTATAAGTCGTTTGACCCTTTTTTTTTTGTCAAACATCTTTAAGTTTAACCAAGTTTATAAGCAAATATAGTAGTATTTGCAATACAAAACAAACATGTTATCAAAATATATTCAATGTTAAATTTAATATATATAGCTAATTTAGTGTTGTAGATGTTACTTTTTTCTACTCCATCCGTCTCAAAATATAAACATTTTTACCATAGTGACAAGTCAAATATTTTTAACTTTGACTATTAATAGAAAACCAATTAAAAAAGATCAATCAAGTAAAATTGATGCTACTATATTTATTATTAAACAATATATCAGAATATGCAACTTTTTTTAAAAAAATATTTTACTTTTATAGATATTATTGGTCAAAGTAGCATCTCGAAAACCGTATCAGTGTCCAAATATGCTTATATTTTAGGACAAAGGGAGTATAAATTTAGCCAAATATAAAGAACTTTTAAAAAAATCAAACGACTTATAACATGAAACATGATTCATATGAGCGAGTAACTAATTAATTAAGTTGCTTTACCCCACAGAGTCAGTCAAACTTTTATATTTCTGACATCGATAATTTCTCAAACGCTTACTTTACGAACAAAACAATAGTAGCAAACATATACTCTTTGTCTAAAAAATACTATTATAATTGCATAAATTTATTGTATTTTACAAGCTTGTTCTAGTATATATAACTTTATGTATACACACTACTGTTATAATTTATTAAATATAATTTTGTTATATTTAATAGAACGCATATGCTATCATATATAATATTATATTCTCATGATACTCCCTCCATCCCAAAATGTTTGACGCCGTTGACTTTTTTAAAAATATTTGACCGTGTTTGAAGTTCGTCTTATTTTCAAAAATTTAAGTAATTTTAATTCTTTCCTATCATTTGATTATTGTTAAATAGATCTTTATGTAGCATATAGTTTTACACATTTCAACAAAAGTTTTTAATAATGACGAGCGGTCAAACATATTTAAAAAAGCAACGGCGTCGAACATTTTAGGCAATTGAGGGAGAAGGTATAATAACCACACAGCATATTACATGACTTACTGGAGCACTGTGTTGTTCGCAGGATGACGGAGGAGAGCACCGGCGGCAGCGTCGCCGCCGAGTTCTCCTTCTGGATCAGCTCGTCTTCTAGGGCTCCGGCGCGTGGTCGGCGGCGGACTTCTCGCCCGCGGCCGCGTTGTGCTTGAGACTGCGGCTACCGTTGCTGCCGCCCAGGAATGGAGAAGAACAGGCTAGACGACCAATCGCGCTGCCGGCGCAGGGACGGGAGGCGGTGAGCGGTGAGCCGGGCGCGGCGAGCGTGCACAAGCTGCTGCTTGCCGGCGCGGCGGCCACCGCCGAGACGTCGAGGCGAGCGAGCGCCGGGCGGGCCGCCATGGATGAGCTAGCTAGCTAGTTCGCTATGGCTGCTCAGCAACTATGACAGCGCTCTATTTATAGCTGCCTGCATGTCGTTAACAACAACGACTAGATTAATTAATTTGCATGTTGTATATATATGTTTAACTTGAAAGTTTGGCACCGTAAAAAGTAAATGTAGTCCCGCCTATCTTTTCGTTTAGACTATTTAAATGTATATATAGGTACCTTAATGGTAATCTCGGTGGTATATATTACTCCCTCCGTTCAAAAAATATAATCATTTCTAGCTATGAATCTGGACATCGTCCAAAATATAAGCATTAAATTCTAGCTATGAAACTGGATAAATATGTCCAGATTCAATTGATTATATTTTAGGACGGATGGAGTTATATCAAAGAAGTACATGGACCATTGATTATGAGTTCTACTACTCCCCCGTAAAAAAAAAGCAAACATTTGATAGGATGGGATATGGATGGATATTTCTAATATATGAATCTGAACCGTCTTTTGTTTCTAGAAACACATACCATGCATCATATTATATATAGCTAGGTTGTCTTTTTATCGACGGGGAGTATGTACTATTGCTAGGAAAAAAATATTATTCATACTATTGATTTGAGTTGAGGTGTAGTATATAATAAAATAAACTATTGGATTATAAAAAAAGATGAATAGTTATCAATAGATTCCATTTTAAAACATCGCATGATTCAAATGTGACAGGTTCCCCTTTAGTTGTACTAGCAATTCATTTATACTCACAAAGTAACTAAATTTTGACGGTGGTTAGATTATATCCTAGTCCCTCTTCCAAAAAAACTCAACTGAAAGGGGATGCGACATAAAATGAATCTGGACATCATTTGTCTAGATCATTGTATTCCCCCTCCTAGGTTAGGTATTTTTTACGGAGGAAGTACATCATACATAGCTTTTAGACTCGCACATTCGTTCAAATATCATCGTACATGTAATGTTCTATTACGTAACAATTTATTCGAATTTTATATGTGTTCCAAATTAATTTGGAGCCCTAAATCACTTGGCTATGTCGAATTTTTTATTCAATGTTCACCGAATTTTAAATTAAATTCGACATGATGATTCAAGTGGTTTATGAATCTGAATTTTGGATGATAATATAAATTTCCGCTGGGCTAACATTTCAGCCAAAATGAGATTGCCACCGGTTTACCTTTAATTTCTAGCATATGATTTTCTTTTGCCACTACTAATATATATAGTGAATCCACACAGAGACGACACAACAACAGACTTAGCTTGTTTGAAGTCAAATTTATGTATTATTTGACACAAGTTTCATGTAAATTAAACAATCACTATTCAAACATATTGATTTGGGCATATCTATTTGCACCGTGACCTTTCTTCGTACTACCCCAATTAGAAGGAACTAGTCGGTAATTAACCCATTAGTACCAGTTTGCTGTACTAGTACCTAATTAAGTCATTCAATCCGCAGCTAGTTTTGGTCACCTATATCTAACTAACGGTGATGTATGTAAAATTTGACGGATCTATTTATTAGTCTAATCCAATCATAGTGACATGAACTACAATAATTAATTAGCACTTAAAATGTCATCTAAGTTATAACCCAAGCGAGACCATCGTCTTATTAAAAAAATTTGCAAATATAAAAAACAAATTTGCTTAAATACTTTGGATAATAAGTAACAAAAAATAAATAATAATTCCAAAAAAATTAATAAGACGAGTGGTTTAAACGAGCAAACAAACTCAAAATCCCTTATATTATGGGATGGAGGGAGTAAAAGATATGCATATCTAATTATAATCTGGATGAAAAAAAAACCATTTGGGTAGCTTTTTGTTCTCGGAGAATCTACAGCTACCATAAGCTCCCAAACAAGTCCAAATCCTTACTTAAGCAGGAGATTCTGACAGTTGCTGCTCCTCTTTCAGAATTTCAACTCACTCAAACAATCAGATTCTAACCTAGATTCACTATAAAAAATGATTTTTCATGGCACTTTTCTTTATATTTTCAGATAAACTAAAATAGTGCGCAGTGAAAATAACGTTTTTTTTACCAATGAAAACCACATATACGAACATCATCTACCAGTGAAAATCGATTTTCACTGGAGATTAAGTATGTCCACTGGTGAAAATCAATTTTATAAAAATATGTACTTTTACCTAAATTTTTCATAAAAAGTCAAATGAAAATAAAGTTTAGTTGAAACTTTTATGTTTGAGGTTATTTAGAGTTAAATATATTCGTTTTAAGATTCAAATATATTTTACAAAAATTTCAGATATATGATTCAAATAATCTCTAATGGACACATGATCCTTGTGTCAAAGTTGAGCTCAACGAGATCTACAACTTTGTAGTTCATGACTTTTTTTCATTTGAATTATTTAGAGAGGCAATAAGTATTTTAAGTTTAAACAATGGAAATAAAACAATTAATAGCATTCTGAATATACAAATAAGTGCTTCATAGTTGAGATGGTAATGTAATATATATGTGTGTAGAGAAGGACTGAGATCGAATACTACAAACCACATATTTGTGAATTTTAATCCCAAAAATGCCTAAATTGGTCAATTAGGATGTGTAGTTGTGTATAGATACCCGAAAAATCAAAATATGTTTTTTTCATTTTTTTTGCCACCCGGAAAAATCAAATGATAAAGTGGAAATCAATTTTCGTTGTGGGATGTGTTATGTCACATGTCAGCAAAAATCATTTTCACTGGTGGTTGATGCTGTCAAGGAAGATCATTGATTTTCACTGACCGTTAAAGTTGGCGGAAGTCTAGTTGCCAAGAAAAATATGTTTTAGCCGACAGAAAAAATATTTTTTTAGTAGTGATTTTGAGAATTATAGAATTTATAATTGTATGAACCAGGTAATAATCGAAAAGCCAGAAGCTGAACAACTCAGCCTTTTCTTGATTCTCAACTAGCTAGTTGCTTCCGAAAATCTGAAGCTCGACTAATAGGGCGAAATTTATTATGCATGATACATAATCAGGCAGAAGTCGCAATACCATTCAACAAGTCCACTTGGCGTTGCAAGTGTGTAAGCGTGGTTATACTCAAGTGTGGAGAAGACACTAAGCTCGCTAATCAGGCGATGATCAAATCATATAAAATCTCTTGTTTTTCCTACAACTTTAGCCATGTACGTTTTACTGTTTTACTGTTTAATACTACAGCAAATCACGCGTCATCTAACACCATCCAACTCTATCAATCTAACCACAACGGCAGGATCCGTTCCCTCTTCCACTTCTACCCTCTCGAGCCGTGACCGTGAGTTTTCTTCTTCCTGTCTTCCCATCGATCCTTCTGCGCCGCTTTTTCCTCTTTCTCTTCACTCGCCGCCGCGGCGCTCCAAATCCCTGCATAGGGTTTGCTGCGCCTAGCGTCCAGCCCATCCACCTCTGCTCTTGCTTCGTCGCGGCCAACGCCGGCGGCTTTGCTACCTCTTCTCTGCTTATTGCGGTTTCTTTCTCCCAACACCTGAGGGTTTTCTTCGCCTGCGTCGATCCCTTTTCCTGCTCCGCTTTCTGGTCCTCTTCACTGTAGCCGTGCTCCACCGTTCCTTCTCGCATCTTGGGCTCCTTGTGCTGACCGTGTGGCTAGGAGCTTCGCCCGAGTGGCAGGGAGCGCACCAAGAGGAGGGGAAGATGGTGAGTCTCCTCTGCTTCCAGCGCTTGGCCGTGGCGGTCGCTGGGAGGACGAGGCGGCGGTGGTCTGACCGCTCTTCCAGTGCACTCCGGGAGGTAGGGCTGTCAACGAGCCGAGCTCGAGCGAGCTCGTCTGCAGCTCGCTCGACACAGCCTCGAGCCGAGCTCGAGCCGCGCCTACTGCACCTTCGAGTTTTAGGCAAGCTGCGGCTCCGAGCTGTTCGACGCTCGTTTTTGAGCTCGCTGACGAGCTCGGTTCATAAGTAGTATAGATATATGTATTAATTATAATGATCTTGATAACGTTATAGTATTTTCTAGTTAATTGCACACTAATTGAAAGAGTAGAAAATGATTAAAAAGTAAATATATCGTGCTAACACCTGCTAATTTCTTGTGTAAATAGGTACTGAATATATATATTTTAATCGATTAGTTTATTATATTAATAAGTGAACATGTAATCAAACTATACACGGTCAAGCTCGTCCGGCTGCGGTAGAGCTCGAGCTGCGGCTCGTAAAGCTCGCTGAGCTTTGCTTCAGGTCGGGTTCGGCTCATTTGGGAGCTGAGCCGAGCTCGAATCGAGCTAGGACGAAGCCAAGCTTCGAGCTGCTCGCGAGCCTCGAGCTTTTTTTGACAGCCCTACTCGAGTGGGTGACTGCCCCCTACCTTCTACTCTCTAGATACTTCCATCCAATCATCCCCTTCTTGGTTTGATGTGATCTTGGAGATGGTTTTCTTGTTTGATTGAGTTGGTGGCAGGACTTGGAGAGGAACCCCACGCACTACCGGATGGGATGGCTCGCCGTCGGGCCCCGGGCGCTGTACGTGTTCAATTCCTTCACCCTTCAAATTGGTTGCTCCTCTAATTGGGTTATGGTTGGTGGAGTTAGATTAACTCGGCTTGCGACTAACATTGGCGTTGCTTGCATGAAGCCTCCTAAATTATGTAGCGCTGATGTTTGACGTGCAATTGTGGCTACTTTGTTCTTTTTGTACGTGCATTGAGTTCTGAGTGACAATGTGTAGCTAGCTATGTGGAGTGCAGAGGATAAAGTACGTCCGGAGGACGGAGGTGACCGGTGTCGCATCCAGCCGTCTGTCGCCCCCGCTGCGGAAGGCTAGCGTTCAACCTTCGTAGGACAGGGACTGCGCTGTTCGACTGGCCGCTGCCGGCCGGGTTTAGCTTCTTTCTGCTTCGGTACACGGGACTCTTGCTTAATGTGAACTGCAAGTGTTGATGTTGTTATTTTTGCATTCGAGATTCAAGGCTTTGTTTTTTGGTCGACGATGGTGTTGATCTAACTAAGTTTTTTTTATGTTTTTTGATTTATTTGTAATCCATAGTAGTCTCCTAAGCTCATGCTTTCACTTTTCTGATGCACAATTCAATGCTAGGTTTCAGTTTCTGTACCGTATTATTGCTCTGGGATCCGTTTGGTTTGCTCTGGTTTTCTCATAATTGTTGGCAGTCTGAGTGGTGGCAATAGCTATTATCTTATTTGTTTTGTAAAAGGTGTCAGTTTTCCAAATAGCAAGCAATGTTACACGTTCATTTGGTATGAATTTGCAGGTTCAGAACACTTGGTTATGTGATGCGTGGAGAATAGAGGATGGAAAGAGATTTTAGTGAAATTGTGAGAAACTGCAGTCTCTGGTTATACCGAACAGGGTCAAAATTTATTCATTATTTGTGGCATAATTATAAGATTAATGGTGTACTCAGTATTCATCCGGTTTACCCTGTCATTACAATTTCTGATTTAGTGATGCTTGTGATAAGTGGCACTTCCTCGCTGTTTAAATTTTGGTAGATCAATGATTATCTCAGTAGGCATGGACGTAGCTAGAAGGTTAGAATGCCCTTAAAAGTTTCCATCTGATGAATTACATGCTACCTACGAAAAAAAAATAAAATTCACTTTATCTGTGTTTTTGTTGACCATTGTCGCTGTTTTGTTCACTCCTATGTAATGAACTAATATCTCATGAATTGCTGTTGTGGTATGCTCCTTCTTCGTTTTGTGTTATAATTGTTCGTACTGGGATAATGAATCAAATATTTACTAACCGTATGTCATATACAAAAATACTCCACCTGTTCAGGGAGGCATGTGTTATGCACGATCCTATTGGAGTTAAGTAAATAACTTGCAATAGCTATTGAATATGGTTCAAATAAAGTATTTTCAGGTTTAGATGCTTTTATTTGAATTCTTTCATTCTTTGGTCTATAGGTGTGAGGACAAACAAATTTCATATTTTGAGATGCAGGCATTTGGTCTTAGCTAGGCTTCTGAGCATACGGATCAGCAGTGGAGAAGATTACTGTATGCATATATTTTTCCATGTCAAGATTTGTGTTGCTTAGTATAAAAAATGGCTCGTGTTGCAATGATGCATGCCTATGGTCTGATTATTTTTTTTATTATCGCTGAAATTTTGTTAGCAAGTATTTTACTGTTGTATTCTGGCTGTTCAGCAAGCGTGTGCTTTAAAATACTTTTGTTCTTCCTAACCTTCCTTGTTTGTCCGTGGAAGTGCATGTATACATACATTCTATGAGTTGCTGAGGTGTTAGTTCAGATACATCGACAACTCCGAAAAACTGTCCATGTTTATTCTTCATGTTTTTAAAAACGTGACTTCTTCGACAGCTAGATGTAACATATCAAATGAACATTTATGTATCATAGTCCATGCAAGTTGCAGTTATGTCTACACAATATGACCATTTTTTGAATATATATACAAACTATCAATAGTATTTTTTCTTCATACGATCTTGACACAAGTTGGCAGGTGTGCATTTGTGGGCATATGTTTCGGTATGAAGAGTGGTATATGGGTATCAGCACATCGCCATTCGCCTTAAACATTGTACAACATAAGTGTTTTACAGTTGGAAGTGATAACATTGCCTCCTTGCCAAGCCACCTCTGCTCTAAGAGTTTCTGCTACAGGAGACATATCACAGGATTCTATCTGAATGCCCATGAATGTGCCTCTTCGTTTTAAATCGACAACCCGTAGTAAATGTCCTAAATTATCAAATTTATATATTCATGAACATAATTTTGGTGTCTACATACAAATTATCTCAAGAATATTGCTATGGTGCCAGCGTAGTTCGCACTGCCGCAACAAAGCATTGCTATTTATCATCAGTCCTTAGTTATCATATTTATATATATATAGTGTCATGGAATACCTTTGTTGGTCAAAAAACATGCCCATAGTTTCTTTTGTGTTGATCAGTGTAAAGTTTCGAGCAATCAAGTGATTTAATTAAATACAATTATTAGGTATGGAATATGGTTCTATTATTCAAATTTAGTTAAAACTCTTTTATGCCGGCGGCAACGCGCGGTGGCCTTCCATCTAGTAATATGTATATCTTGACGATGAACTGTCAACATGACCTTTGTCCTTATAAAGTTGGCAAGTGTAGACCTATGCTTTAATTATTAGCCAAGTCAACCGAAAGAATACCTAATGGAAAAACATTTCTTTTAACTTAAATTACGAATCACAACCGCCACTAATGAAGACATGCTTCCACATCCACCGCGCGTGGTTTAAGCACACAAGCTACAAATAATACTACCAGCTAGCTATACGTGGTGTGAACTTTGACAGGCATTGCTGACGTGCTTAGTCTGACTCATTTTTAGACTACGAATCATCTTCTCATATTAGTCTCCTAAAACAGGAGTTAGACTGTCGGCCTACCTCAAAAGATATCTGTGTTTTGTAATATGCGAAAAAAATATTCAAGATGTATTATTTCACATATCATATATAATACTCCCTCCGTTTCATGTTGGTTCGGATTGAATTTGAAATATGTTTTACCATTATCTATTAAAAAAATAATATAATTAATCATTTATTATTGTGAATTTTATCATTACAAATAAATTAAGACCTTAGGTCATTGGTGCCGTTCATAACCGACCCAAACAAACCCTGGAGAATACATTGGCTCAATTCGACTATGCTTTGAGCTAAAAACTTAACTCAAATCATCACAAATCTAACAAACTAAAATCTCAATCGCATCGAAAATCATCATAAAATAAAACACAGGACAAGAGAAACCAATCGGAATCACACAATAAATCACTACAGGAGATGACAGGAAGGGAGGGGCGGCAAAAC
>CM020185.1:3964952-3985097 GCA_009805545.1 Oryza longistaminata | reverse complement strand
AGAAAAAAAAAACCCTCAAAAACTAAGGTTACTACGGAGAGGTAAGGGGTTTGTCCGCAACAGATAAAATGCTAGAAAAGTACGAACCAATCAAAGGAGCCACAGTTCATCACCCAATGAGAAGAAACGAACCAATCCCAAGTCTTTCAGAAAGAAGTCATTTCAGAAAGAAGAAATCACTCAAGTACTAATGGGACTCGGGCTACGACCGAAGAAACGAAACCAATCCAAATTATTTAAGAAAGAAAGAAATCAACTCAAGTCCTAATGGGACTCCGGGCTACGCCGGCCATGTAGCGAGCGTGGCGCGTGCTTCGGTGGAAGGAGGAGTCCGGGAAGCGTCGACGAGAAGGCAAGGAGGAAGGAGGAAGGGCCACACTCTTCTCGTGCCGTAACTTACCACATGGCTCAAGTGTGGCGGTCGTCGACGCGAGCGGATAGAATGTGTAAACGCCTGGATCAGGTGCGGTCGTTGCACGAATGCCATGTTAAGCAGTTGGGGTAAAACTAGACTGTCAAGCAAACCAAACGACGTCTAGGATTCTTAACCTCGTCTTCTCCTCCCGTTCCCTTCAGGTGAAGGATTGTTACAACTAAGAAAAAAAATATTCCGTGCATTGCAACAGATAAAAGTGTCATATGTGATACCACCGTAATTAGGAATCAAGTAATGAATTGAAACATTAGGACGCTAGTACAGTTTAATTAAAAAAGTTAATGAAAATTTTTCTTAGTTTTTTTCCTTAGTTGTGGCCTAAGTCCATTCTTTCTCATTCCGTTTTAGTCCTAATCTTAGTTCGCTACCTTCCCTCCACTCAGCCACACCTCTCTCAGTCTAGGCCCACAAGTGTTGAACCAAACATTAATGGAAAAAAAATTCAGAATTCGGATTTCATAGTTAAGTAAAAAATGTGAAGAGATACCTAGTGGGCAAGTTTTGAACCAAAAATTAATTGTAAAAAGAAAAGAATCAAATATTCGGATTTCATAGTAAGTAAAAAAATGTGAAAGATACCTAATGGCAGCCAGCTAGTAAATCATTGAAATACCCGTGTATTACACGGGATGAAAAACAATTTTATTTTAATAATTAATTTCTCACATGGTAATCATCCTTTACTTATTGATACTTAATAAATATTACAAAATTATGTGAGTTTCGGATGGAGTACAATTAATGTGAGTTTACATTTTCGTTCTAATGTTAACTATATAAGGTGTTTGGACTGAGATTCAGTAACCAAATTACATCCGCTAAAAAACCAAAAATCAAATTTAACAAGTTGAAAAGTAGGTGCGACTGGGGCAAGAACACCTGATGAGGTGTGGGAAGGAGGGATGCTCACCCGGCGAGCGGACGATGCCGGTGGATGCAGGAGGACGCCGGGCGAGGAGACGAAATTCGAGCCGAGGCCGGATGGGATAGGGATTAGGATGCTCACGGTGAGCGCAAATGCTAGCGGGAGCAGGAGAACCGGCGCGCCACCTCTACTGGCAGGATGGCAGGCGAGGAGACGGGACGGATTGAGGCGGAGGTGCAGGGAGCGCTGTGGTGGCTGCGGCAAGGGCGATGGCGAGGGATGGACGCAGGGGAGCAGACGCGGGGGCAGGTAGCAGGGCGGAGGCCGCGGAGCGGCGGACGGCCACGGATCTGGATTGGAGGTTTGGAGATGGATGACAGGAAGGGGAAGTGCATGTTTTTCTCTTCGGTAGACTTTTCTATTGACGCATGCTGTCATGGGGCCTTTGTTATGGCCATGAAGTCCTACAGATTTATCCTCGAATATTTTTTTCTTTTTCTTTTTTATTGTTAAATATTTTAAGAAATATTATACTCACAAAATATTTACACAATAGTCCTTGCCGCCCTCTCAAGGGGCTGCCAAGAGAGGTAGTCCGTCCCTCACATCACCCCTGCGCTGCTCCCCGGGAGCTGCGCAGGGGTCACTTCTTAAATATTTTTCTCTGGGCACAATAATTTCTGTAAAATATTAAAAAATAAAAATTTAAAAATGCAAAAAAATTTGATTTTATTCTACTAATGTAAGCTCGTTAGACTCCGAGAACTGTGAGCCAGCTCAAGCTGGCTCGTATGACCTAACAAGTTGAAAATTGCAGCTCGGCTTGTTTCAAAACCATAATGAAGCCAAAGTTCAGTATTGAGCCGAGCTGTCCACGAGCCACGAGCTTTTCGTTCCAGCCCTAGGTCATATGCACAGGCCCATGAAGCTGGAATTTTTCATTTCCCAAAAAAAGTTCATCTAAAGTCCCTTATCTTGTCGTTGAGTTTTAAACGGTCCTGAACCCTCTAATCTTGTAAAACCGGATCACTTTGATCCCAAAGGTAGTATTGTTTTTCGGTTTTGTTGACGTGGTGGCTGAGTCCCACGTGGACCCCACAAGTCAACTGGCAATCTTCTTCCACCTCACTCCCCTCTACTCCCATCTCAACCCAAACCTCCTAGGCATCGCCAATGGGTGGGGAGAAGGGTGTCGGTCGGCGAGGAAAAGCTCGACAGCCGGAGCGCTCACATCATGGACTTGCGCGGGTGAGTGGTGCGGCGTGGCGTCCAACTACAACTGCAATGTCGTCTTCACCTGCACGCGCGCGTGCGGGGTTTCTGCCTCGTCACGCTGGCAAGCTCCTATCGCTCAAGCTCATAGTCGCCCCTGGAGCTGTTCAAAAGCGATGTGTTCAGGTGTCACCGAGCTCCGCCCTCGTCCGCAGAGGAGCACGCGCGGTTCCGCCGCATCGTCTTCGAGGTCAACTCCATCTGCACCACATTGTTGGTCGGCATCTCCTCGACGCATGTGCCCTTCTCCCTGCCGCTCGCCACTGCCAAGCTTCTTGTTAGCTGCCAGCCTTCTCCCACCCATCGCCAGGCGTCGTCGTCGGGCTTCTACCTACTGCCGCCACCCAACGACCACCCACTTTCTCCCTACTGGTCCGGCCACCACACACCTCTCTCGCGATTCAGCGTCCGGCGTCCTTTTCACGTGCATGCACGGACACTCATGAGTTAGTGGTGCTCGCGACTATGCTCAGGCATCGCAACGTACTTCATCTCCCAACTGTTGGGATCCTCTCGCCAATCCCGACGGTGTGGCTAGCATGCGACCACGATGCGGACACGGCGCAGATGCGTGGCAAGCTGCCACGCAACGATGCAGTTAACCCGAGGGACGACACAGGTCCATGACGCAGGTTAGCGCTCTTCGCCGTGTAGGTCCATGACGTAGCGTCAGTCGCCACTCTTCTTCCCACCTGTTGTCGGCTGCTAGGAGGTTTGGGTTGAGACAGGAAGAAAGGGGAGATAGGTGGGAGAAGATTATCGGTCGACATGTGGAACCCACATGGGCCCCACGTTGACTCAGCCACCACATCACCAAAACTGGGGAGCAATACTTCCTTGGGACCTAATGTGACCTGCTTTTATAAGATTAGGGATATGTTATATCTGGTATTTTAGTTCAAGGACAATTTGAAACTCGATGACAAAGAACCTCAAGTGAACCTTTTCCTTTCATCTCTCTCGTTTCGATCTCTTTCTTTTAAGAATAGCAAAGATGCTCGTGCGTTGCGATAGGAAATCAAATTACATATGTTATTTTTTTCATGTTCGGTGGCGGAGAGTTAGATGATGGAGGTGGGTCTCATGCACGTCATGGATGGAACATATGATGGGTTTCCCTTAGAGATAATCAATACCTGAAGGTGTAATTACTTATTGGTGTGGTATAAAGATTTTATTTTTGCTGCCAAGGGCAGCTTATCACTATAAAAAATGATTTTCGCATTTGGCTAAATAATCTATGTAAAGAGGAGGGTTATTTTTGCATTCCGACCATTTAAGAGGTCATGCGGCCCTTAAGATTACCGCATGGAAAAATAGGCTATTTTTACATGCCGCTCTTTAAGAGGACCACATGGGAAATGGATTTCTGCATGCGAGTCTCTTAATGAGCCATATGCGAAATAGAGCTCGATTTTTTGCAACGCAAGTAGTTACGGTTCGCTTGTAATCTGGGTTCTCGTATAGAAAAATCGTTTTTTTTAGTAGTGCGAATAATCATAGTGGCAAGAGCTCACCAAATTAAGTCGTTCTTAGGCTATCTAACACAAGAGAATTATCAAAACCATGAACTACCATTTTCAAAATGAGGAAAAAAAACAAAAAGGGCCTATAGCCTAGTGGTTACAAGAGCCTCCGTAGCATCTAAGGCCCTAGGTCGACTCTCCATAGGAGCGAATTTTCCAGGATTTAACGGCGTTGTGCTTTCAGTGGTAGGCGATGTACCCTTCGATAGCGAGGCGTCTGTGGTGACTTCGTCAATCTCTCCAGGAGATTTGCCGGCCCAGTTTGAAGATGCTCATAGGGGTAGGGTTTGCATGCGTGTGTTCATAGGGGTGAGTTCGCATGCGTTGTGAGGGAGTATATAGTAATATTTAAATAAAAAAAAAAAAAAAAAAAAGCAAGAAAGCACATCGATTTGAACCAGCTACATCCCTTTTCTATAATCAGGAAAATAGTACATATTCAGCAATTCAAGTTGGCGAAGCAAGAATAGCACATCGATTTGAACCAGCTACATCCCTTTTCTTATAATCAGGCAAAGATTAGTAATTCAGCAATTCAAGTTGCGTCAAAAAACGTTAAAGATAGACCCGTACTAATAAAAAAGAGAAGCGCAATCAAACACAGGGATATGATACTACAAAAAAATAATATACCCTCCGTATAATTATAAAACGCCGTGACTTTTTTTCAATGTTTGCATATCGTTAATATCTATTAATATACTTTATTTTATTATCACTTGATTTATCATCAATATTATTTAAGTATGGCATAAATATTTTTGTATTTGCACAAAAAAAATTAAATAAGACGAAGGTCAAACGTTGGTTCGGAAAGTACAACGGCGTCATACATTAAAATACGGAGGGAGTACTATCATGTTCAAGGCAGTATAAAAAACCATTTTTACATGCGGCCAATTTCACATGCGACCAGCACAACCGCAAGCGAAAATCTCGATTTTTGCATGCGGTCACCAATACCAACTGCATGCGGAATAAATTCGACAAAAAAAAAATTCAAAAAAAAACCCAAACACTAACCTGCCGGCTGGCCGCTCCAGCCGCTGCCTGTCCGCTGTTGCCAATCCCGAAGGCGGGAGTGGCAGATCCGCCCGCTGCCGCCGCTCCGAGAGCTGGGACGGTGGACCTGCCTGTCCCATTGTTGCCGTCCACCACCTGCCGATCTACCGCCGCCGTTGCTCCGAAGTGGAGGCGACGGATCTGCTCGCCCCCGCCACTGCCGCTACTCCGTGGTCGTGGGCGGTGGATCCGCCCGCAACACCACCCACTGCCGCTCACTCTGCTTGGTGGTGGAGAGGAGAGGAAAGAGGAGAGGAGAAGAGAGAGAGAGAGGGGGAGAGGAAAATATTAGAAGGAGAGGGATGAGAAGGTGGTGGAAAAAAATTGAATTTGGTGAGGAGGGAAAGATAGATGAGGGAAAAAAACTATGGAGAACAAGAAGATATTTTCGCATGTGGACTAGTTAAGAGGCCCGCATGAGACAATATATTTTCGCATGTGGCCCCTTAAGAGAACGCATTCGAAATAGACTTATTTTGCATGTGGCTCCTTAAAGGTCTGCTTACGACAAATAGATTTTTTATACGGGCTTTTTAAGGAGTCGGATGTAAAAAATAGTCAATTTTGCAGATGTGACCAGTTACCGTTCGCCTGCAACCTATAGGGGTACTCATACAGAAAAATCTTTTTTTAAGTAGTGAGGAGTTAGGTTTGACGCCCTTGTAGTGTTTGCAAGGTTTGATAACGTATTTCTCTTCTTTTTTAGATGAAGTAGACGGTATCTAACATTTGTTAATTAGTCAACGAAAAACAAATACCAACATATATACATATGTTTGCTTTCTAAGTTGAATGTAGTGTACACCTTGCTGACTTGGACAAGTTTTCACACTACGCGCACACGGATGCGTACAACTGCGATACTAGCTAGTGTAGTCTTTTTCTTTTTTTTTTTTAAATTCTAAGCTAGTGTAGTCAAACTTTGACCAACGATTGCCGAGTGAATTGGCCATGACGAATAATTTTGTAAATCTAACATGTGAAGATTGTTGTTTGCATATAAAGTGCCACATATATACATTTGGTTCATCTTTATATATAACAAAAAAGTTTCATTAGTAAAGAAAAACTATATGTTTTATCATCTATTTTTATTATTAAAACATGAATAACACGAGGCATCACTTTCACCGTGGAGATTAGACATTTCCATATTAACCAGAGAATAAGAAAAAATAGAATTCAATTAGATATATAATTTAATAATAATTGAAATTCAGAATAAAAAATAATCAATATTAAAGAACGATGCATGTAGAACACCAAACGAGATTAATAAAAATCATAAAAAAATAAAGTCCGCAATTAGAAAAATAAAAATAGAGTTCAAGTACAAATAAAATTGAAAAATATCTTAAATCTAATTCGTAATAAAAATAAAAAATATTAAAAGAATAGTCACGAGGAACACATTACGATATTAATTAAAATTTTAAATAAAAAATTAAATTAAATTTGAAATAGGGAAAAAATAAATGTTCATGTAGGAATATAATTTAGAAATAACTAAAATAAAAATAAAACTAAGGAATGTACAAAGAAGAAACCATTTGGAACACAACACAAGATTAAATAAAATTTAAAATAAATGCTGACATTAGAAAAAAAAGAGAGTTCATATAAAAATACAATTTAGAAATAATTAAAATTCAAAATGAAAAAAATAAAAAAAGTCAATGTAGAACACAATACAAGATTATTTAAAATTCTAAATAAAAATAGGGCATTTAACTATTTGCCACATTTAGATTTGGCGTTTAACCATTCACTGCCCATATGCCAATGTCATGTGGGTTCTCTTGCGTCTATGACAAGTAAGTCTAGTAACAAATAATTAATTGTCACATTTAAAAGTGGCAAATGATTAAATATATCTTAAAAATAGATTCCAAATTTTTTAAAAAGAGAAAAAATAAATGAGATATCAAGTTTTGGAATACAATTTAGAATAATAAAAGTTCAGAATAAAAATAAGGAATATTAGTAAACAATTCATCAAAAAACATAAATATTGCATATGATAATAAAGAGGGGTTATCAGGCAAGCCATAAAAGAGTAGGGTCACGGTGGTTGATGGGACATCTAATCTAAATATACTATCTCCGTCTCAGAATGTAGCTATTTCTAACACAGTACCTTGTCCTAAAATGAAGCTATTTCTCCATCTATACCTCATCCTCTCAACCAATCACAACCATTCTCCTTCGCCTACTTTCTTTTTTCAACCAATCACACCATTTCTTCAATCATTCTCATCTACTTTCTTAATACTCGTGCCAACCTAAAAAATATCTATATTTTGGGATGGGGAAGTATGTGATTCTGTGGTGTGGTCCTTGTAAACTTTTATGAATGGTAAATTCGCAATGGTTTGTTTCAGGGGATAACGGGATATATGTTGATATATTGATATGGTGTGTGGATGATTTGTTATGTATTATAGAGCATATGATTTTAAAAGCATCTGTTTGTTTTATGCAGGGATGGGGGATTCACGGGGATTAATTCACCGTATGAGCACGGGGATGGTAAAAGTTTTATCCCTATCATGATTGGTTGGGACAGGGTCGGTGAAATTTGAACCTCACATTGGCGAGGATGCAGGGAGCAACCTCTGATGGAAAATTTCATGTTGCCATCTCTACCCCTAGCCCTAAGCGTGCCTCCTTGACAGACCCTGTCATGATGTGGTCCCCATTAGAGACTTAGGGTGTGCGTTCGTTTGAACAACAAATGAGAGTCTCCGTGACTTAGGGTGTGCGTTCGTTTGAACAACAAATGAGAGTCTTCGTTTTCTGTACACACATTTCCTGAACTACTAATAATATGTTTGTTTTTAGAAAAGCCATAAGAATGTTGCTCTAAAAATAATATTAAATTATTTTTTAAATTTTAAATAATTAATACTAAATTAATCATATGATAGTTGCTCACATTATTTTACATACTTTTTTTCTCCTCTTAAACCTTTTATTTGTGCCTACCATAAGGCACAGGGAGGTGCACGGCTGCGCCAGTTACCCACGCCACCGCCATCCCAAGTCATGGACAGAAGTCCAGAATGCACATATGTACGGGTTTTAGGCTGAGCCACATAGCTGGCCTGGCCTACTGACCGATGGAGCCATGGTGGCCTAGAAGAAGCTGCTGAACAAGAATTTAGCGTACTTCACTGATTTAATTTCCTCTTGTCGATCGAATGCTTTCACATCGATAATAACCCGTGCTATTATATTATATTCTGACAAAAGAGGATTTACATATGTAAAAAAGAAAGATGTTTTATACTAGAGGAGTACTACACAACATGTTTAACGCTATCTAAGGATATTTCGATCCATTTATGCCATGCATATATATACTTCCATCCATGACAATGTCTCTCAAACCAATTCATTGATTAAATCATTTGTATAGCCAATTATTCATCACAAATATTAATCATGACAATGATTTCACAAACTATAATGTAACTTACATGTAACTTTCAAAAATCTCTCCGTAACATGTTATTTCGGTAAAATGGAGGTCATGGGAACAAATTCTTTCACATATGTGTGCTATGATTTGTTTTCGTCCTCACCAAAACAAATCTTGTAATAGATCTAACGATTCAAAATTATGTGAAACTTACATATAAGTTACACTGTAGTTACATGCAAGTTACAGTGTAATTACACTACGTTTGTACTATAATTACATCTGTCAAATTTTTAGGAGAAAATTTGTCGACAAATGTATAAGTGGTCTTTTTTTTTTTGTCCGACCACGCCGCCACATGCACGTGCTAGGAGTAGTTTTTTAGATAATGTGCTAGGAGTAGTTAACGCGAGGGGAGGCAAATCGTTTGATTGGAAACTGTTGAAGCATGATTACTGCGTGATTAAGGCTAGTAATTCATTATTAATAGTTCTAATTTTTGTTTTATTAATTAGGTGCCGCGATTAACGTGAGCACTCATATATGAAATCTTTCAACCCGTTTTTTAAAACTTTCAACTCAAAGCTTGAAAATTTCAACTCAAAATTTTTAAAACTTTCAACCTAAATGTGAAAACTTTCAACTCAAAATTTCGAAAACTTTCAACTCAAAATTGAAAACTTTCAGCTCCAAAATTCAAAATTTCCAATTCGTTTTTTAAAACTTTCAACTCAAATTTTGAAAAATTTCAACTTAAATTTTCAAAAACTTTCAACTCCAAAATTTTAAAACTTCCAGTTCCAAATTTTAAAACTTTCAAGTCCAAATTCAAAACTTTCAATTCCAAAATTCAAAAGTTTCAACTCGGAATTTAAAATTTAAAACCTCATGTTAACTACTTCCTCCATATTTTAATGTATTGACGTCGTTGACCTTTTATCCATCGTTTGACCATTCGTCTTATTCAAAAAATTTATGTATTTTATATTTATTTTATGTGACTTAATTCATCATCAAATGTTCTTTAAGCATAACATAAATATTTTTCATATTTGCGCAAAAATTGGAATAAAACGAATGGTCAAACGTGGGTTAAAAAGTCAACGGCGTCATACATTAAAACACGGAGGGAGTATTTATTAGCACTAACTAATCTGTGAGTACCACTAATCACATGATTACTGTCAGCACGTGGGGCATCGTACACGGGTTAATTGAATTTTTTTTCTCGCTAACCAAAACAGGAAACTCACGAAAAGAAAAACACCGAAATACCAATTTCTACGCGTGCGCCGACTTGATCTTTCGGCGCGTGCTCGCGTATTAGGAGCCCCCATATATATATAGATATATATATTTTTCCAGTAATTTAATTACAATGTATCACGGACACATGGAAAACACGAATACCAACCTTACAATAATAAGTGGTGCTACAATACATAGCATATATCCTAGACAATGTCCGATATCATACTCCCTCCGTTTTGAAATGTTTGACACCGTTGACTTTTTAGCACATGTTTGACCGTTCGTTTTATTCAAAAACTTTTGTGAAATATGTAAAATTATATGGCTACATAAAAATATATTTAACAATGAATCAAATGATAGGAAAAGAATTAATAATTACTTAAATTTTTTGAATAAGACGAACGGTCAAATATGTTTAAAAAAGTAAATGGCGTCAAATATTTTGAAACGGAGGGAGTATATATTTGTCCAGGTTTATTGGCTAGAATTAGGTTTTATTTAGGGTGGAGGGAGCTCCACATATAGATGACACTTAGGCCTTGTTTAGTTGGAGAAAAGTTTTAGGTTTGGTTGTCACATCGGATATACGGACACATATTTGAAGTATTAAACGTAGTCTAATAATAAAACAAATTACAGACCCCGCTAGAAAACTGATGAATTTATTAAGCCTAATTAATCTATTATTAGCAAATATTTACTGTAGCACCACATTGTCAAATCATGATGCAATCAGACTTAAAAGATTCGTCTCGTAATTTACATGCAATCTGTGTAATTGGTTTTTTTCTACATTTAATACTCTACGCATGTGTCTAAATATTCGATGTGACAGCTTGAAAATTTTTGTTTTGGGAATTAAACAGAGCCTAAATGGTTGTAATGTGGGCCGCTTCCTGGCTCCAGATTGTACCCTAATAGTTTAGCTTTGATGTGTACATCTCGTGCCGGACCACTCGTCTTCTCCTTATCACCGTCGTTAGTATCAGCCGTCACCTCTATTTGCTGCTGCAACAATCAAATCATAGGTAACTAATTACTCTTTTCGATTCATAGTACTATAAGTCGTTTGACCTTTTTTCTTGTTAAACATCTTTAAGTTTAACCAAGTTTGTAGGTAAATATAGTAGTATTTGCAATACAAAATAAACATATTATCAAAATATATTCAATATTAAATTTAATATATAAAACTAATTTAGTGCTGTAGATGTTGCTTTTTTTCTACTCCATCCGTCCCAAAATATAAACATTTTTAGCATAGTGACAAATCAAATATTTTTAACTTTAACTATTAATAGAAAACCAATTAAAAAAGATCAATCAAGTAAAATTGATGCTGCTATATTTATTATTAAACAATCTATCAGAATATGCAACTTTTTTAAAAAATATCTTACTTTTATAGATATTATTAGTCAAAGTAGCATCTTGAAAACCGTATCAGAGTCCAAATATACTTATATTTTAGGACAAAGGGAGTATAAATTTAGTCAAATATAAAAAACTTTTACTAATAAAAAAGTCAAACCACTTATGACATGAAACATGAGCGAGTAACTATATGAAACATGAGCGAGTAACTAATTAAGTTGCTCGTCAATTACTTCTTCCTCCCATGTAAATATTTGGCTTTTACCCCATAGTCAGTCAAACTTTTATATTTCTGACATCGATAATTTCTCAAACGCTTACTTTACGAACAAAACAATAGTAGCAAACATATACTCTTTGTCTAAAAAAATACTATTATATATAATTGCATAAATTTATTGTATTTTACAAGCTTGTTCTAGTATATATAACTTAATTTATGTATACACACTACTGTTATAATTTATATTAAATATAATTTTGTTATATTTAATAGAACGCATATGCTATCGTATATAATATTATATTCTCATGATAGTATATATATGAGTAAATGCATTGCATTGACTTACTGGAGCACTGTGGTTGTCGCAGGATGACGGAGGAGAGGCACCGGCGGCAGCGTCGCCGCCGGAGTTCTCCTTCTGGATCAGCTCGTCTTCTAGGGCTCCGGCGGCGTGGTCGGCGGCGGACTTCTCGCCCGCGGCCGCGTTGTGCTTGAGACTGCGGCTACCGTTGCTGCCGCCCAGGAATGGAGAAGAACAGGCGGGGAGGCCCCGGCGGCAGCGTCGCCGCCGGAGTTCTCCTTCTGGATCAGCTCGTCTTCTAGGGCTCCGGCGGCGTGGTCGGCGGCGGACTTCTCGCCCGCGGCCGCGTTGTGCTTGAGACTGCGGCTACCGTTGCTGCCGCCCAGGAATGGAGAAGAACAGGCTAGACGAATCGCGCTGCCGGCGCCAGGGACGGGGAGGCGGTGAGCGTGAGCCGGGCGGCGGCGAGCGTGCACAAGCTGCTGCTTGCCGGCGCCGGCGGCCACCGTCGAGACGTCGAGGCGAGCGAGCGCCGGGCGGGCCGCCATGGATGAGCTAGCTAGCTAGTTCGCTATGGCTGCTCAGCAACTATGAGCAGCGCTCTATTTATAGCCTGCCTGCATGTCGTTAAACAACAACGACTAGATTAATTAATTTGCATGTTGTATATATATGTTTAACTTGAAAGTTTGGCACTGTAAAAAGTAAATTATAGGTCCCGGCCTATATCTTTTCGTTTAGACATATTTAAATGTATATATAGGTACCTTAATGGTAATCTCGGGTGGTATATATTACTCCCTCCGTTCCAAAATATAATCATTTCTAGCTATGAATCTGGACATCCGTCTCAAAATATAAGCATTAAATTCTAGCTATGAAACTGGATAAATATGTCCAGATTCAATTGATTATATTTTAGGACGGATGGAGTTATATCAATAGAAGTACATGGACCATTGATTATGAGTTCTACGTACTCCCCCGTAAAAAAAAAGCCCAACATTTGATAGGATGGGATATGGATGGGATATTTTCTAATATAATGAATCTGAACCGTCTTTGTTGTTCTAGAAAACACATCACATGCATCATATCATATATAGCTAGGTTGTCATTTTATCGACGGAGGGAGTATGTACTATTGCTAGGAAAAAAATATTATTCATACTATTGATTTGAGTTGAGGTGTAGTATAAATAGAATAAACTATTGGATTATAAAAAAAAGATGAATAGTTATCAATAGATTCCATTTTAAAACATCGCATGATTCAAATGTGACAGGTTCCCCTTTTAGTTGTACTAGCAATTCATTTATACTACACAAGTAACTAAATTTTGAACGCGTGGTTAGATTATATCCTAGTCCCTTCATAAAAAAAAAAACTCAACTTGAAAGGGGATGCGACATAAAATGAATCTGGACAATCATTTGTCTAGATTCATTGTATTCCCCCTCCTAGGTTAGGTATTTTTTACGGAGGAAGTACATCATATATAGCCTTTTTAGACTCGCACATTCGTTCAAATATCATCGTACATGTAATGTTCTATTACGTCACAAATTTATTCGAATTTTATATGTCGTTCCAAATTAATTTGGAGCCCTAAATCACTTGGCTATGTCGAATTTTTTATTCAATGTTCACCGAATTTTAATTAAAGTTCGACATGATGATTCAAGTGGTTTATGAATCTGAATTTTGGATGATATATATAAATTTCCGCTGGAGCTAACATTTCAGCCCAAAATGAGATTGCACACCGGTTTACCTTTAATTTCGTAGCATATGATTTTCTTTTGCCACTACTAATATAATATAGTGAATCCACACCAGAGACGACACACAACAGACTTAGCTTGTTTGAAGTCAAATTTATGTATTATTTGACACAAGTTTCATGTTAAATTAAACAATGCACTATTCAAACATATTGATTTGGGCATATCTATTTGCACCGTGACCTTTCTTCGTACTACACCAATTAGAAGGAACTAGTCGGTAATTAACCCATTAGTACACAGTTTTGCTGTACTATGTACCTAATTAAGTCATTCAATCCGCAGCTAGTTTTGGTCACCTATATCTAACTAACGGTGATGTATGTAAAAATTTGACGGATCTATTTATTAGTCTAATCCAATCATAGTGACATGAACTCACAATAATTAATTAGCACTTAAACTGTCATCTAAGTTATAACCCAAGCGAGACCACTCGTCTTATTAAAAAAATTTGTGCAAATATAAAAAACAAAAATTTGTGCTTAAAGTACTTTGGATAATAAAGTAACAAAAAAATAAATAATAATTCCAAAAAAAATTAATAAGACGAGTGGTTATACAGTGCAAACAAAAACTCAAAATCCCTTATATTATGGGATGGAGGGAGTAAAAGATAGCACATCTAAATTATAATCTGGATGAAAAAAACCATTTGGGTAGCCTTTTGTTCTCGGAGAATCTACAGCTACCATAAGCTCCCTAAACAAGTCCCAAATCCTTACTTAAGCATAGAGATTCTGACAGCTGCTGCTCCTCTTTCAGAATTTTCAACTCACTCAAACAATCCAGATTCTAACCTAGATTCACTACTTTAAAAAAATGATTTTTCATGGCACTTTTCTTTTATATTTTCAGATAAACTAAAAATAGTGCCGCCAGTGAAAATAACGTTTATTTTTACCAATGAAAACCACATAATCTTTACTGGTAGATGACATACGCATCTACCAGTGAAAATCGATTTTCACTGGCCGATTAAGATGTCCACTGGTGAAAATCAATTTTATAAAAATATGTACTTTTACCTAAATTTTTCATAAAAAGTCAAATGAAAATAAAGTTTAGTTGAAAACTTTTATGTTTGAGGTTATTTAGAGTTCGAAATATTCGTTTTAAGATTCAAAATATATTTTACAAAATTTCAGATATATGATTCAAATAATCTCTAATGGACACATGATCCTTGTCAAAGTTGAGCTCAACGAGATCTACAACTTTGTAGTTCATGACTTTTTTTCATTTGGAATTATTTAGAGAGGCAAATAAGTATTTTAAGTTTTAAACAATGGAAATCAAAACAATTAATAGCATTCTGAATATACAAAATAAGTGCTTCATAGTTGAGATGGTAATGTAATATATCTGTGTGTAGAGAAAGGACTTGAGATCGAATACTACAAACCACATATTTGTGAATTTAATCCCAAAAATGCCTAAATTGTCAATTAGGATGTGTAGTTGTGATATAGATACCCGATAAAAATCAAAATATTTTTTTCATTTTATTTTCGCACCGGAACAATCAAAATGATAAAGTGGAAATCAATTTTCGTTGGTGGATGTGTTATGTCACATGTCAGCAAAAATCATTTTCACTGGTGGTTGGATGCTGTCAACGAAGATCATTGATTTTCACTGACCGTTAAAGTTGGCGGAACGTCTAGCTGCCAAGAAAAATATGTTTTAGCCGACAGAAAAAAAATATGTTTTTTAGTAGTGATTTTGAGAATTATAGAATTTATAATTGTATGAACCAGGTAATAATCGAAAAGCCAGAAGCTGAACAACTCAGCCTTTTCTTGATTCTCAACTAGCTAGTTGCTTCCCGAAAACTGAAGCTCGACTAAATAGGGCGTAAATTTACCTCAAGCATGATACATAATCAGGCAGAAGTCCAATACCATTCAACAAGTCCACTTGGCGTTGCAAGTGTGTAAGCGTGTTAACTCAAGTGTGGAGAAGACACTAAGCTCGCTAATAGGCGATGAATCAAATAATATATATATCTTCGACGATGAACATGTCAACATGACCTTATGTCCTTATAAAGTTGCAAGTGTAGACCTAATCTTATTTATTAGCCAAGTCAACCGAAAAATACCAATGAAAACATTTAGGAGTACATTTTAACTTAAATTACGAGTCACACCCTGCCGACTAATGAAGACATGCTTCCACATCAACACGCGCGTGGTTACACACACCAAGCTACAAATAATACTACCAGCTAGCTATAGTGTGTGAACTTTGACAGGCAATTGGTGATCGTGTCTTAGTCATGACTCACTTTTACGACTACGAATCATCTTCTCATATTAGTCTCCTAAAACAGGAGTTAGAGATGTCGGACATGTTTTACAGCAATACCTCAAATGATATTCTGCGTGCTTGTAAATATGCGAAAAAAAATATTCAAGATGTAATTATTTCACATATACATATATAATACTTCCTCCGATTTTTCAATGTTGGTTGCGGTTGACTTTTGAACATATGTTTTATCATTCATCTTATTAAAAATATATATAATTATCATTTATTTATTGTGATTTTTTATCATTACAAATAAATTAAGACCTTAGGTCATTGGTGCCTGTTCCATAACCGACACCCTTGAGATGCATTGGCCCAATTCGAGCCGATGCTTTGAGCTAAGAACTTAATCTCAAATCGTCACAAATCTAACCAAAACTAAATCTCAATCCAATCAAAATCATCCTAAAATAAATCATAGGACAAGAGACAATCCAATCGGAAATCACAAAATAAATCACACAGGAGATGACAGGAGAGGGAGGGGCGAGCGGGTGGCCACCCACATTAATTAGGTAAAAGGTAATTTAGGGTTCAATTATTAGGAATACACAATTTGAAAATAACTGAAATTCAAAATGAAAAACAACCAGTATTGACAGGACGATGCATGTAGAACGAGACTAATAAAAATTAAGAATAAAAAATAAAATAAATTCCGAATTTATAAAAATAGAAAAACTGAGTTCATGTACGAATACAATTGTGAAATAAGTGGCATTCATAATGAAAAATAAGAAATATTAAAAAGAATACTCCATGTAGAACACAATACCAGATTAATTAAAATAAAATAATAAAATAATTTTCAAAATTAGAAAAATAAAAAAAACAAGAGTTCAAGTATTAATATAATTTATAAATACTAAAAATCAGAATATAAATAAGGAATATAAATAGAATAGACCATTTAAGAACCCAACACGAAATTAATTATGATAAAAAATAAAATAAATGTTGAAATAAGAAAAAAAGAGATCTCTAGTAGAAATAAAATTTAGAAATAAAAAAACCACAATAAAAATAAGTGATGAAAGAACCGTCGATGTAGAGTACAATACGAGATTATTTAAAATTCAGAATAAAAATAAAATAAATCCCCATTTTTTTAGAAAAAGAAAAAAATGAGAGTTAATGTTGGAATATAATTTTAAAATAATAAAAGTTCATAATAATAATATTAAAAAAGTCCATCTATAACCTAAATGTGAAAAATAAAAATAATGAGTGGGCAACGGGTAAGCCGGAAAGGAGTAGGGTTGCGACAGTTGATGGCACATCTAATCTAAAAACAAATGCTCAATGACAATTAGGTTTGATTTTTTTTTAATCCCAATGACTATTAATAAGAGGGCAGCGGGCACAACGTGACGAAGTAGGGTCGCGGTTGACATGAGGTCGATATGACTTCTAGAGAATAATAAAAGAAACCCAACAATTATCATGTTTGATTTTTAAAATCCCAATGATAATAAAAGGGGGATAGAATGAGCTGTAAAAGGAGTGCCATGGTGGCTTTGGTGAGACTTCTAAAAGTACAAAAACAGAACCTAACTATAAAAACTACAAAGGTCTGATATTTGAAGATTTTATGGAGAATATGGAGAGGATAAATTAATAGATGTTATGTCGGACCGGGCAAGTAAATAATTAGGCGGCAATTTGGCAAAGGTGTAAGGGATGATGTTTGGTGTGACTTTTAAAAACTGTAAAATTGGAAATTCCATTAAAATCCTAAGACAACGGGATGACTGGATGCATATTTTTTTAAAAAATAAAAAATGGTGAGTAAAAAAGTTTAGATAATATTGTATGGTTGTTAGCTGCGCAATTGTGTGGGCCACCCATCTAGCTGCAATAATATTGTAGTACATAATCCGATTAATTTTTTGTTGAAAATTAGTAACAAAATAATCGAAATGATATGTGGTAGTTCAAGCTTTAAATTGGTCCGATTCCGCGCGGGAGTTCGGACGACCACGACGACATAATAACAGTAGTAGAGAGATTAAACACGGGATAATCCTCCCTAACACGGCTCCTAATCGGATTCGATTCAACGCGCGTCTCTAGCATATAATCACCCGCCCGGATTAGCGACGCATAATTAATCCGTCTACGTAGGATTTTGCACACGATTAACATCTAGCATATATCGCCACCGATTTGCGATTTGATCGTCGTCTCGTCTCGATCTCCGGCGAAATCAATCTACGGCCATGGCGGCGGCGGTCGCCGGCGGCGACGGAGAGGAGGAGAAGCTTCGTCGGCGGCGGCGGCGGCGGCGCGGTGCCCCGACCGGAGGAGGTCGCGAGCATGGGTCCCGATGAGGTCGTCGCGCTCGACGAGCGGCTGCGATCTCTCAGGCTCCTCATGATGCGGAGGATCAAGGCGGAACAAGAGAAGGCGGCGGCGATGGCGGCGGCGAATCAGCCGCCGGCGAAGCCATGACGTGTAAATTAGCTTGGTTGATTGTTTGATTCTAGGTGTATATATTGTCACATGTCATGATTAAATTTGTGTTGTTCCAATATTAAAACAACGGACGTGTCACCTGGCCATGTACGGACGCACCAGTGCTTGTGGGATCGGACGGCCGATGAGCGTGTCGCGTGATAAGGCAAAACAGAGAGCGCGCGCGAATTAGATTTTACCTAAAACAACAGGTCAAAATTTCTACAAGTATGATTAAGAACATACTTGTGTAATTTTTTTTTTTAAAAAAAGGAACATACTTCGATTTGTACGTATCGGAGGGTGCCGATATGATGAGTACTTCACTTCATCGGATACGCACGTAGCTTCACACGTTCCAATGATTGTTTTAAGTCCAAGTCCAGTTCGGTCTTCGGGGAAAGCACTGACTATAAACAGACCTAGTGTCTTCATGCCAACTCCGATTTAGGTGATCTTGGACTTGATGAAAAAATTATCTCGCTGCCTTTCAAACGCATCCGGTCTCATATCCAAATTCATTTTTGAGTCAACGGGAATTGTTAAAACAAGACAGTGTTGTTGCTAAAACTGAACTTGGGCCTTGGATGTTGTAATAAATTAGGCACAACATTAGGGTTTTGTTTAGTTGAATTTTGCCAAGTGTCATTCACCTTGTCTCTAGTACTCGCTCGATTAGTCGATGACTACATATTCAGAGCCCTTAATAGTTGGTATGTTGATTTGTTGGGTCGATTAGATCTACCACTTTAATCTCAACTATTTCTTTGTACGTAATCACCTATGTGCAATATTTAGATTGTATCTTATCTCGTTATTGTAATGTTCTCTCATTTGCATTGCAGGGAGCATCAATCGTACATCATAGTTGGTACGGCATTGTTTGTGGTGTAGTGATTGCACGGCGTACTATACTTGTTGTGTTGGTTGGTAGCCACACCGCAAACGTCGCACTCAATCAAAGCGAGAGTTATCCTCTCACCAGAAAATCGAAGATCGTCATCACGATATACCGAAATTTTAAACAAATTTTAACCAAATTTAAACAAAATGTTGCTAAATTTAAAAAAAAGTGAAAAAAATTAAAAATGTCCGGGTTTTTTTACCCGAATGGGTGGGCACGACGGCTGTGTCTAGTGCGAGTATATAAGCATAAATGTAATAGGGACTTAGGGAGAGGTATCGAATTAGAAAACACAACTATTCCCTAGCTAATTAATACATCTAAGTTCTTTTCACTTCGTTTCAAATCAATCTACTACCTATGTCCTATAATAATTATATTTCTATTGTTTGAATTTGTTCCAAAATACTTATCACAATAGAGTACTAATGGTTTCATTAATCACTTCTCATTTAAATTTCTCTATTTTATCCTCAATTATCCTTCCACCCTTACCTATACAGCATTTAATAAGGATATTATATATAGTCCTTTTTTGTTAAATCTTAATATATATTAAACAATCTAGAATTACCATTTATATGAGACGGAGAGAGTGAATTTGTTCCTCGGTACATAACAGAGGCCCAATTTACTGGAGTAGCTGCTTTCTACTCGGTTTACCTCTAGGCTCAACTGGGCCTGTAGAAATATGGCCCATAAACTCACCCTCCTCAATTTCTCTCTTACATTTTCCCTAACGATTTTGCTATATATTTGTCGACAAATTTTTCCCCAAAAATTTGACAGATGTAATTACAGTACAATCGTAGTGTAATTACACTGTAACTTACATGTAATTACACTGTAACTATAGTGTAACTTGTATGTAACTTTCAAAAAATCTCTCCGTAACATGTTATTTCGGTAAAATAGAGGTCGCGGGAACAAATTCTTTCACATATGTGTG
>CM020185.1:3948912-3964455 GCA_009805545.1 Oryza longistaminata | reverse complement strand
GAGCATCATGGTCGTCCAGAAGAGACGACGGCGATTACGGCGGCGGCAGATCTGCTAGCTAGCTAGCTAGGTCGTCTGAAATGGTTGATTATTTGGTTCTAGTAGGTGTATTAATTGTGCCATGATCTATAATTCATTGTGTAAATAACAACGATTGATCGATATTATGATTGAATTTGTGTGTTATGGTCAAATCATCAGCTCTGGTATCTTCTACTCCCTCCAATTAATGCCTCCATTTCACATTATAAGATGTTTTAGTCTCGTCGTGTCTTAGATTCACTGATATCCATATAAATTTGAACATATATACATGAATTACATATATGAATACATGAATGAATCTAATTTCTCCCACCCCCAAAAAAAAAGAATAAATCTAATTTAAAATTCAAGCCATTGTAGAATGTTTCAATGTAAAACAGAAACTCATGGTGTATAGTAGTGTATGTGTGTATGCGTTTCATGGGTTCCTAACGACAAGGCATATCTAACCCCTGTTGGGACGGGGAATGTTGTCAGATCTAGAAAAGACAACGGTAGTAGCACTGGCTCAAAGATGAGAGGACTGGCCTTAAAAGTGTAAGTGGATCAACCACGAACCCACTCATATATAGGCTAAATATATCCATTTACTTAATCTATAAGTGAGTTTGTGGCTACCCCTTAACTGGTCTTGTTGACACCATCAAGGTGGATGGCGCGTGGTGCTTTGGGGTGGGGCCGGACAAGTGGCAAGAGTGACCAAGTTGAATGAGAGTGGAATTAGGCATATAATAGCAACATAATTCTTAGGCAATCCTGACCATTCAAAAAATAGGACCCTTTCTCGTGGTAAAATTGATTGAACCTATGAATAGCAAGCCAACATGCATGATAGTAAGTTGAAAAAGTAGTTTCTTTTTACTCTATCCGTGTCAAAATATAAGAACCTATGACCGGATGGGATGTTTCCCATCCTATCCAGATTCGTAGTACTAGGAAACGTCCCACATCCGGTCTTAGGTTCTTATATTTTAGGACGGATGGAGTATTTGGCGTGTATTCCTCGTAATTTTTTTCGCCGATGGCGTGGCCACTGTCTATTACGAAAAAATAATGCTAGTGAAAATTAGTCACCAAGTAGAAAATGTCACCACGAGTATTCATCATCCAGTCTCTATGGCAACATTGGCTCCAGTACCGATCTCTCGTGTATTCTTCGCCCCGTTCGACTTTACTCAAGACGAAGAAACATATAACCAGAAATCCGGCCATTAGCACATAATTAACTGAGTGTTTTATTGCGATATAATTAATTGAGTGGTAATTATTCTAAACTTAAAAAAATAATGTATCTAATATTTTTAGCAACTACTTCCATATAAAAAAAAGTTTCACACGAAATACACCATTTGACCGTTTAAAAGACATGCAAACTGAAACCGAGACAAGATTTGTATCTTACTCAGAAAAATATACGTATATGTATTATCATCCGCGTGTAATCATAAAAAACTAAAACACGCTCATACTAGCGAATGAACAATAATACTACGTCAATTACAGGTTATCAATCCATGATTGAAGAAAAGATCTGAAACCGTGCGTCATAGTTGGTACGACATGTTTGTGGTGTAGTGATTGCACGGCGTCCTGGACTTGTTCTGTTGGTTGGTAGCCACATCGCAAACGTCACACTCGATCAAAGCGAGAGTTATTCCCTCACCAGAAAATCAGGCCACGAAATAGATCGTCATCACGATATACCAAAATTTTAAACAAATTTTAATCAAACTTAAACAAAATGTTGCTAAATTTACAAAAGAAAAGTGAAAAAAAATAAAAATGTCCGGTTTTTTTTTTTACCCGAATGGGTGGGCACGACAGCTGTGTCCAGTGCGAGTATATAAGAGCAAGTTCAATAGTATAGACAACTACTAGCTCCTATTCATCTATAGCCAATCTAATAGCTCATTCATACAATAGTTACATACTACACTATTAATACCTAGTCCCACATGTCATAGACACACTGTGTCTTGGAGTCCGTGCTACAGCTGGCTATAAATCTGTAGCCCGCTGCTCTTCTCTCTCCTGATTTATCTCCTTAAAATATGTTTGCAGCTGACTTATAGCCTGCTATTGTACCTGCTCTAAGCAGGGAGAGGTATCGAATTTGAAAACATAAAACTATTCCCTAACTAATTAATACATCTCAGTTCTTTTCACTTCTTTTCAAATCAATCTACTACCTATGTCCTATAATAATTATATTTCTATTATTTGATTTTTTTCCAAAATACTTATCACAATAAAGTACTAATGGTTTCATTAATCACTTCTCGTTTTAAGTTTTTCTCTATTTTATCTCCAATTATCCTTTCACCCTTACCTATACAGCATTTAATATTGCCTAAATACGACCAAAAAAATAGTCAACACTATTTTTCTTATGCAAATCTTAATCAACACTAAATCCTAACCCTAATCCTACTCGGTTTATTAGTCTCAAACTCAATGCTTAGTCATCTCGGATTTTAACGCCACCAAGCTAATATAATCACCAGATTAGCGGCCGCTTAATCCGTAATCCCGTCTCGATTTTGAGGCTTCTGTTAGCAATTTGGCGCCACTCGCGAAATTAGCCGAGCGATTTCGATCTCGTCGTGTTCTAGAACGCACCCGGCCATGGCAGCGGCCGCCGGCGGCGGAGGCGGAGGCGGCGGAGAGAGCCAGCAGCAGCAGCTGTTCGAGAGGCTGCACGGCGAGCTGGTCAGGGAGGCTGAGGACGTGGCGGCGGCGTCGTTCGGCGCCGACATCACCGTGCTGGCCGTCTCCCCGCGCTCCCGGCCGCCGCGCGTCAGCCGCTTCCACGGCGGCGGCGGCGGCGCCGCCGCGTCGAGGAGTTGGAGCGGGCGGTGGGGCGTCAGCACGGAGAGATCGCGCGCATGGGTCGGGATGAGGTGGCGGCGCTGCTGGAGAGGCTGCGGCTACTTCGGATGGTCGTGCTGCGGAGGATGGTGGTCCAGAGCCAGAGAGGGCCGGCGGCGGCGCCGCCCCGAGCACAGGTCGTCCAGAAGAGACGACGGCGATTACGGCGGCGGCAGATCTGCTAGCTAGCTAGCTAGGTCGTCTGAAATGGTTGATTATTTGGTTCTAGTAGGTGTATTAATTGTGCCATGATCTATAATTCATTGTGTAAATAACAACGATTGATCGATATTATGATTGAATTTGTGTGTTATGGTCAAATCATCAGCTCTGGTATCTTCTACTCCCTCCAATTAATGCCTCCATTTCACATTATAAGATGTTTTAGTCTCGTCGTGTCTTAGATTCACTGATATCCATATAAATTTGAACATATATACATGAATTACATATATGAATACATGAATGAATCTAATTTCTCCCACCCCCAAAAAAAAAGAATAAATCTAATTTAAAATTCAAGCCATTGTAGAATGTTTCAATGTAAAACAGAAACGCATGGTGTATAGTAGTGTATGTGTGTATGCGTTTCATGGGTTCCTAACGACAAGGCATATCTAACCCCTGTTGGGACGGGGAATGTTGTCAGATCTAAGAAAGACAACGGTAGTAGCACTGGCTCAAAGATGAGAGGACTGGCCTTAAAAGTGTAAGTGGATCAACCACGAACCCACTCATATATAGGCTAAATATACCCATTTACTTAATCTATAAGTGAGTTTGTGGCTACCCCTTAACTGGTCTTGTTGACACCATCAAGGTGGATGGCGCGTGGTGCTTTGGGGTGGGGCCGGACAAGTGGCAAGAGTGACCAAGTTGAATGAGAGTGGAATTAGGCATATAATAGCAACATAATTCTTAGGCAATCCTGACCATTCAAAAAATAGGACCCTTTATCGTGGTAAAATTGATTGAACCTATGAATAGCAAGCCAACATGCATGATAGTAAGTTGAAAAAGTAGTTTCTTTTTACTCTATCCGTGTCAAAATATAAGAACCTATGACCGGATGGGATGTTTCCCATCCTATCCAGATTCGTAGTACTAGGAAACGTCCCACATCCGGTCTTAGGTTCTTATATTTTAGGACGGATGGAGTATTTGGCGTGTATTCCTCGTAATTTTTTTCGCCGATGGCGTGGCCACTGTCTATTACGAAAAAATAATGCTAGTGAAAATTAGTCACCAAGTAGAAAATGTCACCACGAGTATTCATCATCCAGTCTCTATGGCAACATTGGCTCCAGTACCGATCTCTCGTGTATTCTTCGCCCCGTTCGACTTTACTCAAGACGAAGAAACATATAACCAGAAATCCGGCCATTAGCACATAATTAACTGAGTGTTTTATTGCGATATAATTAATTGAGTGGTAATTATTCTAAACTTAAAAAAATAATGTATCTAATATTTTTTAGCAACTACTTCCATATAAAAAAAAGTTTCACACGAAATACACCATTTGACCGTTTAAAAGACATGCAAACTGAAACCGACACAAGATTTGTATCTTACTCAGAAAATATACGTATATGTATTATCATCCGCGTGTAATCATTAAAAACTAAAACACGTTCATACTAGCGAATGAACAATAATACTACGTCGTTTCATATTATAAGTCATTTTGGTTTTCTAAGATAAATTTCTTTATATTTAAGCAAATTTATAGAAAAATATAGCAATATTTTCAAAAAAAAATATCAAAATATGTACAACATTAGACGTAATGAAATAAATTGGTGCTATAAATGTTACTGCATAAATTTTATATAAATTTGGTCAAACTTAAAAAAACCTATAATATGAAACTTAAGGAGTAGAAAAGACTGAAATTTTGCCTCCTATGCTTTTCGATTTTGCTATATATTTATCAATAATTTTTTTCTAAAAATTTGACTGATAAATTTGACTGATGTAAATATAGTATAATCTTAATGTATTTACATCGTAATTTGCATGTAAATACAATGTAGTTTTTGAACCGTTCAATTTGCTTCAAAAATCGTGCAAGGGAGGAAGGCAAACAAATCACAACCCACGCACATGTGAGAGGATTCGGTACCATTACTTATGTTTTCACTGAAATAGCATGCCACCTAGGGAATTTCAAAAGTTACGCCATAGTTACATGCAAGTTACAACGTAAATAGAACATGATGTACAAATTTTTCAGTTGAAATTTAACGATAACTGTATAGCTAGTCCAGGGTTTAATATTTCGGTTTAGTGTTTTGTATCGGTGGCGGCCGAAATACCGAAAATTTCGATCTAAAATTATATGAATTTTTGAATAAAATTTGAACAAAATATTACCAAATTCACGAAAAAATGAAAAAAGGGGACTACCTATATATTTGTCGACAAATTTTTCCCCAAAAATTTGACAGATGTAATTATAGTACAATCGTAATGTAATTACACTGTAACTTATATGTAATTACACTGTAACTTGCATGTAACTACAGTGTAACTTATATGTAAGTTTCACATAATTTTGAATCGTTAGATCTATTACAAGATTTGTTTTGGTGAGGAAGAAAACAAATCATAGCACACACATATGTGAAAGAATTTGTTCCCACGACCTCCATTTTACCGAAATAACATGTTACGGAGAGATTTTTGAAAGTTACATACAAGTTACACTATAGTTACAGTGTAATTACATGCAAGTTACAGTGTAATTACACTACGATTGTACTGTAATTACATCTGTCAAATTTTGGGGGGAAAATTTGTCGACAAATATATAGCAAAATCGTTTATATATTTGATCTAAATATTTAAGGAGACATTGGTGCTCAAAGTATTCAAAGTTTGACTCAATGTATGTATTTGACACAACATGTTTTATCATCGACTCATGTCTGCAACTCATATATCAAGCATGTTTTCCTAAGCACTTCAGTACCTATTGCTGTAGCTTTTGGGATGTGTAGCTATTCATTTTGTTATAATGTTACACCATGTATTGGGCGTCGCAGGGGTGGGGGTTGGCTCACCGATTGACATTTGGCATAACATGCTGCTAACTAAGCTTCTAATACATAAACTATAACCAAGATTCATGTTATGTTTCAGTTCTAGTGTCTCAAGTCTCAATTGAATTTCACATTGTTCCGACCATTAATATAATGGACAGGAGTTCTGGCTAGTGTGTCAATTCCTCTTTATGATGCTTATAACAGTGGATGTTATATAGAAAAGATTACCACTTGCGGTGACAATCCATGCAAGTATCTATATCAAATCATATGAAGCGCCAATTTGTATCAGCATATTTCTGTGACTGAAAGAATTTTATTTTGCTTATTTTGCATCACAATTAGGTTGGACAAGACCAGGTTCCATGTCATTGGAGCTATCCTATTTACTGCTCAGCAAGGTGTTCTGCACCCTACGGCCGTTGTGAAGACCAGAATGCAGGTTGCAGAAGGAGGGCTTTCACACATGTCTGGCTTTTCTGTTTTCAGAAGGATATTGAGAAGTGGACGAACGATGACCTCGCGGTGCTGGAGACGCTGCGCCCCGTCTCCATGGGCGCCGGCGTGCTCCCCGCCACCAACAGGTCGTCGTCGTCGTCGTCTCCGTCGCCGGAGAAGGGGGCGGCGGCGGCGGACGACGAGGTGGCCTACATGCGCGGCTGCTTCGACCACTTCGTCGGCTCGCGCGACTCCGAGTCGCTCTACATGATCGCGCCCCAGGGCGGCGGCACCGGCCCGGAGCTCGCCATCTTCTTCGTCAGGCTATGACCACCACCACCACCACCTACTCGCCGCCTCGCCGGCGATGCACCGATCAATCCATCGCCACCGCCATCGCGCGCGCCATGCAAAGCAAGACGAAGGGCGCGTCGTGATTCGTGCAGCCCTCTTGACGGCCTCGAGATTCGTACGTGAGGAGCAGGCGAGCCACCTCGACTCCCTACGTCAGAGATGGCTTAGCTTAAATTTAATCATCTGATTAAGCACTAATCTTGTGCTCTTAGTGGGTGATTAGGTTGTGAGGAGGTCATTGCATAAATCGGGTTTAATGGTGGTGCCCAACACCTCATTGCACACACAATCTAGTGGAGTACGGAGAAAATTATATTAATTAATTAAGTTGCTTGCTTTTGCTTTCTTCTCTCTCGCGCGTTTAATTATCGGATGGTAATTTTGCATAATTTATTTGTCAGTGCAAAGAATTTGAGAATTACATATAAACTCCATTTTGGTCTAGATTAACTAAATTTTTGCACCAAAAAATTGTACATATATATGTCACATATAATCTCTATCGCTTCTCTACTATTATAAAAATTGAAGATGCTTTTGCCGATATTTTGGTATGGCATCCGTGTTTGAGTCGTTCTTAAGTTTGTTCCTTTTAGAAAAAAATCCTTGTTTGAGTTAAATTTTAAGTTCGTTTGCATTTGGAAATACAAAAAGAGTTGTATAAGAAATCTTGTTTTAAAAAACTTGCATGCTAACTTGAGATGAAAGTTGGACTCATGATTGCAGCTCATGATTTTCTAAAAAATATATCCAAGAGAATTCCCACAGTGAATTTCACACTAAGTGAACTGTATCTTTACCTCTACTATTATCAAAATTGAAGATGTTTTCGTCGGTACTTTGATATGTCATCCGTGTACTGAGTCAATTTTTAAGTTTATTCGCTTTTGGAAACACAAATACATATTTGAGTCGGTTTTTAAGTTCGTTCGCTTTTAAAAATACAAAAGGAATCATATAAGAAATCTATGTAAAAAAGTCGCATGCTAACTTGAGATGATCGGACTCCTAATTGTAACTCATGATTTTCTAACAAAATATATATCCAGCTGAATTTAACATCGTAAATTTCACTTTAACTAAACTATATAACAATAATAAAATTGAAAAAGCCTTCACCCGTTGCAACGCACGGTCATTTTTCTATAAAAGATAAAACCGAGAAAAGTTCATCCGCTCAAAACAGAGGAAAATTGTATATATATGTTGCATAAAATATAAATTGGAGAAATTTGGTAAAAAAAAAAGTTCTATATTTTTTTACAGGGCCATTAGGTATTTAGGTTAAAAATTAACATAATTAACCAAAATTCCACATTTTCCTAGCCATGATCCACGGATACTATATGTTAGTTGAGCAAATAAAATGTACTCCATCCATTTCAAAATATAAGTATTTTTAAACTTTGACATGGTCTTCGAGATACTATTTTAACCGATTATATCTACAAAAGTTAGATGTTTTAAATAAAAAGAGTTGCATATTATGCTAGTTTGTTTAATAATAAATCTAGTAATATAAAATTTACATGATTAATCTTTTTCATTTTTTACTATTAATAGTCAAAATTTTAAAAATTCGACTTGACACTATTCTAAAAGTAATTATATTTTAGGAGAGATGTTTAAGCCAAACGACGTATTTGTAAACGAGAAGTAATTTATGAATAAAACTTTTATATATGTATTCTTAGCGACCTAAGCAAATGCTGAAAAATAAACTTCGATGAGAAATCCTCAAAATCAGTTAAAAATTTTAGGTGAAAAATTTAAAATTAAAAAATTTAAATTTTAGCTGATAAACATAAGCATAAAAAAATTTATGATTAAAAATTTAAATTTTAGCTGATAAACATAAGCATAAGAAAAATATTTAATATGGGGGCCATATGGGGCCGGTAGTAGTATTGTGGATGTCTAATCAATCAAATCGAAACGTCTGGATCGATTCGTCATTATGGAGGTAGTGAAGGTATTAATCATGCCACGTAGACAAAAAAAATGTGCACCAAGTTTGGCTCCTTTTTCGAAAAAAATATCAAAAATCCGGCTTCCTTTACACGCATTAAAGAATGCAATTCGATACCATGCATGTCTTGTATACACTGTTTAATCTGAACTCAGGAATACATTCCCACCGATTCGATATAGTATTATATTCGATTCCAAACTGAACTGTGCAATTTGAAATTAATTAATAATCCGGATAAAATTTCTACACCCTATGGTCAAAACCAAAAGTACAATTACTATAACGTTAATATTCTCTCTTAAAGTCAATGCAATACTCATTTTAGTCAAAAATACATGGCACCATCAAAATTTTGAAACTTTAAGATATCAAATTTAGAAATACTTTGTATGGAAACATAAAACATAAAAAATATACTACATCCAACTCTAATATATAGTTGATGTCCTAAATTATTTATAGTTGAACTTCAAAATGTTATGTCGTTAATAATATAAAGGTATTATGATTTAATATGTGAAAATTAATATTGATAAATTTATCGTGAAAAATTTTGTCCGAGAAGTGGGAACCAGGGCCACCGGTCAATGGGCGCACGGGGTGTTGTCAGGGGCGGAGCTAGAGCGAAATGAAGGGTGGTGCCAGTTGCTTAATTTACTCTACTTTAGATCGAGTTTAAGCTTATGTGGGTGTCTAAGTTTGTATTGAGGGGGTCCATACATGGTAAAAATAGATGAGGTATAGCTAAAAAGTTTTCTTAACCAGGTTCCTTGGCACCCCACTAATATATACTAGCTCCGCCCCTGGGTGTTGTGAGGCCCACCACTGTTAGAGTAGGGCAATCATAGGGACGCAGGCAGTTGCCCCGAAGTATAGGAAAAGAATAACTAGCCCGAGCAATGAGCCAAGGCCCCGAGGTCGATCTTGGGGCTAGAGGACTGTCCTAGCTACACCACCACAATTAAGGAGATTTGACCCCCATGTTCCCTCTCGGTGTCATTCCGCGTTAATAGCATAATGATGTGTTTCCTGTGAAAAAAACATGGGTGATAGGACGGGGCATTCTTCTCACCCTTGCCCAGAACGGTCTTGAAAAAGGTACTCCCTCCGTAAAAAAAAAAATCAAACCCTGGGTTTCCGTGTCCAACTTTGACTGTCCGTCTTATATGAAATTTTTTTATAATTCGTATTTTCATTGTTGTTAAATGATAAAACATGATTAATATTTTATGCGTGACTTGTCTTTTTAATTTTTTTCGTAATTTTTTCAAATAAGACGGACAGTCAAACATTGGGCACGGAAACCAGGGTTTGTCTTTTTTTGGGACGGAGGGAGTAGGGGACAGTGAATGTGCTGCTGGGCGACGTGATTGTTGCTTCACATTGCTCGCTCTGAACTGTTGTTCGTTTTGCCCCCCTTCCCAGCATCAGTAGCTGACATGTGGGCCCGATGATGATCAAAGTGCAAGCCTCAATTATCCTGTGCCACAGGGTCGGAAGAAAGGGTAGGCACTCGCATTGGACAAGGCTTCACCAGATGGACCAATGCAAGACCAAATGTGCCAGCTCCAATATGTTGGGCCTCACCTATGTGTGTATGTGTTAAGATATCCCTTTGCCATTATAAAGGATTCGAAATTTAGACAACTCCATCTCACTGATCTCCAGGAACAACAAGAACACCCTGCAAGCCAAATAGCTAAGCAAAGATCATATAAGTAGGGTATTACGTTTCTGAACGATCCAAAGATGTATACATGTTTAATGTTCATTGTTTCCACACGTGATTCTTCGCACTCGAGCTAGAACACCCATACCCTAGCAAAATCTCCAAAAGGAGGGTATCTAGCCTTCCCACTAGAGGAGCCCGTGCTACGATATATATATTTTTATAGTTGTATTTGTTTAATATTTTTTATGAATAGTTAAATATATTGATAGAGCATATGTATTGGAGATTGTGCCGACGTTTAAAACGTCAGTAGGAAACAACATAGGTAGTAACAGTAAATGTAGATTTGTCTTTTTAAAAAATGATTTCTTATCCTCGTGAACTTAGTAAAATTTACAAACTTATTGAGATAAAAACAATAATAAAAGCTATATTCCAAAAACCAAAAAAATATCAAATGCCATGTATTTTCGACCGAATAGTGAGTAAATTAGTATTACGATATACTATATACAAAGACCGTGCGTTGGAATAGAGACGTGAAACAGAATCCACTATAGATTGAGGTGACAACTATGTGGGGGAATTTATATATTTTCTAGATATATAGCCTTTTTAGCTGCTGGAAACCACAGAAGATGTGCTTAAATATGCAAACAAATCTTAGTGGAGGTGGTTAATCATATACTTATATGCTACTGCTATACATTATTGAGCCAGCTGGCCCATTATATATACAAGGTTGTGTGGCCATTAGATTAGCTTAGCTATAGAGTATATACTTCAGTTAAGCTCCCCATACATAGCTAAGCTAGCTAGCTCCACAGCTGTGAGAGTGTGAGCTTTCTGCTACAGCTAGCTTAGCTCCGGCCGCCGGCGCCGCCGCTCGCCATGGCCAAGCTCGCCGCGCAGCTCAAGGACAAGTTCTGCGGCCTCATCGGCCGCATCACCAGTTGTGGCCGCGCCGCCCACAAGGACGCCGGTAAGTATATATACTTACTGTTAATTCTATCGCGTCAGATTATTGTCGTGAATTGTTTTGTTTTTCGTGTTTCCGAAAATATGTTTGGTTAAGAACTTTTTTTTCTTCTGTATTGTTTCGATCCTTGTTGTAATATACTATTTGCTAAGTTTATCTTTTCTAAAAGTATTTAATTTGTGTCTAATTATTGTCGTGAATTATTTGTTTGGTGTTTATGTGAATATGTTTTGCTAAAAAAAACTTTTTTAAGCAATTTTACGGTTCTTGAGGAGGTACCATGAGGTATCTTTTTTTTAGAGCAATTCTACAGTCCTTGAGGAGGTACCATGAGGTACCAAATTTTTAGCGTAAAATTTGATACCTCATGGTACCTCATAGTACCTAGGTATCAAGAGGTACCAAATTTACAATATAAAAAATGGTACCTCATGGTACCTACTCAAGGACCGTAAAATTACTCTTTTTCTTATGTATTGTTTAGATCCCTTGTTGTAAGGTACTATTTGTTAAGTTTATCTTTTTAAAAAGTATTTAATTTATGTCTAATTTAATTATGTACGTAGGAATAATTCATTTCAATCGTCAGCTAAAATTATTATACCATGCTCAGATTGTCGTTTGCTTTAACGCGGCCGGGGTAAAATTTTTACCCGACGAAGCGTGTGATTACTAATTTTGCTATTTACTCGGATAATTAATTAATTTTGCTGATTGCATCGTGTCTTCTTTCTTTCAGCAGCTGGTGTAAAAGAGACCCATTCGGCTTCATCTCAGGTACTCTAGCTAGCTCGTTTAATCACTTAGCTAGTTACAATCTCGATCTGATTAATTTGGTACGATCGGTTATTGCTGATTTTGCCAAGTTTAACTCGGTCAATTAATTAAGAGCGATTAATTTTTCATAATTTACATATTTTTTTAGAAAATAATTGCTGTTTCCGTTGGTCATTTGCGCAGCACACAGAGATAAGGTCAAGGGGACTTCCACCGTCTGTGTCAGGAGGGTCCAAGCCCCATACCAATTAACAGCGACAAATTACCATTTCAAAGTCAATAGATCTCTCTGCGTAATAATTAATCAACGGCTACTCGTTCTAATATTTACTGTGTGGTAATGCACAAATCATTGTGCAAATAGCTATATGAAGCTTTTCTTCTTCTACTATCTGTTTGCTGTATTTTGAGAATTTCGGTGTTGGCTAGTTCACAGGTGTGGTCTCCAGACTAAATTAACCTGCGTGACTCAGGGCTTATTCGGTTAATCCCTTTACCAGGTGTAAAATTAACCGAGCAAGTTAATTTATACCGGGGATTTTACCGGGGTTAACCCTGGCTACGAAATGTATACATGTACGTGTGTATGTTTATAGTGGGATTGTACAGAAAACGGCCGGTTGCCTAAGCCTTCCAATCTCTTCCTTAATTAGCATCATATATAGCATTGTGTGCATCATTAAGTGTGGTGGAGTTGTATGTACCATGCTGTTTAGATAATGAAAACAATAAGTGTATTGCTATTTTATTTTTTTGGGTGTAAGCTTGGTAAAATGTTTTTTTAGCAGTTAATTTTGTAAGAGTCTCACCTTTAAATAATTGAGATTATGAATTATTGTGAATAAAAATTTCGCAATGTGACTAGCTGTCTACCTCCTTGTGCCCTTCCTGAAATAAATTTGGCACATGGAAAGACGGAAAGCTCTTGAATGTAATGAAGAGGAAACTAGGAAGCACATGCAACATTTGTGAATCTCTGCAGGTTTTCGATGTGAGAGGAGTTTATTTTGCCTTCTCAAATTACATCTTTCTCCATTTCTTTTTCCTCCTCTTAATTATCAACCCCATCCTAAAATCTACCCCTTCTTCCCAAAATATATTATTGAATGAGTAGATAAAACCTAGCGCAATGGATTTGGACAAACCTCTTTGTCCAGATTCATTGTACTAGGTGGGATAACATCAAGACCCTGTTTGGAAGATTAGCCCAGGGTTAATTTTGAAAGCTAATGTTTAGTCATGAATTGGTAGACTAAACATTAGCCTAGAATGACATGTTTGGATCCATGGGCTAATTCAAGGCTAAAAGAGAGAGAGAGAGTAAAAAGAGAGGAGAGAAGGAGAGAGAGACCTGTTTTTTTATGGTCCCCACAGAAAATTAGCCCCACTAGCACCCCTTCGAGGGCTAATGTTTTGAGGGGGGCTAATTCACTTTAGCCAAAAATTAGCCCACCTGTTTGGATCCTTAAGGGCTAATTCAGGGCTAAAAGGTGGGAGTTAATGTTTAGCCCATGGAACCAAACAGGGCCAAGTCATATATTGTTATTATTATTCAGATCCTTTGTACTAGGTAATTTAATCCTAGTTACTATATATTGGGACAGATGAAGTAGTATTCTTTTATATTCATATGAACATTTTTAGATGCTATGTACCCGGTACTTATCCAGAAGTATCCAAACACAGAATCATAAGTTACTATGTTTTGAAACGTACAGAGTAACCATCTACTTTACATCTGCTATCTTTGTTCCACAATAATTGTATTTATAGAATTTGAATTTGTCCCTAAATAGTTGTCACCATGGAGTACTAATAGTCTCATTAATCACTTCTCATTTAAAATTCTTCTTATTTTACCCTCAACCTCCCTTTCACTTTTACCTATATACTATTTAATAAGGGATATCATAGTCTTTCTTAACAAACCTTAATATATGCTAAATAAAATAGTATTATAATTATTTTAGGACGGAGGTAGTACCAACGATGGTTGGTGCAACTCTTACCCGGAAGCATGCATGTTCAGTGCACAGAAAATTAAACTTTTTTTTGGAAGATTAGAACATTGAAAAAAAGAAGGGAGAAAAATAATTGCACGCCTTCTGTATATTCGAGACCACTAGTACTAAAATTGCTGGGTTGAGGCCCCTGTTTTATTATTGGAATACCGCACCTACTCTGTTCTGCTGGTTGCTTGATCATCACTGGCTCAGAACTTTTTTTTCACAAAAAGAACACCATCATCTGTGCTATGACACATTCCTGATCCTACATTCATTGACACAATAATAGCAATTTTAGCAAACTATGAATTTGAGTGAAGGAATGTGACAAATAGCCTGCATATGAAATCAGAAAGTGTCATGTTGAAAAGATGGTTTAACTTCTATCTAGAAATGAAGTTATGCAGTTGTCTGCTCCACATAAACTTGCATAAGAAAATAAAGAAACATTTAGAAATATATTAATTTCTTTTTGGAAATGTAGTTATGTAGTTGTAAGCTCTATCTAAAAGCTTGAGATGGCAGTGTTGGTCACTTGGTTATAATCTTAAAGGAATGTTGACTACTATTTTCAAAAATAAAATTATACCAGTGTCCACTTTGTCTAACGTTCACAAAGGTGAGAGGCAGGCATATTTCTCGTAGCACACCAAAATTTCAACAAGAACAAAAATACGGTTATTTTCTCAATCTAAAGCAACACGTGTATAATAGTCACAAGAAGTTTCTTCCTTGTGTCCTCTAGGACCACAACCTCCACATATGTCAGTGAAGCAATGCATGTAACACTGAGCGCATTCTCAATTCTTCATTTTAGCTAATTTCCATAGCATTAAATATATTACCACATAAGTAAAGATTGAAATGATTAGAGAGTTAATGAGGAGAAACTATTTCTTATGTAAGAAACTAGTTCTACACAAGAACTAAAAATGAAATAGATGGATGAAGGGAGAGAAAAAAGAGGTGATTGAATGGGATTTATTTTGAAGAAAATCCATTAGGTATATAGTTTATATACATAATGTCTATATGACATGAATATTATGAAAACCTATATGACATGACTAGTATGAAAAATGCTATATGGTTTCTAGGATATGATTAAGCATTTACGACAGTTGAGCCTAATACAACATTTATTTTGACCTTCAACATATTATTACGTCACAATGAGACCACTCTAAAAAGATATCCTATTAACTGTAGTAATTATTCTAAATAATATTTATTTACCCCTCTTTGATAACTTCATTCCCTTCATCTTTTTCGTAGAGATCTCAGATACCCAATATCTCCGAATTTCATTGGCTCTCCTAGTATCTTCACCACTACCGGTACACCATAATGACTCTGACTCAACCTGCCCTCCACCCACCAACACC
>CM020185.1:3913532-3948892 GCA_009805545.1 Oryza longistaminata | reverse complement strand
TCACCAAAGAGGCCTATGTCTCCACGGTTCACCTTGTACGGTTTCACTACCTTTGACTGTCTACATAGCCTCCATCATCCATGTTGCCCCTTTGCCCCTCCCATATGCCCGCTAGGAGTGGATCTAAGATTCCATTGCAAGTGTTTTTTTTTCTTGCGCATGGTTCCTCCTCAAGGTTGCATACTTGCATCGTACTTGGAGCATAGCGTCGATGCTTAGCGAAAGTTAATCCCCCCTGTCTTTTCTCGCTCTCTGTCCTCCATCTCAAAACAAAATCTACGCGTCAGCAATATATATCAGTCCATTAATTTATTGTTTTTTACATACCCCTTTATCAAAAGTACCCTCCCACACGAATGTTGGGTCAAAGTCAATCCCCCTTGTCTCTTCCCACTCTCTCTCGTCCATATCAAAACAAAAATCTATGCGTCAAGTTTATAAATCGGTTCATTTGTTGCTTTTGTACATATATCCTTTATCAAAAAAATATCCTTCCACACGATTGTCGGTCAAAAGCATCCTTCAACATAGTCTTTAGGACCACAATATCCACACATGCTATTGAATGCGTATAATAGAAAGTGGTGTTAATTCTGAGCTACAAATGATCTTCTCTTCCTCCCTTGCATTTAAACCTTTCATGCTATATCTACAAACACTACAAGAAAAAAAAAGCTTTGCAGAGACATTTTTTTATACTATGGAGGCACTTTTCAAATGACTTTACAATATTATAGAGGTATTTTTAAAAAAAATGTCTAATAGGTGTCTTATGGTGAATTGTCTCTACAAACGAAGAGACATTTTATAAATGTCTATAAGATGGTAGAGGCATTTTCTAGAGACATTAAATTGTACCACAAACATATGAAACCAGTCCAAAAAAGAAGAATAAAATAGTTTCCTTCCTTTTGTCAAGCTTTGAACTCAAGATCACTTGGACATATCATTTTTATCTTTAATGCACTAACCAACTCAACTCCATGTCATTACTTGCAGGTTTGTGCCTTTAGTTACTTATATTTAGTCCTTTAGTACATATTATCATCCTAAAAAGTGTCTCTACATAGTTTAAAATGTCTCAAGAAAATGCATTTACATATCAGGCGCATTTTCCAGTGCCGAAAGAATGCCTCTACAGGATAAAATCTAATAAACTGAGCTGAAAATGTCTCTAGAGTAGAAGTTTCCTAAGCAATTTTTGAAGTGCCTTTATAAAGTGTCACTGCACTATAAAACTTCTGATCTTAGAAGCAATTTGCAAAACGTCTCTACAAAAGTGCCTCTATATAAGGTTTTTGTTGTAGTGAAAACATCATTTTACAAGAGTTATAAACGTCTGACCATCACCATCGGATATAGATTGGACAATAGAGGAGACCCTAGTCACCGGTCAGGGTCACTCCCACGGACCAACTGGTCCTTGGATCGAAGCTTTTCGCCGACTCTGTTGTCCAACACCTTACATGGTCTATCAAAAGTTTTGTTTTTCATGGCATGTGGTTTTCCCTGAAGGCTACATTAACCGCATCGCACTTGGAGCATAGCATCAACGCTTAGCTTAAGTCAATCTCCCCCTATCTCTTTCCGCTCTTTCTCCTATAACTCAAAACAAATTCTATGCGTCATCTCTAAAGATCACTTCATTTATTGCTTTTGTACATACGCATTTTATAAAATATCCTTCCGCACGGTTGTCGGGTCAAAAGACATCCTTCAACTAGCCTTCAGGACCACAACCCTCACGCACTACGTTACCGAATACGTATAATAGAAATGGTAACACGAAGCTACAGAACTATCTTGTGTGGCTCTACGCACAACCATTTCCTCCATTCCATTTCCAACCTCTATTACCATACCTACCCAAACCATTTTCCACACAAGAGATGTATGTGTACCCATCATGCCATTGCCGTCGGATGCAGATCGGACGACGGATGAGACCCTGCTCACCGGTCAGGTCACCCCCAGTTCATTTATTGCTTTTATACATATGTATTTTATCAAAAATATTCCTTCAGCACGGTTGTCGGATCAAAAGGCATCTGTCAAAATAATCTTCAGGGCCACAACTTCCACGCACACCGAATACGTATAATAGGAAATGGTTGTGTGGCTGTATCCACAACCATTTCCTCCATTCCATTTTAATCTCTACTGCTATATCTACCCAAACCATTTTCCACATCAAGCTCTGTCCCTCAATGACATCAATGACATCGCCGTCGGATGCAGATCGGACGGCGGAAGACCCTCCCGGAAAAGTGACAGCACAGTCAAAAACGGCAAAAAGTAAAGAGCAGAAACCGAAGAGGGCAAGCCAGGCCAAAAACCCCCTCAAATCGGAAACCTACAAAGCCTACACCTACACAGCCTAGCCTTCTTGTCCTCCACTACCACTGTGCAGCTTCCTTCCTCCGCCATAAAGCAGAGGAGAGAGAGCCTCACGTGAGAGGCCTCCTCGGTCTCGCCGCGCTCCCCCAAAAACCCCCCATTTCATTTTGCCATCATCGCCTCGTCGCCGCCGCCATCCGCCGCCGTCGTCGCCGTCGTCGCCGGCGAGGACGAGTAGGTGGTGACTCCCCCTTTCGTCCATGTTCCAAAGATTCTTGTGTTTGTGGGGGGTCGTGTGGGGTTTGGTGCAATGTGGGATGATATGGTGCGTGTCTCCCTTCCCCTGTTTCTTGATCGCTTCGCCGCCGGGTTTGTTCGCCGTTGGGCGAGTGGTCAGAGGATGAGGAGGAGAAAAGAAAAGGAAATACCAAAAAGGAAAAAACCCTCTTTTATTTTCTTTGTTTGTGCCGCACAAATCTGTTGCGGCGAGTGGGTTTTGTTTGGTTTTGGCACGAGCTTTGCTTGCTCTGTATTTTTTTATTTTTAATTTCCGTTTTCTTGTTTATCAGATTGCGATTGTTGATGCTGGGTTGCGTGTGTGATGATGATGATGGAAGTGGGGGTGATTGGGGGGGTCCATGTTGGTTCCCAACCAAAAAAAAGGAAAGAAAAGGAGAGTTTTTTCGTTGCTGTGATTTTGGTTTTGGGAATGGTGCGTTTTGATCATGGATTGCTGACTTTGTTTAGACCAAAATAAGACCATCTTTTGGAGATGATTGCGACGTTGTGGTGGTGATGTGGGGGTTGAGTCGGGAGAGGATCGTCGTGGGATCTTGATTTGTGACGAGCAACAGGTTCGCTCGATGTTGTCGGGGTTTGTTCACAGAGGAGCAGAGATAGTGGTCTAGTAGGTAAAAAAAAGGTTGATTTTTGGTTGATTTCTTTTTGTGCCAATGCTGGGATAGGAATGTTTAGGTGAAATGGTTCTCTGTTGTGCAGAAAGGCCCGAGGGTCTTCTGGCTAGCACCACCTCCTCTCATATCCATGCATCCTTGCAATCATGTTAATGTCATACTATGCGTGTTATGATCCTGTAATCATGTTACTGTGCGTGTGCCTTTTTTATATGAGAACCCCTCCTCTCATATCCCTGTATCCTTGTAATCATGTTATTGTGCGTGCGCCTTTTCGAGGAGTCGCTTGCGGCTTCTGATTCAAGGAATGCATGATGCTTTTCTAAATATATTCATTTTTTTTTGTTCTTAGTTGTTAAAAGGAACACACTTCTTTTTTTTTGTTAACACAGGGAGAAGCTGTCTGGTGGTTAAGCGATGGAAGATCCTGAAATTACTGGTCAGCAGTCACCAAATGCCACAAGTATTGTGACGGATCTCATGGATTTGGATGACATTATTGTTGAGGGCAATGAGGTACAGTTTGCTATGGATGTGGATTTGAGAGCAATACCATCTCTGAAAGATGGAGGGCACACAGACCCACTGGTACAAATCCCAGGTGACATATCTCATATGGATGTGGATTTGAGAGTGATACCATCTCTTAAAGATGGAGGGCATGCAGATCCACCAGTACAAGTCCCAGTTGACAAGAGGGTTGCAAGCCTAGAGAAGCTCTGTAAAGAAGCATCAAGATCATTTTTCAGGGAAACTAGGCTAGTTAGCCATCAGATAAACTCCTACAATGATTTTGTCTCTCATGGGCTCCAAAAGATGTTTGATTCTCTCGATGAAGTTACTGTCGAGCCTGACTATGATCCTTCAAAGAAAGTAGGCCCCTGGAGGCACGCGACCATCAAGTTTGGTCGAGTGGAGCTTGAGGAGCCGGTGTTTTGGGTCGACAACTGTGATCTTGATGTGGAAACACTCAAACTGAAGCCTAAACATGCTCGCCTCCAGAAGATGACATACTCTTCAAAGATGAAAGTAGAAATGACTGTTCAGGTTGCACCTTTGACACCCCTCATACTGTGTTCAGCACGAAATAACTGCACTATGTACAAGAAAAAAAAATTAAATGCAAGACCGAATCATAACTAGCAGCAAAATTAGTGAGTTTGAGCAACTCTTGACTTCATGTCCACCTGTTAAGTTTGTTGTCACATGAAAGTTGGCACTGTAGCCATAGGTTTTATGTTTTTCCTACACCGTGAGTGAAAAAGGTTTGTGTAACTCTCCATTACATATTGTGATCACACTGTTACCTAGCAAATTATCAACGAACTTGGTATGTTTGATCCTAAACTGTACTGTTTATTCCTCTCAAGCAGTAGTTATGAGTTAAATTAACTCTCTTGTATATATTTAATCTATAGTACTGAATTCTTGTATTGTCATTTTTCTATTAAATTTCACACCATCTGATTAATTAATATTTTTGCTGTATCAGGTCTATTCACTCCACAAAAGCGACAAAGCTAAAACTGGCGAGGACCCATTTATACAAAGAAAAGATATAATGAAAGAGACTAAATGGGTCACTATTGGCAAGTTACCTGTCATGGTGAAGTCAAATTTGTGCTGGCTGCATAAACTTCAGGAAAGCGAATGCGAGTATGATTTTGGTGGATATTTTCTTATCAAGGGAATGGAAAAGGTATTGCTTCACATGATATATCATGTTCATTCAGTTCATGGCTAATACATTTGATAACAAACATGGCATCTTTACAATGTATTGCGTTTTATTTTTCCGTGCATTACAAACGCGTTGGTCCATGCTCATCTTAAATGCATCTAAGTTTAAATTTAATGTGCACAGAAATTATTTTGAGTCATTCATTCTACACGATCTATTGGTTGTTATTTTTAGTACCGTAGGTAATGGGTTATCATTTGCCATTCTTAGGTTAATAAAGACCTTTGGCTGCATCATAAGTATGGAAACCCTCGTTAACTTAGCTGGTATCATATATTCTGGAGTAGTTTAGTGGCGCTTTTGCCATATATGATTCTATTTTGGTTTAAGCACATTATTCTTTTGTAAAACCCATGACTAGATCACTAGAATATTCATACTGATATTTAAATCGCTTATAATATGAATTTCAGCGATTCCCATGAACTAGAATATTGGATGTGTGCTGAAATATTTGTGATTTTGGTAGAAAAAAGTTGCACGTCTCTTATGGCATGCACATAGAACATATACTCTTGACTGATACATTATCAATTTTGAAATTCATCTGTATATTTATCTTTTGCAGTGTCAGCAATAAATAGAAATAACTATGAGTACTTACCATGAATCATGCCATTTTGATATAAGCAAAAGGTTGATTTTAGGTGAATATATTGGAAAGTGAATTAAATTCCTTTGAAAAGTCGTCGCTTGTTAACATAGATAGTAACTTCTCAAACTAGCCATAATATATGAGTTTTGCTTCGGTCCAACAAAAAGTACCTCGAGGTATCGGTACCTCGCGGTACAAAATCATTTCCGATCGTTGGATCTAACAATGCCCAACCCGCCCAGCTAGATCCAACGATCGGAAACGATTTGGTACCGTGAGGTATCGGTACCTCGAGGTACTTTTTATTGGACCGGTACAAATCTCATAATATATACATGGCGTATTTTACTGTTGATCAATGGATAAGATTTTTTACTGGTCTTACCTTCCAAGGGTCTGGTACATGCTCTTAGTGCAATTAATGCACCGAGAAAATTTTTATTACCATTCTTTCATTTTCCCCATCCTGATGCAGCAAAGTTTCCTTTTCTAAACGCTAAGAGCCGATGTAAGACGTTGTTGAGCTTAACATCGATGTTTCTCTCTCCTCCCCCCCACCCCCACCCTCCCTCTTCCAGGTCAGCAAATTTACCTTGTTAACCACCCTAAGAGCCTGCTATTAATTATTGTTGTACATGCCCAGAGGTAAGTGGAGCACCCTAATTTCCTTTTCATGAAAAGTGGAGCACCCAAAAAGAGCTTGTACGGCAGGATACATTTAAAACAACAGGCAGAACATATTCACACATAATAGTCTCACAAGATAGACTAGCTTGGTTCTGCCAAATCTGCAATACATATGAGTCTGGAAAGATCTGAACTCAGATGAAGTTAGTTAGATCTAGCTTAACTTGTAATGCATATTATAAGAATTTGACCATAGTGCAATTCTGGTTTTAAATATTAGATTTGTTTTGCTTCTTAGTTGTGCATTGCAACATTTTAATATGAACCTATTTTAGTAATTCACTTTGGAATTATACTTTGTAGTCTTGTCAAAGGAATTTTCAGCTGCAGAGTTTTGCACTGCCCATCAAAATTTACCCTCTTCTGGGATCACTTTAATTCTTAAAGTTATTACCCTATGTTGTGCATACAACGTTTGATGCCATCTCTGGGTTATTTAAAACTCACGGTTTTATTACTTCCAACCATGTAGGTATTCGTTGCTGAAGAGCAGAGATGCCTCTCCAGGATTTGGATCAATGACAGCCCCACCTGGGAGGCTTGTTACCAACGGTCTCAAATCCGACGAGAAAAGATCTCTATAAAACTTGTTCAGTCTAATGATGGTTTCAGAAAAGTCATTAACCTGTACTTTTTGGGTGCAACTATACCAATCTGGATAATGTTTTTTGCACTAGGTGTATCATCAGACAAAGAAGCTTTTGATATTATTGACATACAAGAATGTGATGCTTCCATGGCCAACATAATATCAGCTACTATAACTGAATCTCATGAGCAGTGCGAAGGCTTTCAGAGAGAAGGGAGAGCCAGTGAATATATTGATAAGTTGATCAGGAATACAAAGTTCCCACCAAAAGGATCCTTTGATGAGTATATTGGTAGGCATATGTTTCCTGATGTTAGTGGGAATAGGAGCAAAGCACTCTTCTTGGGATACATGGTGAGATGTCTTCTATTGGCTTCCTCTGGCAATCGAAAGAGTGATAATAGGGATGATTTCCGCAACAAGAGGCTGGATTTAGCATGTGAATTGCTCCAGAGAGAGCTATGGGTACATATTATGCATGCCCAGAAACGTATGGTCAAGGTCATGCAGAGACATTTGAGTGGTGATGGTGACCTACAACCTCTTGAGTGTTATGTCCATGCATCAATTGTTACCAATGGTCTCAACCGTGCCTTCTCCACTGGTTCCTGGTGCCATCCATTTAATAAAAGAGAGAGGTGTTCAGGGATTGTTGCAACCCTTAGGAGAACAAATCCTCTTCAAATGATGTCTGACATGAGGAAGACACGACAATGGGTTGCATATGCTGGAAAGGCTGGAGATGCTAGATATCCGTAAGTACCTTTCGACATAGAATCATTCATTCCTGTTATAAGTTATTTTTTTTTGTTTTCAATATCCTAATGCAAACTGACTTAACAAATCCTTTCCTAGGAATCCATCATATTGGGGAAAGCTATGTTTCTTGTCCACTCCTGATGGTGAAAAGTGTGGATTTGTGAAAAATCTTGCCATTACTGCTATCGTTAGTTGTTTGGCAAGGGAGCCCTCGGTTGACACACTTGTTTCTTGTGGGATGAAGAAACTGGATGAACTGCTTCTACAAGAGATCAGTGGAAAAGACAGAATCTTCTTGAATGGAAACTTGGTTGGAGTGTGTGCAGACTCAGTCGAGTTTGTTTTGCACTTAAGGAGCATGAGACGCAGGAAGCAAATTGATGCACAGGTTTCTTTCTTTTCCAGATTCTGCTACACTGGAACGGATTTTTTTTTTTTTTACTTTGAAGCATTGTGTACTAATCCATGATTATGTTTTGCTTTCATTTATGATGATTGAAAATTTCCTGCTAAGCTATTATGATCAATTCAACCTTGAAACATCTCTGTGAGAGATTTTACATATCATGATTGTTTGTGCTCTCCATAATTCTGATATTGTTCTGCACACTTAAACAAGGCGCCTTTAAAAGCAGTCCATGATTGGCATAATCTGTCTCATAATCATTTCTTGGGGTATAGTTTTGGCATTGTCACTGCTGATTTATTTTTCTGGAAATCCTAATGGACCGCCTTTTGTGTCATTCTTGTTTGAGTTTACGACTTTATGCTTTTGCCAAAAAAAAAAAGAATAATCCTACAATGTTCGGTAAAGGAAAAGGGAATTGTATCTTGTCTTGCTTGTTAATATGATCTTTCCATTCCAATAAAATACTGTTCTCATGCTTCATTTCCACTATGTAATCCTTTTTAAGTTACTTAGTAAAATTTAACTAATCTGAGCCAAGAAGTATATTTGATGAATACCATAGTTGGCCCATATCTTGTTGTAAGCATGACAGCATGTTTATCACGTTAGAGTACTATGTTTCCATTTCTTCTGTGAAATATGCAACAGTATGTTAATACAACTAGATAGTACTGACAATGTATTTTGGTTTTAACTTTGATTAGGTGGAGATCAAAAGGGACAAGCAAAACAAAGAAGTTCGTATATTTTCCGATCCAGGAAGGATTCTAAGACCTCTTCTTATTGTCGAAAATCTACGAAACATCATGAATCGAAAGAATGGATCATACTCCTTTCAGGAACTTATGGATCAAAATATAATTGAGCTGATTGGTGTTGAAGAAGAGGAGGATATCCGGTGTGCTTATGGAATTAGGCATCTCTTTGCAGGGGACGAAGAAAAGAATTTTTCATTCTATACTCATTGTGAACTTGACCCTTCTTTCTTGCTAGGATTGAGTTGCAGTATCATTCCCTTTGCCAACCATGATACTGCTAAGAGAATTCTAATGCAAACTGAAAAGATATCGCAACAGGCTATTGGCTACTCCACTACGAATCCTCTCTTTAGAGTTGATACACATTCCCATCAGCTCTATTATCCACAGAGACCTCTGTTCAAAACTGTAGCTGCTGATTGTCTTGGTAAGAGAGACTATACATCTGGAAGCAAACATGACTTTGCCAGACCAGAGTATTTCAATGGCCAAAATGCAATAGTCTCAATCAGTGTCCATCAGGGATTTAACCAAGAGGATTCTTTGGTATTGAATAGGGCCTCTTTAGAGCGTGGCATGTTTCGAACACAACATTTTAAGAGCTATAAAGCACTGATAGAAAACAAAGAGATCACCAAACGATTAAAACACAAGGAAAATATCAATTTTGGAAAAACTCCTAGCAAGAAAGGCCTGGTTGACAGTTTAGATATTGATGGCTTACCATATATTGGAGCAAGTCTTCAGAGTAATGACATTATCATTGGAAAGGTCTCAGAGTCTGGTGAAGATCATAGCATCAAGCTGCTACATACTGAAAAAGGAATAGTGGAGAAGGTTGTTCTTTCAGCTACTGATGATGGGACAAATTCTGCGTTTGTTACTCTAAGACAGGTGAATATGCAATCTTTACAAAATTAATCTGCATTAACCATTTATAAATTTGCAAGATAGTGGAGTTCTCTATGACACACTATTGGAATAGTTGAATGGCTAACTGATTTTTTCTACACTAGTCGACATTCTATTAGAGTTCATTGTATCCATACCATAACACATCAATCATTTTCATCTTCTCATGTCTACTCTGCCATAACACCCAAGTGATGAACATTAGTACTGTTATTCCCCGTGTTCCAAAACATCTACATGTAAATCTGATAACTGATGAACACTTGTCAAAGTTAGTAAATTTATTGATCTGATAACCTCTGCAGACTCGCTCACCACGTGTCGGAGACAAGTTTGCCAGCATGCATGGCCAGAAAGGAGTCATTGGCTTCTTGGATTCCCAGGAGAACTTCCCTTTTACTCACCAGGGCATAGTTCCTGACATTGTGATCAATCCCCATGGCTTTCCAACTCGTCAGACTCCCGGCCAACTTCTTGAAGCTGCACTAGGCAAAGGAATCGCCCTCGGCGGTGCCACCCGGTATGCGACACCATTCACAAGTCCATCTGTGGAAGTGATCACAGAGCAGCTGCACAAGTAAGTAATTCATTCTGCTCAAAATGATCAATAAACTTGATTGGTTTCTCTTCATGAAAGTAGAAGAAGTAGAAATGTTCCAAATGTTGTTGCACTAAAATCCAGGCCAGGTTCTCAAACAACAAACTTGATTAATTTCTCTTCATTAAAAAGTAGACAGAACTAGAAATGTGCAAAATTTTGTTGCATTTTGATCAGGACCAGGTTCTCAAACAAGGAACTTGATTGATTTCTCTTCACGAAAGTAGACAGAACCGGAAATATGCGAAATTTTATCGCATTTTGATCAGAACCGGGTTCTCAAACAATGAACTTGAGTAGTTTCTCTTCATAAAAGTAGAGAGAACTAGAAATTTTCTAATTTTTGTTCTATTTCGATGAACTTGACCCAATTCTCTTTATGAAATTAGTCAGAATGAACTAGCAAAATGTATGAGATTCAACTGAAAACGTGGGGAAAAGAGTTGTAGTTTTTTTGTCAGGGCTGCTCAAAATGATCAATATAGTTGACTGATTTCTCTTCACGAAAGTAGATAAAACTTGAAATGTTCCAATTTTTGTTGCATTTTTATCAGCTCTGGGTTCTCAAATGATGAACTTGATTGAGTGTTCTCAATTGATGAACTCAATTGAGTTCTCTTTATGAAAGTATGTTCCAATTTTTGTTCCATTTTGATGAACTTAACTGAATTCCCTTTAAGAAACTAGCTAGAGTGAAGTAATCAAATGTAAGAAATATAACTGAAAATGTGGTGAAAAAACTTAGATTTTATTTTGTCAGGGCTGGATTTCTAAGGTGGAGATAAACTAGAAATGTTAAATTTTGTTCCATCTTGATTACTGCTGGATTCTCAAATGATGAACTTGATTGAATTATTTTTTTTCTAACTGAAAATATGTGAAATTGAACTGAACTTCATGAAACTAGTTTATCTCACTATGTCAAATATAACTGAAGATATAAACAGTGGATCTTTTTTTTTCTGGACAGGGATGGATTCTCAATAATTTGATTGATTTCTCTTCATGAAAGTAGATAGAAGTAGAAACATTATGGATTTTATTCCATCTTGATCTGAACCAGATTCTGAAACAAAGAACTTTCACCGAATTCTCTTAATGAAATTACAATAGTAATCAGATGCACAAAACTAAACTGAAAATATGGGGAAAAAGTTTCTCTTTTTTTGCACAGGACTTGATTGATTTCTCTTCATGAAAGTAGATTTAACTAGAAACCTTACAAATTTTGTTCCATCTTGATCCGAGCCAGATTCCCAAACAATCAACGTTCACCGAATTCTCTTCATGAAACTACAACAGTAACCAGATGCATGAAAACTTAACTGATGAAAATGTGACGAAAAACTTTGGAATTCTCGTTTCTTTGAACAGGGCTGGATTCTCGAGGTGGGGAGGGGAGAGCGTGATCAACGGCCGCACCGGCGAGCGCGCGGCGTCGCCGGTGTTCACCGGGCCGACGTTCTACCAGCGGCTCCACCACATGGCCGAGGACAAGGTCAAGTTCCGGAACACCGGCCCGGTGCACCCGCTGACGCGGCAGCCGGTGGAGGACCGCCGCCGGTACGGCGGCGTCAAGTTCGGCGAGATGGAGCGCGACTGCCTCCTCGCCCACGGCGCCGCCGCCAACCTCCACGAGCGCCTCTTCCTCCTCAGCGACGTCTCGCGCCTCCACGTCTGCCGACGATGCCAGCGCGCCGCCGTCGTCGTGTCGCGCGCCGGCGACGGCGGCCGGAAGGTGAGGGGGCCGTACTGCAGGTTCTGCAGGTCGGCGGAGGAGGGGGTGAGGGTGAGCATGCCTTATGGCGCCAAGATCCTCTACCAGGAGCTCTTCTCCATGGGCATCTGCCTCAAGTTCGACACCGAGCTCATCTAGAGTAGACTCTCAGCTTTGATGGGAAATTGCATGATTTATTCTTTTTTAAAAATTGGGATTTTTTATCATTTTTTAAGAACATTTTTAAGGACATTTTAGTCTGGTGAGGAGAGTTGAAATTTACTCCATTCATTTTTATATAAAGACGCTTTGGATTTGTCGTAAAAAGTCTCTTGAATGTCATTAAAACCTGTATTGGCACTTTGCAGTGGTGGTTGATGGGATAAGTTTAGTTCTTTTTTAGCTTATTAGTTAGTTCTGAATTGATATATTTTGGTTTTGTTACACATTCGCTATTCAGTAGGTGGACAGTATTTCCTCATATATCAGTCACTTATAGCCCTAGAAAGCTACTTCCTCAGTTTCACAATGTGAGACTTTCTAGCATTGTCCACATTCATTTGTATGTGTTTGGATTCATTAACATCAATATGTATATGGACAATGCTAAAAAGTTTACATTGGAAAACGGAGGGAGTAGAAGAGTAATGGAGGCAAAGGGAGAGGAGCTTCACTGATGATGGTGTGCTGCCAGTGATGATCCCAACTCTAGCAAGCACATCGGATTAGGTCATTAGGCTGGGGCAAAGGTGAGAAGGCTGATTGTGTGAAGGAGTCCCTCTGGTTGTGCGGATGGTTCAGAAAGACAAGTCGCAAACGTGCACGAACTAGGCATCTTGCGAACAATTTCTTCTGACGACGTAGCGACAAGCGCCGGGGTTGGGTTAGGTCAGTGTTCGGTATCGGGAGTGGCGGGTGGGGGAGGGTGGCGCTTGGGAGGGGAAGTGGTGATCAGGATAAGATGGATGGTCTAGAGGGTAGCGGACCTATGGACCTATGGTCGTAGTTGGGCAAGGGTTGACAACAGTGATGCTTATCGGAGCCACGAGGTCAGCAGCGGGAAGTGGGCCAGTGTTGGTGACAGGGGTAAAGTGAGTTGAAGGGGAGGGAGAGGAGGCCGGTCAGGTGGGGCCGCAGTGGCACGTTGACACCTTTTGGTGTCAGTGAGGTTGGGCGACGGCATGGTGGGGGGGTCGTGATGGAGAAAGTGCTAACTTGGTTGCCGGGCGACTCTCGTCGAAGAGGAAGGGTGCTCTTCGGAGAGAGGCCTTGGCTGCCGTCATCGGAGGAGGAAGCTCGTGGGAAGGGGTAGAGGATGGGGCTTGTCGGGGGAGGGTATGAGGGGTCTGAGTGGGCGGTTCGCTGGAGGGCCATGGTCATCATCACTCGGGTGGAGAGGAAAAGAAGGTGTGACTGCGAAGAATAGGTGGAGAGAGAAGAAGATAAGGAGGAGAGAGAGTTGTTGGGCTGGGCTACTGGAAGAGTTAGCGGGCCACAAACAGTCGCCCACTAAACCCACCCGTGGATGGTGAATCCAATAGTACGGCAAGTAAATCATGTGGGATTTTTGTTTTTTAGGAAGAAGGGAGACAACGGCGGACATAGGAGAGATGGGGAAGGGAGGTAGTGCACAAGGTGGTCGAGATAAGGAGGGAGCGAGGAGGTGCAATGCTCATGTGGAGGGATGAGTGGATTACAAGGAGAGGGGAAGGGAGAGAGTAGTTAGAGTTTATAAGTGCTATACATGTCTTGGAATTATAATGATTGTCTAAAAATAATAGACAACCCCGACCTATTATCATCTTATCCATCATTTGAGAGTAATATTAGAAATGAGCTATTGAGCCCCTACACCACAACATGTGTTGTGGTATGTCAGTAAAAAAAATTGTTTGATAAGAAACCTTTAGCCAAGTGCGTGAATTTTCAAATGCATCCAAAAAAGGTTAGTAACTAATTGAAAAATCACCTTTACAAATCAATAGAGCATACGAAATAGTGGACTATTGTGTAGCATCTCTAACAAAATATCTATTTATTCTCCATACATAATTCCTAAAATTGGAGTTTATCTTTTCCACAACTGAGTAATACAACTTTAATCCTCAGAATACATATCCCATATTTATTTTAAGAAATACCATATAAACCTCGCTAGGTTAGCCCTATGCCTTAAAAGAATTTAATTTGGTTATAATTAGCAAAAAAAAAGTCAAATGTGAGTTAATCATCTTGACATCATGGGGCCTAGTCGTTTGATCTCAAATGTCCAACCTCCCCATTCCCAGAATTATTTTATTTCCTACAATAAACTCTTGCAATATTTTCTCATACTAGCATAATACCCGTACTCACTGGCGGTGGTGTGGTGCCAATGATGATCCCAGCTCTAGCAAGCATATCGGATTAGGCCATTGGGATTTGGGGCTGGGGCAGAGGTGGGAAGGGGGAGGGTGAAGGAGTCAACTTTAGAGGGAGTAATTAGGCTAAGTTTGTACTGATGGTTTATCCAACGGTATGAGCCTTTGAAGAGGGGAGAGGAAATGGGGCAAGGAAATCATGAGGGATTTGAGGAAGAAGGGAGACGACAACGGCCATGCAAGACGAGATATGGAATGGAGGTGGTTCTCAAGGTGGTCGAGATAGAGAGGGAGCAACAACGAGCAACGCTCATGTCAGGGATGAATGGATTACAAGGAGATAGAGAGAACGAGGGAAGGTACAGGAGGGGAGGGATCAGGATGGAGAAGGTAGTTTTACTTAAGTGTATAGTGAGATATCTTGGAACAACAACAATGATAAAGACAGTAAAGAAATGAACATATATAACCAGTTGATGGATAAATACACAACCCCGATTCGTTATCATCTATATCCATCATTTGAGACCAATGTTGGAAACGAGGTATTGAGCCCCTACACCACAACAGATGATAGGATAGGAATATTGTAGTATGTTGGTAAAGAAAAGGATTATCGGAATAAAGTTTTAGCCAAGTGTGTGAATTTCAAAATGTATCCAGAAAAGGTTAGAAACTAACGAAAATCACTTTGCAAATCAAAGGAGTATGCAAGATAGTGGAAGAGATTTTGTAGCACTCTAACTTTAATATCCATCCGTTTATTTTTTCAAATGGTAGAATACAATTTTAATACTAAGAATACATATATATATCCCATATTTCTCAAAGATATGCCATATAAACCTCGCTACGTTAGCTATGTACCTTAAAAACTATAATTTCATTTGGTTATAATTGAGACTGAAAAATATTTTATATCAAATATGAGTTCATCGTCGCTTGAGATCATGTGGCCTAGCCATGTAACCTCAAATGTCCAACCTCCCTCTTGACGGATTTTTATTTTATACAAAGAACTCATGCAATATTTTTCTCATACAAATATCCTCATATATATACATTTTTTTGCTGCATATATAATCATCTACATTTTCCTTAAATATTTAAATCAGAGCATGCTGTTGTAAAGTTTAAGCACTACTTGCAAAAGGTCTTTCTAGCTTGCTAGTTAACTACTTGAGATTTTATTTTCTAAGACAAAATTAACCAATTATTTCTCATGAATTCCCCATTCTAAGAAGAGATGACAAAACCATGCCGACCCAATGCCCGACATCACCCACTCAAACCTGCCCACCAAGGTTAGCGGGCAAAACTCCGTGCAGTTACCCATACTTGATATGCACAGGCATGTCCGAGTGGTTCCCGGTGGGTCTCATATGAATAATATCTCAATAGATAGGTAATTAAAAGAAAAAATAAAATCAATAATTTGCCAAATTATCAATTAGCAACATTAATTTAAATTGCATCACAAGTTATCACCAACTAGCACACAAATTGGTCAAGGGAAAGGGGCGTGAGAATTAAGAGATGCCCAAAATCAGCTAATACTATGTATTGCATCAGGCACGAGTTACCATGAAAATATGTGCATATGAAGTGGAAACCTGCAAGCTATCATTGCATTCAAAAATGGACGCTTGAGATTTGTCTACGTCACTAAGAGAAAAATTTTACTCCAGTAAACTTTTTACTCATGGTTAAATCTGGGACTAAAATTTTTACTCTGTTGACGTGGATTTTAGATCCAACAGTAGTTTTTAAGTTTTTCACTACATATATGGTTCGCACTACATATTTTTTCTGATTTATCCATGGACAACAGATAAAACCCGGTGCTGCCCACTACATCTTCAGGTCTTGAGCGAACGTACCCACATGTAAAAAATTGCACCCGCGCCCGTAACCATCGGGCTAGGTATTCGTGGATATCCAAACCCATAGCAAAATTACCATCCCTAATCCTTCCAATAACTCATAGTGATCTAATCATAAATTAATTTCTCCATAAATTTCCATCACATCCCCTCTCACCACACCTACGTGGAAATTTAATTGTTCTTAAATGCCACTTACCCCTCCGTCCCAACAAAAGACTAATCCTATGTGTCCAGATTCGTAGCTAGAAATTCATTTTTTTTGGACGTTGTAGTAGTAATTGAGCAAATAAACATGAACCAATACATATCCATTCCATGTTATTGACAGTTCATTTTCTATATCTGCCTTTTATTCCATTTTAATTTTTGTCCTTGTTATTTTTCTTTCAAAAAAATGTTTCCCCATTGTTTGGTCAAGGTTTTTAGTTTGTTTACAGAACATTTTATTTCAGTGGTTTAGAACAGATCAAATTTTAGAGTGTTTTTTACAAGTTTTATTCACTTTGTGTAGTAAATACTCTCACTAACATTTAATAACTTCGCTAAACAACATGCAGTTCTTTTCAATTCTCTACAATGGAATCATGCAAAAATCTATCATGAAATTCTCCTCATACAGATCTTGCTGCGCATATGTATCTTTATACCATATAAAGCTTTAAATGTGAGTTTTAATACTGTAGCTATATACATAAAGCCATACTAATTTACTTTCTGTAAGCAATTTGACATCTTATTTTTCGCCTCCTGAAAAACTCATAGTCATCAAATTATAAAATGTTTTTTTTTCTCAAAATTTTCCACGTCATCCCGTACCACTGTATAGATAGACACTACTACACTTAATTGCCATTTGCTAGTGAGTAATTGAGCAATTAAAACTGAACCCATTCACCCAACTCCATAAGTATTTACCAGCTCATTTTCTATATTTGTTCTTTATTCCATTTCAATTTCACTTCGATTTCAGTTTCATTTCACAAAAAAAATATTTAATACCAAGCGCTCCACATCCATTGGCTTCAAGCTCTATATAATAGCCAACCACGCGTGCGCACGTGGCAAGCGCATGCGCACGTGCATCATCTTCTTCTCCGACTCCGGCGATGGGTTGCTCGAGCTCGAGGGACGTGCGCGGCGGCGCGGCGAAGCCACCGGCTGTGGCGGCTCCGGCGACGGAGAGCCGGCGGATAGCCTGCGGCCGTCGCGCACCGCCTCGGTTCTCACCTCCCTCGCCTTCTGCCGCGGCCGCCGCGACGACGCCGTGCACGCGTACTCCAGCCTGCCGCTGGAAGAGCCGCCGGCGAAGGCGCCCATTTCCCGTCGACTTCGACTTCCGCGCGCTCCCCGGAGAAGAGGCTGCTAAGCGTGGGCTCAAGGCTGCCCTCGAGGACGCCGCGCCGGCGCGACGGTGCGCGTCTTTCAACGCGTCCTCGCCGCCGACGGCGGTGAAGGAGGCAGAGGTGCAGGCTTTACCTGGTTTTGACCAGGGAATCATGTCCGGCCTCCGGGGCATCGTGGTGGAGCCCTCGCCGTCGCCGGAGCGGGAGAATCCGACGACGCCGAAGGCGAGCGAGGAGGCTGCGGCGGCGGCGGCGTTCGAAGACATGGGCACACCGGCGGCTCGCGACATACCGGAGTGACGGGCTTCGTGCGCGCGCGCGTCGAGGAGTTCCACGAGAAGATAGAGAAGAAGAAGAAGGCGGCCAAGGCGGCCGATGAAGAAGCCCTCGACGTCGCGCCGCCGCCCCCGCGGCGGCCGGCGCGCGTGGCGAAGGCGTCCGCTGTGGTGGTGGTGTACTTCACCAGCCTCCGCGGCGTCGCCGGACGTTCGAGGACGCGCGCCGTGCGCGCCATCCTGCGCGGCCACCGCGTGCGCGTCGACGAGCGCGACGTGTCCATGCACGCCGCCTTCCGGGCGGAGCTCCGCGCCCTCCTCGGCGACGGCTTCGCCGGGCCACCACCGCTCCCGCGCGTGTTCGTCGGAGACGGCCGCCACGACCTCGGCGGCGCCGACGACGTGCGCGCGCTCCACGAGGCCGGCGAGCTCGCCCACGCGCTGGCCGCGGCCGGGTGCGAGCAGCACGCCGCCGCCGACGCCGCCGCCGGCGCGGGCGCGGCCTGCTGGCGACATGCGGTTCCTGCCATGCGAGACGTGCTACGGCAGCTGCAAGGTCTTCGCCGGCGACGCCGTCGCCGGCATGTTCCGGCGATGCCCGGACTGCAACGAGAACGGGCTCATCAGGTGCCCGGTCTGCTGCTACTGATGGCGACGCCCCCATTGGTGTTCGACAGGTTTCAGGGCGAGCTCGAGCCATAGGAGGATGGAACTCTAGTTGGATGCGCAAAGTTGGCGCGAAACAAGTTCTTCGTAGTGTTTGAATTATACTCTTTAGTCGGTGAGAGCCGAGATCTAGTGTGACGTCGACGTCAAGTTGGCGCGAAACAAAAGTTCTCTGTAGCGTTTAAATTACAGTTTTTAGTCGGTAAGAGCCGAGATCTAGTGTGACGTCGACGTCAAGTTGGCGCGAAACAAGTTCTCTGTAGCGTTTAAATTGGCGCGAAACAAGTTCCCTGTAGCGTTTAAATTATAGTCTTTAGTCGGTGAGAGTCAAAATCTAGTATGACGCCAGGTTGGCAGGAAATAAGTTATTTGTTGTGTTTATATCGTTGGCTTGTGTAATACCAAGTTGGCGCGAAAAAACATTACCATAGTGCTTAAATTCTTATGTTTAGTCGACAAGAATAGAGTTATAATATAATATCAAATTGGCGCGAAACAAGTACTTCGTAGTTTTTGTCAATTGTCTTCTGTCGTTGAGTTTCTCTAGTATTTAATGCTAACTTAATACAAAATAAGTTATTTATAGTGTTTAATTTATTGTCCTTAATTATCATTAAGAATTTGAGTTCTAGTGTAAGTGTGTAACACTAAGTTAGCATGAAAATCTTCATAGTACTTAAATTATTTGTCTTTAGCCGGTGAAAGTAGAGATTGTGCAAACTAAGTTTTTGCTGCATTTGAATTATAGTCTTTAGTAGGTAAGAGTCGATTTTCAGTGTAACGCCAAGTTAGCGTAAAAGAGGAAGTTGGTGAGAACACTCAACCGTAATGTCAAACTGGTGCGAAGCAAATTCTTCGTAGTGTTTGAACTGTTGTCTTCAATCATCGAGATCTTTGTTTCTCTAGTATTATAATGTCAAGTTAGCGTGAAACAAAAGTTATTCACTCGTGTGTTTTCGTTATTGTTTTTAATCATTAATATTTTAGTTATAGTGCAACACCAAGTTGGCCCAAAAGTTTTCTATAATGTTACGATTATTATTTTAGTCAGTGAGAATAAACAGATATTGGTTGGATTATTGTGCGAAACAAGTTTTCGTTGTGTTTGAATCATTGACTTTATTTTGAGTATCGTACCCACAATACCACATACCAAATTGGGATGAAATGGTATTTGAATCTATCTCTGTTGTCAATTCTTTCCATTTTCAACATGTTTCATATCTATCTAATCGTTGAAAATTATTTTTGACATTTTTCATTCTATGAAAAAGAAGTTCTTTATAATGTTTAGATTATTGTTTTTAATGTTGAGATTTGGAGATGTATCCTAACGCCAAGATGATGTGACATATATAAGATTTCATATTTTTTGGGTCATTGTCATTACAATCGATTTCATTTCCGGTGGTATCGAATTGGTATACAAAAGATACTTCAATGTATCTCTGCTGTCAACTCTTCCTTCCAATTTTAACATTTCGTCCTTTATTAATGCCCAAAAGAGAACTAGTGAAGAAGAAAATTGGCCTTTTGTTTTGAAAGCTCGTAGCTCTATACAATTGCCTTTTTTTTAAGTAATTCTATGTGCTCTCTACCGATTGACAAAATTCGTGGCATATATAACACAAATAATAATGGAATGGACCACTTGGGCATGTCTCCACGGGAGAAATATAGTGAAAACCATCAAATGAGCGAATACCTATAAAACCATATCTAAAAGTTCTCTAAATTAATGAAAAAATTACTAGAGATATGTATAGGTATGAAATACACTCGCACCAAATCTCAAGTACAAATTCAACTTCATTTTGGAGAAAAAAGGGGACAAATTCCAGGTGAATATTGTCATGTTACTATTCACCTGAAATTTGTGTTTTTTTGTTACTGCCAAATAAAATTGAGTTTATACTTGAGATTTTGTGAGAATATAAACAATACATTTTAATGCCTATATCTATCTCTAGTAATTTTGTTCATACTAAGATTTAGTTTTTACAGATTTTCATTTATTTGATAGTTTTTACCAGATATGTCCCTGTCTAACTGCCTTATGCCCTTATACACACTTTGCAAACAACTTCAATATATACGGATAAAGAGTACAACTTAATACATCTCTTACGAAGAAAGCGAGACGCATATGAAAAGAGAAGTATACGTAGGAGAGAATATTGAAGCTTCATATAACATACTTGATGAAAAATAGTCCATTTGTCTTTTGATCAGATGATGTTGCAAACAAGGAGTACTTTCCAAAACTGTAACTTCATGGAAATCTTTCTGTTGGGAGCATGGAATATTTGGAAGCAGAGAAATAGTTATATCTTTGAAAACAATCCTCCCTCAGTTGCTTCCTGGAGGATCTCAGAGTGATAAGGATGTAATTATAAATTGGATAAGAGTCTTGTAATTTTTTGGTCTTTTCCTTTTATTAATTAAGCTCTTTTAACAGCGGAGACCTCTCCTGCTGTGTTCCTTTCTAAAAAAAATAATCCATTTGTTCATTTATTTCATCTTATGAACGCGTGCATGCATGCCATGTCAGAAATTTTTCCTTCAAGAGTGTTATCACATATTCATATGGAAAAAATGTTTGTTTTCATGGTTGAATAATGTTTGGTTTAATTCAAACTTTGTCTTGTTTTTAGAGTTCGATGATAGCTACTCCCTCCATAAAAAAAATCAACATACCCCTCCTAGTACAATGAATTTGGACAGAGGACTGTCCATATTCATTGTACTAGAAGGGGTCATAATCCTTGCTTAGGTTGAGTATTTTTTTAGATAGAGGGAGTATGACTTTAAATTAGGGGGCATTTATGCTTTTGACCCTATTTAAAAGTATAACTATCGATTTGGCCATGCTTTTTTAAGTTTGCTCATTTGATCTCCCTTTTCAAAAAGAAGGGAAAATAATACCATTTAAGGTTGTGTTTGTTACTTCAGGTTCCCAACTCTCTCCCCTTGTTTTCCACGCGTACGCTTCCCAAACTGTTAACGGTGTGTTTTTTAAAAAAATTTCTACACGAAAATTGCTTTAAAAAAATCATATTAATCCATTTTTTTAAAAAAAAGCTAATACTTAATTAATTATGCGCTAATGAGTCGCTCCGTTTTGCATGCATACACATTAGTTCCCAGCTAGGAACAACGAAAGCAGCCTAAGTCTGCTTTTTTTGGTTAGGTCTGACCCTATTCCGTGAAGACAGTGTAATGGTGTTAACTTAAAGAAAAGAAAACCATTTACGCCCTTTGCTCATTTGATCATAATTCTCAATGGTTTTCGTTTCAACATAATCCATGTTAATAAGAAAACAAACAAATCCAGCATATAAATGGTATTGGTACTATTCAAGCCTGAATTTTATCTTTTTCGTTTCTTAGTATGTAAATGAAATTTGAATATAATTTTTGATATAGGGGTAGATGTTACTATCCTACATTGACAATTTTTTTTTTGAATTTTCCGTAACCATTCCAATTAAATTAGAGAGAAAAAGTTACATGAGAGGACATCCTCTCCCACTACCCTGATTACCAAACGCAACAGGGAAATGGTTTATTCATGCAACAGTTGCATCAGCAAAAGAGTTTTATTTGGTACAAGCCCCAAGAGCAATCAATGAGCTAAACTAAGGACATAACTAATGATTAATCTAGAAGAAACAATGTGAAGAACAAAGTCTCAGACCGTTGACTAATCCATAACTACAAAGTATTATACAACATCTCCATTAAAACAGGAGCAGCCTCCTTGGCAAACCTGAAGACCCTGTCCACCAACCTCAACTATAAAGCAGCGAAAACTTTGCGACTCCAGCTCTGCAATGACTTTCTCCAGAACTAAGTTGGATAGCACTGACATTCATGTTAAGGAAACATCATGCATCACTAAAATATAGACATCAATCTCATAGATGAGTTACAGAGCTTAATGTTAGTATGTTAACAACTCTGCAGAAGCTAGAAGAACAATAAAAATCTAATAAGCATTCTTAAACCAAAACAAGGGCATTGAACGTAGTAAATATGCATATCTAGCAGGACTAAGCATCAATGAGTGATATATCAGAACCCACATATGAAGAAATTGAGAATATTTAGATTGTAAAGAAATATGAGAATATTTAGATTGCAATATGTCATTTATGTTCCTCTACACTACATGACATTTCATTACAATGTATAGTGATTTGATCCATAGCAATTTCAGAATCATTCAACATGAAAATAACAGTTGAGTGTTTCTTTTGTAGACATTATTGTAGTTCTGAAATTTAGCTTGCCAAATTCAAAACCATTAAATGCCCAAAAGAATAGAAGTTGTCGCAAGTTGAGTTATTAGATATAAAATCATATATAGGTGGCGTGGTATTTTCACAATAGAAGAAGTCATGAAGGAAAGTCTGCAAAATGTTAGGCACAAAAAGGATACGAGTTGGTATCAGGGTCAAAACACAACCACCGCCTCCGGCTCCTGTTAACTTGGAGACCAAGTTGAATTTCAATGTTGTCCGCAGTACAGTTTCTATCGAAGAATGGCTAACACCCATGCACTGAAGCAAACCTTGATTCATCTCCATGAGTTCCGCCAGCTTTTCCTCCTTTGAGGTGATAGCTATCTCATCATTAGCTGCTAACTCAACAATGCTTGACACCTCTTCACTAATGGAGTTCACTGCGTGGAATACAGAAGCCATAGCATCTGAATGCCTGGAGGCTCTTTCAGCCACACCAGCAACCAGGGCCTTTGTATTCCTACCAACTCTTGTATCCGTAATGAGCATTTTGATTGGGTTGCTAGATTTAAGGTTTGTCAATTCCCCTTTCTTGAATTTGATCATGCTTCCTAACAATCAGGAACATATTTAATTAGTACTACTATATGCAAAACCAAGGAAAACGAATAAAAAGGGAAGAAAGTTTAGATTCCTGGAAATAACTGGAACTAGCACAAAATGCAGAAGAGTTCCATGGCTGGATACCTAAACTTAACACGGTAATGAATCTAAAATAGGATGCATCACTTCATTTGACGACTGTAACATTAATCTCTGTATTTGCATCATCTCATTCATTCAAATAGGTGTGACTTCGATGTACAACAAAGGTGCATATACTAGTACTAAATAGAAAGACTTTCCATGAAAGAGAGGAGAGCATACCAAAAGTGCTCACAGTGTTGTCGATGCCAGAAGGCTTTCCATGGATAATCTTCTCCCCCTGGAAAGCCCACTGGTTAACCAGCTCAAGATCATCCTTCCCGACCAACTCCCACCCTGTGCCCTCGCTGCTGATGCCGCCGACTGCAGAAACCACGCCGGCGGCTGTCAGCAACGCCCCTGACATCGACACGCAGAAGGCGGCTGACGACCCGAGCCCCGATCCCATGGGCAGGTCCGAGCTCACCGTCACCTTCCCAGGTCTACACCTATAATGCAGCCCAAAATCCTCCATACCCATTAGGAGGTGTCATGATTACGACAAGGATTGGTTTCAGGAAAGAGGCAGAGCGAGCAAACCAACCCCAAGATGGAGGTGTAGAGGAAGAGGAAGGCGGAGAGGCCGGCGGAGAGCCAGACCTTGGCCTCGGGGATCTCGTGCTCCTCCAGGAGCTTAGCAATGGAGGCCAACCGGTCCGGGGAGCACGGCCTCGCCTCCTGTGCCCCTGCCGCCTCCTCTGTCAGCAGCGCCTCGCGGAGGCGTGTGCACGGCCATGAGAAGGTGAGGCCGGGGTCCCTGAGATCCAACTCCAACACGGCGGCGCCAGCCTCATCGTCAGCAAGGGGCAGGAGGCGGAGGGAGCAGCGCGTGTAGAGGTCGATGGCAGCGGCTACGGCGGCTGAGCCATGGACGACGGCGTGCTCGCCAGCAAGGATGATCTTGCCTGGGGCACGGGCGGCGCAAACCTCCATTGGTGATCTGACGAACCCTTCCTGCTCATGTTGAATCAAATTGATCAATCCTGATGTATGTGATCTCTTATTAAATTGGGATTCGATATTACCAAAGTTTGGTACTCCAAGCAACGACAATCCAAAAGCAGCTGCTTTTAATCCCCCTAGGTACAGTCCTTCTGACTCACTTTGAGCTCTTGGGTTTTAGGGCCTGCACAATGCAAACCACACTGATAAGTATCCCTATATACTATTGGCACGTATAGGCCATACCACCCATAATGAAAGCTACACTTTGGTGTTTTTGTGCTCCAGCTTTTGATTATTTGTGTGTCAGTACTTAAAATATTGAGATCACATTATAATACATCAGGCGAATCTATTTATGAAATTTAAACCCCTCTACTGAGCCAGAAACCAAAAATTCCAGGGGCCGATATCATGAATCACAATTAACAGCTGTTCCTTCAGTCACCAACCTATCCATGGGCCTATATCAGCAAGGATCACCTCTTCTTCCGTGATATAATGAAATGCATGTTCTTGAATATATATATAGTACCTTCGTATCATCCTTGCTTCGTAAGAAAACCTTTATTGTGTTTCTGTTTAGTATATGCACCTGAAAGTGTCCACAATACATAGTGGATAGAAGAACAACGTCAATTTAATTTCTAGGCAGAAACAAGGGATATCAAAAAGGAACTGAGAGAGATAAAACTTTGAGGAAATAATGCAAATGTGAAGACAGTTCTCAAAATTGCTTGTAAAGGAGGTAAGGGCTTTCAAAAAAAACCAAGCCTGGGACTCCTGGAGCCCTGGACTGGTTGGTTCGTTGCCTACAATCTTGAACTAGAGCAAGCACATGGGTTCCATTAACTTCCATCTATTGGACCAATACAATCCTAATTGACATGACAAATGTTAGGATAGGTTGTGGGAAAAAAAAAATAGGTCATTTGTGGAAAATTTTTGTTTTACCTTAAAATATGGGTTGAATCTTCTGTTACCAAGAAATTTTCGAGGAATATTAGTTGAAGGTGGTTTGATCAAATCATTTCTCAGCTCACCAACAGCATATACAAAACCTCTCCAAAGTACCTACTGATTGTCTCAGTTGACCTTCTAAAAACGGGTTGCAAAGCCCTACATCTAACATTGTGGCCTACAACTAGAAGGAACATGGCAACCTGTTCCTCCACCTAAGCTGGGAATAGAGTCCCACAGTAGCTCTCTTTGGCACAACAAGTGACACAGCCGAAAAGAGGTGCCTTCCTCATTCTAAGCTGATTCACACAATTTGTATCATTTGAATCACAGATGAAAACGCAGGTTGGTCTGTCTAATTAAGTCCCTTTCCATCAATGGGCCATAGGAAATCCTAGGGGTGCGTTGCCTAGCCCTCCTCGTAATGAAAATCATGTAGGCACAAATTGTATCAAAAACTAAACCAGCAGCTTTAGCCATTAGGATCTGACGTATGCGACGTATGTCTTTCCATCTATGCAAATAGCAAATTTATAATGCATTAAACATGGGATGCAACAAGCACAAACATATACCATACATCCAACCACAAGAGACAACACAGATCCAACACATACTCACACCTACAAACTTGAAAAAGAACAAGATCTAGCAAAATATATAATCACATGATAATATAATCCTACTGAACAAACATGAGGCAAGAAAAACATCCACAGGAGACCAAACCACCCAACTAAAACAACATCAATTTCTCTACCAGATCTGGACAATTAACATGCATTACTCCACCTAAATCAGACCTATAAAAACCAAAAAAGGGAAGAACAAAAATACTGAAAAAAAGGTGAAAGAATGGAGCTGCAGGGGGTAGGGGAGGGGGTGAGATGACCTTACCTCAGACTCAGAGCTCGCCGATCGGCGTTGAGAGGGGGTAGGGGAGGGGGTGAGATGACCTTACCTCAGACTCAGAGCTCGCCGACCGGCGTTGAGGCGATGAAATGCGGGAGGAAGGACTCTCGCCGGCGACGAAAGCTCCCACGACGGCGCACACAAGGAGCCCCCAAACCCTAGGCCTTTTCTCCCAAACTAGGCCCAATACACGGCCCATATGGAGATGGAGCCCATAAGGTTGGCCCAGAGCTCTCGCGAACGTGCGGGCCCGTGTGGGCTGATCCAAATTAGGCCCATGCAGCTCGTCGCATCCGAGTCCTCTCCAAGCTCCGTCTTCTAGGGTTTGCGCCGCGACGAGCTCTCGAAGATTTCGCCGAGGAGAAATCCAAGAAGAAGAAGAAGAAGATTCACCTCGCGGCGATGGCCACCGTGCAACCCGCCGCCTCGGACCCCGCGCCTCCGCCGCCTCCGGAGACGGAGGAACAGCCGACCGCGGCGGGGGGCGAGGAGATCGCGGCGCTTGACGAGCAGCTGGCCGTCGCGGACGGCGGCGGGGATGATGGGAAAGCGGCTGCGGCGGCTGAGGGAGGAGGAGGAGGGAAGCTGGTGGCGGAGACCATGCGCAAGTACGCCGCGCCGCGGTCGTCGCGGTACCACGGCGTCACGAGGTTTTGGGAGCTCTCTTCGGAATCCTAGCTCCCTCAATTTTTTTTTCTGTTTTTTGGCTTGATTGGGTTTGGAATTTTTGGATTGGGTGCAGGTTGAAGTGGAGCGGCAAGTTCGAGGCGCACCTCTGGGACAACACCAGCCAGGTCGAGGGCCGCAAGCGCAAGGGGAAGCATGGTATGTGATGCGCCTGATGATCCTAGCTAAGCTCGCTGCAAGCAAGATCTCTCATCCTTGTTGGTATCACTGTGTAGCCATTGAAATTAGCTCTGGTATAGTTTAGTTTAGTTTGGAAAGTGCCGAGATGGTGCACGCCTGATGATCCTAGCTAAGCTCACTGCAAGCAAAATCTCTCATCCTTGTTGGTATCACTGTGTAGCCATTGAAATTAGCTCTGGTATAGTTTAGTTTAGTTTGGAAAGTGCCGAGATGGTACATGCTCGCTTGGTAGCTTTCTCTAGCATATGCCTATACAAAACAGCTGTGAGTTATTCCAATTACATTTCGTATCATCACCAAATTTTAAGCTAGAGGCTTGACAACAGGTGGTTGTTGATAGCCATATGCAATTTAGTTGTTGCGGGGTGCACATATGGATATATTTAATAGTTGAATTCAATGAAGCAACTTGTAAAATATGGTTTCGTAATTTTAATTTACTTAAGGATTAAGGATAGTGCGATGCTTGAATTTGTGAAATGTGTATTTCGATATGGAAAGTAAGGAGCATGTAGCCCTTGGATAGGATTGTTGATTAGTGATTTATGTAAGAAAGTATATATGTTTTTCTTCTTAGGAGGTAGGGATAGCATTAGACATCTACATTCAATAATTAGCTTCTTCCTATAAGTTCCTGGGCATTGAATTTGTTAAATGACCATGGTGAGGATAGGTCAAGGATAAGGGAACAATACAGAGATAGTCATTCCTATGAAAAACTATCACTTCCTTATGCTTCACTTTCCCTTCATAATTTATTTCTTACCTGATTCTTCTTTCGATTTTGTGCATGGGGAACCTGGCACCTTTGGCTACTGGTGATTTTCAGTGTACCTAGGCAAGTGGTAATTGCAGAATGAATTCATTTGAAGCATAAATGTGGCTTACTTATACTTTAATTAACTTCATATTTGACATTACAGGAAGCTATGTTACTGAAGAGAATGCTGCAAGGGCACATGACCTTGCAGCCCTTAAATATTGGGGTGCAGGGCCAAACACCAAACTTAACTTCAATGTAAGAACTGTCTGTTTCTTTATGATACTCTGGGACCTGTTATTTTTTGGCATTAAGAGCTTTTATTTCTAAACCAGGTTTCTGATTATGAGAAAGAAATCGAGAGGATGAAGACCATGTCCCAAGATGAATTTGTGGTGTACATAAGAAGGTCAGTGATAAATTTGAGTGATTACTATATGACACCGTTGTGTTATGATTGTTTTAACTTTTAACTGTTCTGCGTGTTTATTACAGGCAGAGCAGCTGTTTCTCAAGAGGAACTTCATCATATAGGGGTGTAACAAGGTGCTATTCTCTGCATTGCTAGAATAAGCCCATAATTATCTGGTCAAATGAATTAAATCATTATTTACTTATCTCTTCTGTTCCAGTTGAAAGAAAACGATTTGTGAATCATGTTAAACAAAGTATTCTGAATATTCTATTTCAATTTTGCAACTTAATCCCTTGGACTAAACAGGCGAAAGGATGGTAGATGGCAAGCACGGATTGGTAGGATTGGAGAAAGTAGAGACACCAAAGACATCTATCTTGGTACCTTTGGTGAGTGACCTAAAATTGTTCTCATTTATCTTTTGTAACTTGAAATATTGTGGAAAGTGAACTTGTTTGAAGCAAATCAGTCACCGAGCTTAATTTGCAGAAACGGAGATAGAGGCAGCTGAAGCTTATGACCTAGCTGCCATCGAGCTTCGTGGTGCCCATGCTGTGACCAACTTTGATATTAGTAACTACTGTGAAGATGGTTTGAAAAAATTAGAAGCCTCATCAGAGGTTCCAAAGCTACTAGAGGGTCCATCGAAGGCTGCGAAGCTCGCTGGACGATAGATAAAAGAATACAACTTGTAAATTGTTTTTTGTTTTATTTATTTTCTTTTTAACACCAAGTTGGCCCTTTTTAGTTTTCCCGCGCTTGTATGTGTTTTTCGAGATATTCTTATCTGCCATGTTGTCATGCTGGTGTTTACCAGCTCCAGAGATAGGACCATGTGATGTTGGGGGTGTTCGGTTGATATTACTCTTTGGCATAATGATAGCTAGGCTTGTTACCTTCTCTGTGTTTGCTATATAGGTTTAGCACAGCTGCTGCCTGCTGGTGCTGCCTCATGTCCGATGTCTACGATGCTACATTGAAATGTAGGAATTTCGCAGACAAAGGAGAAGTTCAGTTCTCATATGAAGTCTTGTTAACCTGATTGAGATCATGGGCGTCATGTTGTTTTTGAGATCCGTTTTTTAACTACCATTGTGAGTCCAGGTTGACACGGATTTACGTATTCAAGATTTTGTGAATGCTGCATTTGAGAATGCATAATCACAACTAAAAGTTCAAATCCGAAGAGGCTGTAATTCGTGGTAGTAGGTCCCAATGGTATGGAGAAATTTGTGTATCCCTACACCTGAAGAATAACAATTCTGTATATAAAGTGAAGACTCGTCTTCCTGAATGGCCTTTCTTCCCCTAAAAATGTACAGCAAATTTTGGAGTTTCTATTGGTACACTGTCTCCATATGCTAGAAAATGGAGCATAAATAGACACAAAAAATTAGAGAACATCACAGGTACAACACAATGTGGCATACCTTCACAGCGAAAGAAATTACATACATATGGTTGCATACGATTTTCTGCACAAGTATGTGTTGCAATCTGTCATCACTTTGTCGCATTCCCAGTCGCCCAACACATCTATTGTATAGCTCGGCAGATCAAATGACGGCGTGGATGATGTTTTAGGTGAGCCATTCAAACAACATTACCCTTGGGTGCTCCAAGTATATTGCACTGTTCCCGTCGGTAATTCTCTCTATATTTTTCCATTGCCTTGACCTTCTTTGCAACCGAATTGGAGCCTCCGTACCTTCATCTTTCCGTTCAATGCCAGCGCAAGTACATCATACTCTTCTACAAACCATAGCTCTTTTACCGTGGCCTGAATAGCGGTTGACATATACATATTTAGTTCATGCATAAAGGTAGTTGCAAATACATAGTGCTTGGTAAACAAATCAGGAACTCTTACCTGGAAGCCACGGATTTTTGAATTAACCTGTGCAACCAGGTCATGGAAGAACTTGACATGATCAAGAGACTGTGCATTGCCCTACAACAAAGAATAGCAAACATACCAAGCAATGCCACATGAGATGGAATGAATAATTAAAAAACAAAGAACATAATACACTAGAGTAGCAGACAATTTTTGAGATACCGAACAAGTGTAAATACAGAAAACATGTTTACAATAAGTATAAATCTTGTTTGAGTTTAAACAACATCAGCTTATGGCTGCCTTGCTTTGGAATATAGTTGGCCATGTATGTTTTCAGTAAACAAAATATTCTTGAAGTGGTTGATAATCAGTTGAAACTCAAAGTAGTATATCCACTGTAATGCATAATGTAGCAAGATATTATGTCCGTTTTTTATGGGCATCTTGCACAAGCTAGATAGGCAACAGTTTGAATGAAAAGAGAAGACAACTTTCCAGTGTCTAAAAGGGAAATTAATATTAAAAGTAACAAATAAAAACTCAGATTTCCATGCGGGCTACCTCTTGTGGGAGCTTTGGATGTCCCAGAATACGTGCCAAAGAGGTGTGAAGCATAACAGGGTCATACTGCCAAAAGTGAAAAAGAACACCTTACTAACAGATTCATAGAAAATGTAGAATAGGTCAATAACAATCAGTAATCAATAATTGTATTCTGCAGTAGTTCCCGAATTTCAAACTTCCAAGACTCTGAACACTAAATTTAGTGCAGCAAGGAATTCTCTATTTGGTCCAGAAAGTGAAATTTCAAATAATTTATCTGAGTTGCTCTTACAAGCTGCTTTTGGGGTGCACGAGGAAGAGCTTCTCTCAATCTTGAGCGGATATCAGCAGGATCAGTTCCAGATTCAACCTAAAAACAGCAAAAAGGAAAAAAAAAAAACAGTTCAGTCTGAAACTCTGCATACTAGAGGATGTTCACTGAAATTAGCGTACAATATAATAAGGTGTTTTTAAAGGTCCACACCTGCCACAGGCCAAGAAGCACTCCAGTTGATGTCAAAACCACTTGATCCAAGATAATTTTAAGTGGACAAACATCGTCGGTGACTCTTTTTACAGCATCCACTTCAGCTTCAATCTCAACAGTATTACACACAGATACATCAGTAAAGAGCTTGTATTGCATTTTCATAGAAATCATACTCAGCCAGGGCATGCTTTTACCTCATCTTCAGTTGCTACGATTGGTTCCAGGTGATGGGACGCGTGAAACATACTGAAGTGGTAGATGCTCATATTTTGGAACCAGATAGCTGGCAAAAGAGATCAACCAAGCAATATAAAACCTCACCATGATAATCCAACCACAGTTTCAAGTGTTAAAGAAACCGAGAAATCAAGAAAAAGCAAGCAATTCAGAAACAGAACAGCTTCACATCACAAATGCATGATCAAGCTTTCTTTAATATTGGACAATTTGGCAAGGGCACAAATTCAGGCTTTTAAAAGAGCACAGCTTTGGGTTACAGTCTTTCAGATAAACTAAGAAGCAACAGAAATGGTCAAGTGCTTCAGCAAAGATGCAGCTTAGATTCGAAAGATTGACCAAGCAATCTATAGCAGCAAGCAATTGAACTGATAGTTCTTCTCTAGACACATGAGTAATACCAGCAGATATTTTAACTGAATACACTGAACATAGATTAGGACGACTGCAGTCGCTCATGTAATTCAATAATATTATGTTGCAGGGCTAGTAAGCAAAACCTCACCTTGATTAAAATAAGGAAGAAACACTTCCTTCACAGCCTTCCTGCAATCACAAGAATAATCAATACACCAGTATTCTGTCCTCACTTCCCAAAAAATAACAAGAAAACTACACTACCATCTCTGTCCTGCTACTACAGCTAAACTAAAATTGATTTCAGCAACAATTCAATTCACGCAATGCAAGCTCGGACAGAAGCTCAATACTTACGATATCACAGCAGCAAACTCAGGATCCAGGTAGAGCACATTCGCGCGCACCGGCGGGTTGGCGGCCTGACAAGAAGAAGAAAAAAAGATTGTGACATTTCAGCAATGCCAATCACTACAGTGGAAAGCAAATAAATAAGTATAGCTATTTGCAGAAAATAACCTTGAGCCTGGGCACGACGGCGCCGTCCCTGGTGGTGTCGAAGAGCTCCGACAGCGTGAGCGACTGCGACGTCTCGCCGCCGTCCAAGAACGCCGCCCCGCGCTCGTCGAGGTCCCTCGCCATCCTCCCGTACAGCTCCGCCCGCCGCGACGACACGGAGCCACCTAAAACAAAAACAAAAAAACATAACAGATGAAAAAAAAAATCCAAACAGCGAGGAGATCAACCAAGAACCCACCTAGTAACAAATAAAAGAACAAACTTGGTGATTCAAACAAAAATCGACTAGAAGGGCAAGAAGATGACGAATTGGGAAAACAAATAAAAAAAGGGGAGGTGATGTGAGATTGATTTGAGTGTTTATACCTGGGATTGTGGGAGGGAAGGAGCCCATGGGAGGGCGGCGGAGGAGGAGGAAGAAGAGGAAGAGGAGGAGGGACGCCGGGAGGAAGCAGGCGGCGGTGGTGGCCGGAGATCTGAGGCGGGTGGAGCAGCTCGGGGGCTTGGTGGCCGCCATCGAAGGTGCCGGTGCGCCGTACGCGTGTGACGACGATGGCACGTCTTCCTTCTTCTTCAGGGTCCAGCGTAATCGCCATCGGTCCTGTTTACTGGGACCTTCCAGAAAATAAAAATCTGTCCGTGATTTCTTAATGCCACGTTTCATGCAAAACAAATGTTTTACTTTTACTAATAACATATTCCTACGTTATAAGTCAGATACATAAGTAGAATATACAGGCTATAAGAAGACTAGGGATAAAATATTAGATCCGACGCTTACAAACAACAAATCAAAATCAAGCCTCTTCGTTTTCCTCTGCCCCTGTACGCACTGACAGGGAGAAGCGCGAGGGGGATGGGGGATGGGAAACCTGTAGAGCTCCTCGAAGGGAAGGCCGCTGGCGTTGTGGTTGTTAAGATCCGCGGAGGCGTCGTCGAGCTTCCTCCACGCCTTCTCGAAGAACCTCGGGTGCCGTCTCCACCGTGCCGGAAACGGCTCGATCCTCGACGGCTTCTTCCTGGGAACTCATCTCCCGCCGCCGCCCGCGCCCGCCGTCGCTCGGCGCGAGGCCCCCCGCCTGCTGCTGCGGATTCAGCCGCGAGCGCCTAGGGTTTCGTATCTCGCGGGAGATGTGGGGGAGGAGGAAGAGAGAGAGAGGGGAGGAGGAGATGTTTCTCGAGGATTTTTGTGAAATTCGTGTTCGTTTGTATTTTAGCGAAGATGAGAAGATGAGGGAGAGCTTGAGGATGGATTTCCAGCTTGGCAGCTGGGGATGGGAATGGAGTCCGGTTTGGTTTGGAGAGGACATTTGATTATTCCGAGGATTCCAGTTCGAAATTCTATTTTTTTTAATAACCACGGACAAACGCAGATTACCATAACACGACCCTGCTATTACAAGCACCTCCAAAAAAACTGACGGTAACTTTTTGAGAATTGACAAAGTCACCACGGGCGGCTCGTTATCGACGGTTATGTCGTCTACCATGGAAAAAATAATAGTTATCAATGCGCAGTATATTCGTATCAAATAATTTGACCGGGATGAGCTGGTTCCACCATAAAATACGCTAATCAGCTGAACTATGCTTATATTTCGTAGGTTGAAAAATTCTAATTGAGTTCCATCACTAATTGGAATTGTATCCCAGTACATATTTACGATTGGCGTTTACGTCGACACACTATCTACGATTAAATATGATATATTAATCCTAAATACCGTATTAAAAAATTGTATTTAATGTTTACATTGATAGAGGTCTATTATTTGAATTTAAATATATTAAAATTATATTATATTATTCTTTGATTTTGAAGGGAGACCATGTATCAATCTGAACTACCCATCCTTGTGCAATTAACTATAACAAAAATCAAGAGTATTGGTGAGAAAAAGGTGTAGTACCTACCAGATCTACAAGTTCTATGCTTGAGTTTGTATAAACTCGAAATGAAATTCATATTATTTTTATATGTTGTTTATATATTAAAGTATGTTGTGTCTGAATATAAGAAATTAGAACGATGATATAGTCGACGCACTATAAATGGTTGGAAATAAGTTGTGCATAACTTTAAGTAAGAACAGCTTAAATTTGAATGTGTTGCATAGGATAAAATTGGTGAGGTTTGGTGGCCAAGGTCAAAGAAGTCATCCATTACATGATTCTTTTATATATCGTATTCCATGTTAACGAGCAGACACATCAATTGTGTGGAGCATAAGTCCTCCATTGTAGTTTTTTGGGGGAAAAAAACTAATGGACCGAGTAACAAATAGGTAAAAGGACTAGAAAATTTCACGTAACAAGCGAAAGGTGATTCCTTTAAAAGATCTTAGTTTCCACGTGTTGCCTATATCCCAAACCTATTTTATTATTATAGTATCGTTGCTCCACACACAAATTTACAACTATTCATTATACTATTATATAGATATCTTCTATTCCATATACAAATATATAGCTTTTTATTACTATAGAAATCGTATGGCTCCATACACAAAATATAAAGGACAAGTGATAGTATCGTTATCAATATTTCTTGTATAACAACACAAACAGATCATTCAATCTTACTTCTCTCACTCGGTTACTAACTTGCAAAGTTGAAATTATTAAAACTGCTGCTGAATGTTATAAATCAATGATCATGCAGAGTCGTGTACTCGTGTAAAAAGACCCCCTGAACTTTGTCTCAAGCTAAATTTGAAGTTGTAGCCCACATGTTCATCTATCTCCCCTTGAAAAAAAATCATCAATATTATCCTTTATAGATAACAAGAATATAAGTTTCACATATAAACAACAATATAAACTTCAACAATATAAACTTCACAGGTCTAGAAGTACTTATCAATTTCTCCTCATCAATTCGTCAATCATATTTCTACTAACCTAAGCGAGACTCGTCCTCTTTCCATTCCCTAATTCTACAGCGATACGCACTGCATTTACACGTGTAGCTTATGTAGGTAAGT
>CM020185.1:3888093-3907204 GCA_009805545.1 Oryza longistaminata | reverse complement strand
AAAAAAAAATCCAAACAGCGAGGAGATCAACCAAGAACCCACCTAGTAACAAATAAAAGAACAAACTTGGTGATTCAAACAAAAATCGACTAGAAGGGCAAGAAGATGACGAATTGGGAAAACAAATAAAAAAAGGGGAGGTGATGTGAGATTGATTTGAGTGTTTATACCTGGGATTGTGGGAGGGAAGGAGCCCATGGGAGGGCGGCGGAGGAGGAGGAAGAAGAGGAAGAGGAGGAGGGACGCCGGGAGGAAGCAGGCGGCGGTGGTGGCCGGAGATCTGAGGCGGGTGGAGCAGCTCGGGGGCTTGGTGGCCGCCATCGAAGGTGCCGGTGCGCCGTACGCGTGTGACGACGATGGCACGTCTTCCTTCTTCTTCAGGGTCCAGCGTAATCGCCATCGGTCCTGTTTACTGGGACCTTCCAGAAAATAAAAATCTGTCCGTGATTTCTTAATGCCACGTTTCATGCAAAACAAATGTTTTACTTTTACTAATAACATATTCCTACGTTATAAGTCAGATACATAAGTAGAATATACAGGCTATAAGAAGACTAGGGATAAAATATTAGATCCGACGCTTACCTATATAAGCTACACGTGTAAATGCGATGCGTATGCTGTAGAAGTAGGGGATGGAAAGAGGAGTCCGCTTAGGTTAGTAGAAATACAATTGACGAATTGGTGAGTGAGAAATTGATAAGTACTTCGAGATCTGTGAAATTTATATTGTTGTTTATATGTGAAACTTATATTCTTGTTATCTATAAAGGATAATATTGATGATTTTTTTTTCAAGGGAGAGATAGATGAACATGTGGGCTACAACTTCAAATTTTTAAGCTTGAGACAAAGTTAGGGTGTCTTTTTACACGAGTACACTACACTGTATGATCATTGATATATAACATTAGCAGCACTTCAATAATTACAACTTTGTAAGTTCGTAAATGGGTGAGAAAAGTAAGATTGAATAATCTGTTTGTGTTGTTAGATACAATGATATTAATAATGGTACTATCACTTGTCATTTATATTTGTGTATGGAGTAGACGATTTCTACCCATATATTTGTGTATGGAATAGAATATATATATATATAGTAATGAATAGTTGTAAATTTGTATGTAGAGTAGACGATACTATAATAATAAAAGAGGTGTTAGATATAGGCACATGTGGAAACTAAAGATCTTTTAAAGGAATCACCTTTCGCTTGTACGTGAAAATTGTACTATTATATTTGTAGTCCTTTTACCTATTTGTCAACTCAGTCCATTAGTTTTTTTTCCCAAAAAACTACATGGAGGACTTATTGCTCCGATTGTGTTTGCTCGGTTAACATGGCATACGATATATAAAAGAAATCGTGTATGATGACTCCTTTGGCTTGGCAACAAACTCACCAATTTATCTTTATGAACACATTCAAATTTAAGCTGTCGTACTTAAAGTATGCACGCACCTATCCAACCATTTTAATTAGTGCGTCGAAATATATCATCATACTAATTTCTTATATTCAGACCACAAAGTACTTTAATATACAAACAACATATAAAAAAAATATGAGTTCATTTCGAGTTCATAAAAACTCAAGTATAGAACATGTAGATCTGGTGGTACTACACCTTTTTCTACCCTTCTCTTGATTTTTATTATAGTTAATGGCACGAGAGATAGGTAGTTCAGATTGATACATGGTCTCCCTTAAATACAAAGAAATAATATAAACATAATTTTAATAATATTTAAATTCAAATAATAGACCTAGTAAACATTACACAATTTTTTAATAGGTATTTCAGATTAATATACATATCTTAATACGTAGATATGTGCCGACGTAAACACATGGTAAATACGTACTGGATGCAAATTCGAATTAGTGAGGAACTCAATTAGAATTTCAACCTACTAAATGAGCATAGCTCAACTGATTAAGGAATCAACTCACCCGGGTTCAAATCCTAGATTTGATACGGATGCTCGCATTGATAACTATTTATTTTTTCCAGTAGCAGACGACGTAATCGTCGACAACGAGATGTCCATGGTGATTTCGTCAATCTTAAAAAAATACCGGCCTAATTTTTCAGAGATGCTGGTAGTGATAAGGTCACGCTGTGGGTATTATGTAATGTGGTTATTGAAAAAAAAGTAGAATTTCGAACTGGAATCCTCGGAATAATCAAATGTCCTCCCAAACCAAACCGGACTCCATCTCCATCCCCAACTGCCCAAGCTGGAATCCATCTCAAGCTCTCCCTCATCTTCTCATCTTCGCTTAAAAACACAAACAAAACGAATTTCACAAAAATCCACGAGAAACATCTCCTCCTCCCCCTTCTCTCTCTCTTCCTCCTCCCCCACATCTCCCGCGGGATACGAAACCCTAGCGCTCGCGGCCTGAATCCGCAGCAGCAGGCGGGGGGCCTCGCCGGAGCACCGGCGGGCGGCGGGCGGCGGCGGGAGATGAGTTCCAGGAAGAAGCCGTCGAGGATCGAGCCGTTCCGGCACAAGGTGGAGACGGACCCGAGGTTCTTCGAGAAGGCGTGGAGGAAGCTCGACGACGCCATCCGCGAGATCTACAACCACAACGCCAGCGGCCTCTCCTTCGAGGAGCTCTACAGGTTTCCCATCCCCCATCCCCATCGCGCTTCTCCCTGTCAGTGCTGTACAGGGGCAGAGAGAAAACGAAGAGGCTTGATTTGATTTGATTTGATTTAGTTTTGCGGTTACAACAATGCGGAGATGGCGATATGTGATGCGAGTATTTGGACATAGTTCATATTAAAAGAAGAATTAGAATTGTTGTTTGTTAGGGTTGTGATGGGAGTTTAGGACAGCTCCTAGATTCATTGGTTTGTTATGTGGGATTGGAACCTTATTACTGTAATAATTGATGCTCGCTTGTCGGGTATCGCTGTAGACGTATCGCGCCATTATGATTGGTAGGGAGAGCTTTGTCAGCCAGATGGAAATCGTATGCAGTTAACTGCTTAATTTGTAGAGCATTAAATACTTTTAAGTTGGTTTAAAAGTTTGGGAGATTGCGTATGTCGGTTCATTGATGGGTCTCTTGGCTCGTTATACTTTGCTCCATAAATTTAAGTGCAACGATTCTTAAGTCATGTTGTAGTGCTGTTGCATTTTCTGGCTCCTTTTTTGATGGCCATGCTATCAAGCAATTTGGATGTTGCAAACCACATGTAAGGGGTGTTTGAGAAAGTGGAGAAGGAAAATACCATCGATTCTACAAGATTTAATTTGTGAAGAACTATGAAACAGCTAACATATAATTAATTGATACTCGCTGCCTATTACCTCTAGGGAAATTCATCTCAGATCAATTCTCATCACTTGATAGTTTGCGTGCTCTATGTTATGCATTTGTTTGCGTATCCAAAAAAACAAATCCTTATCCCCTTGTTCAATGGAACTCTGTAGTTGTTGTTATGTCCCTTTCATCGTTGTATACTCTTAAAAAAAGTGAAATAAGTAGAATTTTAAGAGAGAAGCAAAGGTCAACTGCCCTGTTTGCTTGCCCTTAAGCGATGTGTTATTGTGATATCTGAATTGTTTTTTTGGGTTCTGGAAATACCTTCGTTAGTATTATTAGACTTTCATGCTATCATGTCTGAGCTACTAGCCTTTCATGACACAGTATTATTATTACTTGTTTGGAATCAATAGCCTTCTTACGTATTAGAACATAATATTGTCCTTATATTCTGGCAGGACTGCATATAATCTGGTACTTCACAAACATGGGCCAAAGCTCTATGACAAACTGACTGAAAATATGGAAGATCACCTGCAAGAAATGCGTGTATCGATTGAGGCTGCTCAAGGTGGTTTGTTCTTGGTAGAACTACAGAGGAAATGGGATGACCATAACAAGGCTTTGCAAATGATCAGAGATATCCTGATGTATATGGACAGGGTTTTTATTCCCACCAATAAAAAGACACCTGTATTTGATCTTGGATTGGATCTTTGGAGAGATACTATTGTTCGGTCACCCAAGATCCATGGAAGGTTGCTTGACACTCTTCTTGATCTCATACATAGAGAGAGAACGGGTGAGGTGATAAACAGATCCTTGATGAGGAGTACAACTAAAATGTTGATGGATCTAGGTTCTTCTGTTTATCAGGATGATTTTGAAAGGCCATTCCTTGAGGTGTCTGCTAGTTTTTATAGTGGCGAGTCACAAAAATTCATAGAGTGTTGTTCCTGTGGTGAATATCTTAAGAAGGCTCAGCAGCGGCTTGATGAAGAAGCGGAGCGTGTTTCACAGTACATGGATGCCAAAACAGACGAGAAAATAACTGCTGTTGTGGTGAAGGAAATGCTTGCGAATCACATGCAGAGGTTGATTCTTATGGAGAACTCAGGTCTTGTTAATATGCTTGTGGAGGACAAGTATGAAGACCTGACCATGATGTACAGCTTGTTTCAACGTGTTCCTGATGGTCACTCGACAATTAAATCTGTGATGAATTCACATGTTAAAGAAACCGGGAAGGATATGGTAATGGATCCTGAGAGGCTGAAGGACCCTGTTGATTTTGTCCAGAGACTTCTAAATGAGAAGGATAAGTATGACAGTATTGTTACCACTTCCTTTAGCAATGACAAGAGTTTCCAAAATGCTCTGAATTCCTCCTTTGAGCACTTCATTAACTTAAACAATAGATGCCCTGAGTTCATCTCGCTGTATGTTGATGACAAACTGCGTAAAGGAATGAAAGAGGCCAATGAGGAGGATGTTGAGACTGTCCTGGACAAAGTGATGATGCTGTTTAGGTACTTGCAAGAAAAAGATCTGTTTGAGAAATACTACAAGCAACACTTGGCGAAGCGCCTTCTTTCTGGGAAGGCTGCTTCTGACGATTCTGAGAGAAGTATGCTTGTGAAGCTCAAGACAGAATGTGGATATCAGTTCACTTCAAAATTGGAAGGCATGTTCAATGATTTGAAGACCTCTCATGATACCACACAGCGATTTTACGCCGGTACTCCTGATTTGGGGGATGCCCCTACTATATCTGTCCAGATACTCACCACTGGGTCTTGGCCAACACAACCATGTAACACCTGCAACCTTCCTCCTGAGATTCTTGGCGTGTCCGAGATGTTTCGGGGTTTCTACCTTGGTACCCACAATGGCAGGAGACTGACATGGCAAACAAACATGGGTACTGCAGACATCAAAGCAGTGTTTGGAAATGGCAGCAAGCACGAGCTAAACGTGTCGACTTACCAGATGTGTGTTCTCATGTTGTTCAACTCGGCGGACTGTTTGTCTTACCGTGATATCGAGCAGACTACAGCGATACCATCCGCGGACCTGAAGCGCTGCCTTCAGTCTCTCGCGCTCGTGAAGGGCAAGAATGTTCTGCGCAAGGAACCTATGAGCAGGGACATCTCCGACGATGACAACTTCTACGTCAACGATAAGTTCACCAGCAAGCTGTTCAAGGTGAAGATTGGCACGGTGGCGACACAGAAGGAGTCTGAGCCAGAGAAGATGGAGACCCGGCAGAGAGTCGAGGAGGACAGGAAGCCTCAGATCGAGGCGGCCATCGTGAGGATCATGAAGTCGAGGAGAGTGCTGGATCACAACAGCATAGTGACAGAGGTGACGAAGCAGCTGCAGCCTCGTTTCATGCCGAACCCTGTGGTGATCAAGAAGAGAGTCGAGTCTCTGATTGAGCGCGAGTTCTTGGAGAGGGACAAGACAGACAGGAAACTGTACCGGTATCTTGCATAATTACTCGTTTTTTTTTTCTTCTGGATTCTTTAACCTGACCATAAGTAAACCGTGGTCTATGTATACCTGTTATATCACGATAATGCTTTTGGTTGGATTAAGTTTTGGCCGCTGGATCCAGGTAACATGTGGTCTTCTTGTGGATGTTAATGTTTGCTTGCAGTTTGCGATGAATGTTACTGGCTATTCCTGGGTGGTTTCTTCAGGATTGAGTTTGTTCTCGTGTTAGCTCTACACGCTACTCACGTTTGCAACCCAGGGCCCAATTATGCTTATATGAACCCTGTGAAGTTAAAAAAGAATATATATTTTTTTCAACTTTCTATTAGAGTTTTTCTGTGATTCTGTTCCATTGAAAATGTATGCGTGTGTATATTTATTACTAGCATTAGTGAAAAATAACTAATACCAAGTGTAGTATCTCTAAACTGGTACTCTCTCTGTCTCGGTTTCAAAATACAAGTATTTCCAACAGTGGTTTCAATACACGAAACTAAGCTATTGAAAATTTTAAGAAACTAAGCAATCGAAAAATTTAAAATTTGATCGCCGTGGTGATTAAAAGGAAATCCTTTTCTTTACCTTTAGAATATAGTAGTAAACAACCTAGAGAAATAACATATATTTTAGAACATAGAAAATATATATTGTACAAAATATAAAATTATATAAAAAAACAGTGGCCAAAAACGCTTGCAGAGAAATAGTAGCAGCCTATCAGCTATGATTGCTTGAGTTGTTGAGTAGATCTCTGATCCCAATCCGAGTGGATGGCCATTTGCAGCTTTGCTTCTTCTCCCGGTGCATAAACCAGCTTCTTCTTCTACCTCCTCACCTTCCCTTCGCTTGCTATTCTGTAGTTCTGTGGCCCCCCAATCTCCTCCTCCGCCGATCCGCCCCCTCCAAGTACCATTGCCGCATCCAGTCGCCGGAGCAATTTCCGATGCGCCGCCGTCGCCGCTGCTCAATCGCCGGAGTGGAGCAGCTCCGGCTACAGACTCATTGCTTAGCGATGAATGACGAGTCCCTTTGACAGAAGGTAGCTAGGGGCCTCTTGAGTTAGCATTTCAAGCGATTTTGTTTGATGAAATTTGGGATCTTTAGATGGGAGCGTTTGAAATTTCTGTAAATTCTTTTTCCCTAATTGGAATTGTGGGCTTCCAATAGCTGGGTGATTTTGTTATGTCATTCACTGGGTAAGTGATATGCTACTATGCTAGTAGCCTAGTTGGGCTTTGTGAGGTTTTTGAGTTGGAAGCTGTTCGAAATTAGAACTAAACATGCTTCAGGTTTCCAGTTGATACTCCTACTTGATAGTTGAAATCGAGTTGGAAATTCGAGAGTTTTCAAGTTAAGATAAAATCGAGTGAAGTGCTTTTTAGGGAGCGAGTTGAAATTTCATAGAAAATTCGAGTAAAAAAATATTTCTTTCATTAAAAGATCCTTATCTTGGCTGTGACTGAAAAAGAAGAAGGGGGAGAAGTCTGAGAAGATGAGGTACCGGAAGCTGCCATACAATTAGCAGAGGATAACACCAAAAACACTACCCCACTATTAGCATTGTTCAATTATCCATCAACTCAACCTGCTTGATCAAGCTTGAATCATGGAGCTGGTGACAGGGGCGATGGGGAGCTTGCTCCCGAAGCTGGGTGAGCTGCTCAAGGACCAGTACGACCTGCAGACAGGCATGAAGGAGAAGGTCAAGTCTCTCTCACGGGAGCTCGAGAGCGTGCACGCCGTCCTCCGGAAAGTCGGCGAGGTGCCACCGGAGCAGCTTGATGAGCTGGTGAAGCTCTGGGCACGCGATGTCCGGGAGCTGTCCTATGACATGGAGGACATCGTCGACACCTTCTTGGTGCGTATCGACAGCTCCGAGACCGATGACCGGTCTGTGCTCAGGCACCTCCGGAAGAAGATGAGCAGACTGTTCAAGAGGACCAAGGATCGTCGCAAGATCGCTGGCGCGATCAAAGAAATTGACAAGAAACTCCAGGAGGTGGAAGCCCGGCGTGCTAGATACACAGTTGATAGCATCATCACCAAGCCTGCAGGACCAGCGAGCATTGATCCTCGCCTACAGGCTCTGTACAAAAGATCAACAGAGCTTGTTGGTATTGATGGGCCAGTGGACAAGGTTATAAAGATGCTGTCCCTTGGGGATGATAGGAACATGAAGATCGTCTCCGTTGTGGGATTCGGAGGATTGGGCAAGACCACTCTCGCCAAAGCAGTCTATGACAAGCTTAAACCGGACTTCGATTGTGGGGTTTTTGTTCCAGTCGGTCGAGTACCTGACATACAGAAAGTCTTAAGGGACATTCTCATTGATTTTGGCTTCAAAGTTTCTGATGTGATGATATTGGACGAAAGGCAACTTATCGACAAGCTCCAGAATTTTGTTCAGAAAATGAGGTAAGAATATGATGATCACCCAATGCTGGTCTCAATTTACTTTTGGTATATGAGTGATCTTAAGTTTCAATAGTTATAATGCTTTCTTTAGCTTCAGTAGTTATGATATTTTTTTATAGTTGCCACTTTTCTTGTTTTAATATGTTATTTCTACTAGTTTCAATTATTAAATTGATGGCTCTTGCACTGTCATGCGGCTGCACAGATGTTTCATTGTTATTGATGACATATGGGATAAGAAATCATGGGAGTTAATCAGATGCGCTCTGCAAGACTGTAAGTGTGGAAGTAGAGTAGTCGCAACCACTCGCATTTCTGAAGTTGCCACACATGTTGGTGATGTTTACAAAATGCAGCCACTTTCTCGTGATGACTGTGAAAAATTATTGTATGCCAGGATAGTTGACAGTGAAGGCAAATGTCTTGATAGCCCATCAGTTGAGGCATGTGACAAAATTTTGAAAAAATGTCGTGGTGTGCCATTAGCTATCATTACAATTGCTAGTTTGTTGGCCAGTAAACCAATGGAGGACTGGCCTGTGGTGTACAACTCTATTGGTTTTGGGCATGAAGGCAATGATGATGTAGCAAATACTAGAAGGATATTGTCTTTTAGCTACTATGATCTGCCTTCACATCTGAAACCTTGCATATTGTATATAAGCATATTTCCAGAAGATTATGAGATCAACAAAAACCTTTTGATATGGAAGTGGATAGCTGAAGGTTTTGTCCATGTGGAACATGTAGGGATTGGATTATTTGAGGTCGGGGAGGGGTACTTCAATGAATTGATAAACAGAAACATGATCCAGCTGGTGAAGGCAGAAAACGAAGGGTACATAAGTAGTTGCCGTGTTCATGATATGGTGCTCGATATGGTCCGTTCATTGTCGAGTGAAGAAAACTTTGTTACTTTATGGGACAGCAGTGAAAAACAAAACCTTCCGAGGAGGAATGCTCGCAGGTTAGCGCTGCAGAGTAGGAGTATTAAAGAGCAGAATGGTAATCAGCTAGCTAGTACAAGCATGGAGCAAGTGAGGTCCTTTATTGCCAATGATTGCGACAATATTAGCATGTTATTCCCAAGGTTTCGAGTTTTACGTGTATTAATTCTAGAAGATTGTGATGATGTGGAAGATGTGGAAGGTTTTGGTGGAAATAGTCTGGATCATCTTGGCAGTTTACTTCACTTGAGGTACCTTGGGTTACCAGATACTGACATTAGCAAGCTCCCAAAGGAAGTAGGAGGTCTCAAGTTTCTCCAGACTTTGGATTTATGGAATACTGGCATAAAGGAGCTGCCACAGGCAGTGGGCCTGTTGACACAACTGTTGTGCTTACACACTGATCGGAGTACGACAGTGCCAGCCGGTTTGATCGGCAAGCTGACGTCTTTGCAAGAGCTGTGGACATGGCCTGGTTCCGCATACTACCGCGACATGGACCCAGTGGCTGGTGCCGCTTCAACACGCCGTTTTGCGAAGGAGCTGGGTAACCTGAGGGAACTGAGGGTGCTCCGTGCTAGTATTTATGCAGTTGATGAGAGCACGGAGAGAGATTTGATGGAGTCCCTGCTTGGCAATCTTCAGAAAATTCAGAGTGTGGATATTTTTGGATCACCACTAGAGAGGGGAGTCACATGGGATGCAGGATTTGCCTCTCCTTGGCGCCTCCGGCACCTGAATTTGGAATGCTTCGAGTTCTCTAGACTGCCAGCGTCGGTTAACTCCTCGCTTCTTCCGAACCTCTCCCATCTAGACATGAAAGTGCAGGTTATGCAAGAGCAGGACATGGAAACTCTTGGGAGGCTGCCCGAGCTGCGTTGCCTTGTACTGGATTCGCGTTACACCAAAGTGGTAAGAATTAAGAATACTGGCAGTGATTGCTACTTCAAGAAGTTGAGATTCTTCACGATGGGCAGTTCATCCATCTTGTTTGATGTGCAAGGCAGTGAATGCGCTATCATGCCAAGCCTTGAATCCCTTGCATTTGGTGTCCATGTGCGGTTCCTCAAAGATGCGGACCTGCTTAGTTTTGAAAAACTTGGCTTGGTGAACCTCCCTAGCTCGCTTCAGCGAGTCACCGTTGAAATCAACTCTTGGGATGCCCATGATACAGAGGTGGAAGAAGCGGAGGCCATGTTGGCGCAGATGGCCATTGTGCATCCTAATCGTCCCATCTTCCAAACTACACGGCCATTTGGAAAATATATCATGCTCTTAACTGACCAAGAGGTATTCTCTGATCATACAACAAAAAGATGCTCTGCTTTTCATTTGACGTTGTTATTTACTGAGATAATTAGCATGATGTACCAACTGATGCATGTTGTAAAATATAGATGTGATAAAGATGTACAAAATCCACACAAGATAGTGTCTGGCTATGTCCATGCATACTTCTAGCTTAGTTAATTGTTTCCTCTGCTCCATGGCTTGTCTTACCTGTGCATTTAATCTTAACTTTCCCTTCTCAGCCAAGCAGCACCAATCCTAAAGTTGATAGATGTGATGTCAATCTGCGAAAGAACGACGGAGACCATTTGGACTTCCGATGGCTGTTGATGAATCCACGCGTCGAGAAATTCTGTGTCTCCATAAACTGTGAGAATGCTAGTCTTGAGGAGGTTGAGGAAGCAGAGGCGGCTGCAAGATATGCAGTCGATGTCCATCCCAATTGTCCCACTCTTGAACTGGTGAGATATGGTGAAGATAAGATGGTGCTACCCAACCCCCAGCAACAGGTGAACACCCCCCATGTGCTTGTACAATTTTGTTGCATATGTAATTACTTTACTGCTACCTTAGCTTGTCTCTCTTGCTCCTATTTCCAACCTACATGCATGATTTAAGGGTAATTTTACCATCTCTAAGAAGGTACCTAGAGGTACCATATTTTCTAGTGTAAAATTTGGTACCTCTAGGTATTAAGTATCTCAAGGTACCAAAAATTTTAGAATAAAATTTAGGTACCTCAAGGTACTTTCTCAACTACTGTAAAATTCCTCATGATTTAAGCTTAAAGAACTCTCTCTCATCTTACCAAGACGTTACTTTACTCTTTTCTTTTACCTTATTTTACATGCCTGGATAGTGTGTTTTTGTGCACCATATCATCCAACTGACCAACTCTGTTTCTAGGATGTGGATTTGATAACCTGGACCATTAGCTACACTCTTCTGAAATTTAGACTTGTTTGATTTAAAAAAATTCTGAAAAAATACTAGTACTTCCTCCGTTTCACAATGTAAGTCATTCTGGGAGTAGCATTTAAAAAACAGTATTTACAAGGAATCATTTTGAACAGCTTGTGCCTAGTTTTCGCATGCTTTTCATCATTTACTTCAGTATCCTTACATTTTGTACTTCATTATTTTTTATAGGTTGGTTATCTATCTTGATGACTTTCACAATCTTGTTGGTGGTTGTAAGAATGAATCATCACATACTTGGCAACTTCGGAGTATATGCCTGTGAAACTCTAGACAGAATGTACTGGATATCGTTCACTCCAAAAATACAAGTTTACAACACAAGGATTCTATACCACTAGTTTCTGATGGAAATGGCAGCAAGCATGAATGAGCTGAACATGTCAACCTTCCAGACGTGTGTGTGCTCATGCTGTTTACTTTGCAGATCGTTTAACACATCGTGATATTGAACAGACAACAAAAATATCACCTGTATATTGAAATGAAGTGAGGAAATCTCTGATGATGTCAATGATAATTTGCTAGAAAGTTGATCAAGGTCAGTATGTAAGGACCACATTTTTTTTCTGGTTGTGGATAGTTGAATATCATAGAATTATTTCTGAGGTAACGCATAAAATGTCTCCTGCATCTTATTAGAACGTATTGGATTAGAAAGGGGATTGTGTGCAGTGGAAGGAATTTGGAGTTGCGTAGTGGCAAATATACAATTGTTCGTAATATAGATCGCCCCACTGGAGCTGGAACATCTTAGGCTCCTAGCTGCATGGCTTGTATGATAAATTGGCGGTTTCTTTGCAGTTTGCAGCTGAAAATTTATTTCTTCAACTTGTTAGCTGTGCCAAGTGTGATGTGAAGTGAAACTCCTATTGCTTTTGATCTCTTTAACATTTTCTACTTCCCCTGTCTCAAAATAAGTAACCACATTAGATTTAAAACTCGTCCCAAAATACATGTTCATTTTAAGTACAGTCTTATTAATTACTTCTTATTTATTTTTTTTCTCACCCTCTCACTCATATACATCCCTCATTTAATAAGGGGCCTATACGTGATAAAGTTAGTCACTTATTTTGGACTGTCTCAAAATAAGTAACCTCATTATATATTTATATTTACAACTTGTCCCAAAATATGTGTTCATTTTAAGAACTACTTGTCTTATTAATTACTCCCTCCATCCCTAAATATTTGACGCCATTGACTTTTTTAAAAATGTTTGACCGTTCGTCTTATTCAAAAAATTTAAGTAATTATTAATTCTTTTCCTATCATTTGATTTATTGTTAAATATACTTTTATGTATACATATAGTTTTACACATTTCACAAAAGTTTTTGAATAAGATGAACGGTTAAACATGTTTAAAAAAGTCAACGGTGTCAAACATTTAGGGAAGGAGAGAGTACTTCTTATTTAACTTTTTTTTCTCATATATCTTACCTCCAACTACCCTCTCACTCATATACATCCCTCATTTAATAAGGGGTATCATTTACTTCCCAGCTTTCCTTGTAATTTAGCATATACATAATAAAGTTAGTCACTTTAGAACGGAGGGAGTGCTTTCTTTTAGTATGCTTTTGGCCAAGTGGAGCAGAAATTCCGGGTAATTATTGGGGCTTGGCAAGCTTTTTGCAAAAGTAGGATTCTCTGTAGTTGGATAATAAGGAAAATTATTTGTTTAAAGAAAGAGGAGGGACCAAAAGGACATATATATTAGAGGTGGCCGATTAGGAAAAAATATCTCTCTCTGATAATGGTAACTTTAATGAAATGGAGAGTGGAGAGTGCAGACCACTAGTGATTGTCTATTCTTAAGATGTTCTTATCTCTAGCGATGGACCAAAAGCACAAATTATAGCAGGCAATCAGGCATAAGTCAGTAGGCTAGCTAGCTGCTTTTGCCGGCCTGAGCATAATTCAGTGCTCAATTACGTTGATCCTAGACATACAATTACATTATCGCCGTCTTCATCCCTCCATAAGACAATGGCCTAAAAGAGGAAAACATAATTTAATTTAATATGAAAAAGTTTAAAGGGTAATTGAGTGGTAGATTCACTGCCACCACCACTAATATATAGAGATGTCACTGGCTGTTCCTGTGGAAGGTGCATTTATGTCCCTAGTGGGTTTTGGTTTATTGATGACAAACGATTAAGAGACTAATGCACTTATTGAGTGTATAAGCAAGTGATTAGTCTGATGAAGAAGCTAGGAAATGGACTTATCGATGGATGAGAATTAAAGAGAAGATATTGAAGATGCGGGTATGAAATGACTACCTATGGCAAGACGGTGAAGCGCAAGCGACGCTCAGCTGCGATGAACCATGCGGTGGTGAAGGGCAAGCAAGGGGCTTGGCGCCGACGAACCGAAACCGGTGGTGAAGGGTGAGTGAAGATTGTGTCGTGATGAACCGTGCGAGGCCACTTGAAGCCATGGATTATCCGCATTAATCATTTGAGAAATGGAGGATGAAATGTCAAAGATCAAGAAGATGAGATCTTCCCGATGATCAAATGACCTTGACGTTGGTAACCCTCCAAGTGAAGAAACTGTATGGTGTGAAGGTACTCCTATTGGTATAACTTTGTTTTCTAAATTTGAGTTTAGGATGCCGTACTATTACGAGGGATACCACATGCATATAATTGGTTGAATACTAGTGCTCAAAATGCTTCATCTTTGTGTGAGTTGAAAAACCTAAGCCCAAATTTCAATCCCGAGTTGTTTCACTTGTCACAACACTTACACTGGGTTTCTTTGCAAGTTTTTCATAATCTCTTGAAGGTTTTGGACCATGTTTTATGTTGGGTTTGATAGCCCATGAAACTAGCTTTCCATAGAGTCCAAGATCTTCGAAATCGGAGTTCGGAGTAAAAAGTTATTGCATTTTTACTTGAGCAACATCAGACTATCCGATTTGAAATCAGACTATCCGATGTATCGGACTATCCGATTTTTCACAGAACTTCACTCTCTGTCTTTGTTTGAAAAATCCTTTTGAGTGAGTTTTTCTAAGTGTCGGAGTATCTGATGTTGGATCAGATAGTCCGATGATACAGAGACTCCGAAATTTCATGGAACTTGAGTCTCTGTTTGAGGACGAAGTTTTTGCTTCTTAAAATATCAGATACCGATTTAACATCAGATAGTCCGATGTCTCGGAATGTCCGAAATTTCATGGAACTTCGTTCTTTGTTTCTCGTTGCTTTGGAGGTTTAAAATATCGGACTATCGAACTTGTATCGGACTGTCCGACGTGGGCTGAAAGATTCCCCTCCAAGGTCATATTTTGGGGGATCTATAAAACCCCCACCAACCCTTTTCTAGGGTTGCCTAACTGATTTCATTCCAATCTTGCTTTGGTTGAGCTTTGTGCTAAGTGCTTTGGATCTTTGAGCTCTCTCCCTCTCTATCTCAAATCCCCCTTGTTCTTTGTGACTTGATCTTTGTGTGTGGATTTGGAGTTTGGAGCCCTAGTGTTGTTTCTCTAGATCTTGAGCACTAGGATTTGTCAAGAGTTGTGTGGTTTTTATTACTCTTGGAGGTTGAGGACTCCTAGACGGCTAGGTGTCGTTCTTGGGCAACCGATCTACGTGTGGTTGGCCAAGAGAAGTTTGTTAAGGCCGGATCTCGCCTCCGCAAGGAAGAGATACCCTTAGTGGAAGGAGGAGTGCATTTGTGCAACCTCACGAGGATAGGGTTGAAAAAGACCCGGCTCTTTGCGAGCCCCTCAACGGAGACTAGAATCCCCTCAAGGATTTGAACTCGGGAAATACATCGGCGCGTAAACATCGGTGATATCCTCACTCTCTTTACTTTCTTGTTCCATTGCTTTGTGCTATGCTAATATTGTTGTTGATCGAGCTCACCTCTTTGCTTGTGGATTGAATCTAGAGCTCTTAGGTTTCTCTGTTTTTGTATTTTTGTTGTGCAGGTCAGATAGTCTGATCTCAGTTCAGACTATCCGATCACATAGGACTATCCGACCTAATATCAGACAATCCGACCCTGTTTTGTTTAGCTTCCGCATTTATTTTTAAAAACCGCCTATTCACCCCCTCTAGCGACATCAAGGTCCTTTCACCTGTGTGTGTAGCCAGGTTGTTATGTGTTGTTTCTTTGCAAAAGGTATGTTTAATTAGATGCCAAAATCAATGGACAAAAACAATTTAAAATTTGTCAATGCTGAAATTCAGTAGTCGTGACGCTGAAATTTTTAGTTCTTTGCTTCTATGCATGGGTTTTTACTGATTTTCACCAGTTGTACGTTGCGTAGTTGTAAGTTTTTGGACCCGTTTTTTCTCTATTGGTCAACTCTCTTTTACTTAATGAAAGCATAAGCTCCCTATCTTTTTGAGGTTCAAAAGAATAGATGAAGTTTTAAAAAATAAATTAATTCTGAGTTGCCTCTCTATGTTTCCATAGTTTTTGTCGTAGTTGTGACAATGAAAAAGGAGGTAGTTGCAGTGAGCAGAAAGCCTCTCTTTCCTAGACTCCGTCTCCTCAATTCTCACTCGCAAGCACGTGTCTACAACAGACCGTTCTCTATATTGTTATAACCAGCTACCTCAATCTTATATCTATTGCTATTGTACACCCAAAAGTGCATGTATTTTTTCTTCTTATGGAATTTTCTATTCAAATTACTCATCTAATTATATCCGATTACACCATTGTGTTCGTAACAATTAATTCTTTATAACAATATCCACATGATTATATTTTTATAAAAAATACAAATTACTTTTATATATATCTAAATTACTTTTAGATTTTATTAATTACTTCTTAGTCAAAAGAATAAATTTAATAAAGCCTGAAAGTAATTTACATATATTATAGAAGTAACTTAAAATAAAAGTAAAGTAACTTGTTACCGTCTTAAAAGAAATCTATTGTGGAGGTAAAACATAAGTCTATCTAGAAATTAGATTTAATCAACATATCATAGTTACCCCACAACGGATTTACTTCTAATGTCATGACAAGTTACTTTATTTTTGTTTTAAGTTACTTCTATAATATATGCAAATTAATTTTATGTTTTATTAATTTACTTTTATATGTCTAATATGTACTTAATGAAATCTAAAAGTAATTTATATTTTTTCATCAAAATATAATCATGTGAGATCTTGTTATAAATATTTAATTGTTACGAACACAACGGTGTAATCGGATCGTAGATCGGATGAGTAAGTTAAGAGAAAATTTTATTTGAAGCATAGGTTTTCTTATACATTCATAATGTTGTGAGTTGTTTATTTTATAATTATTTTAGTCAATGACATAATTTGTGCTAACTAAATTTAATTTCTATATAGACTCATATTTTTACCTCTGTAATGGATTTACTTTTAATGTCGTGACAAAGTTACTTTCTTTTTGTTTTAAGCTACTTCTATATATATGTAAATTACTTTTAGGCTTTATTGAATTTACTTTTGTATGTCTAAGAAGTAATTTAGTGAAATCTAAAAGTAATTTAGATATATTATAAAAGTAATTTATAATTTTTCATCAAAATATAATCATGTGAAATCTTATTATAAAGATTTAATTCTTACGAGCACAACAGTTGTCGGAAGGTGAATCCTGGGGGGACTGTGAGGCCCCCCTTTGTTAGTTCGGTCGGGCAGCGGGTGAGAATTGAGGATTTGGATGGAATGTGTGAAGTAGAGGGGGTCGAGCCCCTCAAGAAGATGAGACAAAAAGAGTTTATACAGGTTCGGGCCGCTGCAAAGCGTAATACCCTACTCCTATGTATGATGATTTTTCTGAGCTTAGAAAGTTTCTGAATCTCTGGTGTATAAACTAGAGTTGGCCCTCCAGAGATTGCCTTTTCCTCCGGGATCTCCCTTCTCACTAGGCATGGACCTCCTTTTATACTTCAAGAGGTTACCACATGGGTCCGAAAAGCTACCGGGAAAAGGAAAAATATTCTCTACATTAAATGTGTGTCTTGTGCTTCGACTTGGAAGCCACATGCACGTCAACTGCTGTATAGGGCCCATCACATCAGGTCGGCTGACATAGGGGACGCCCGCGTCATTCTCTATTTAATGGATGAGGACTTTGGGTGCATGCATGCATCGGGAATACAAATCCGGGTACAGCCGGAGTAGTTAGGCCAGCACCGGATAGGATGAGGAGTAGAAAAGCTCCTCATCATGATCGATGGGATGGGGCGTGGCATGCCACATGCCGCCTGACACACAGGCTGCAAGTGGGCATGCTGCCTCGTCCTATCAATCACTCGTCGGTCACAGACCGGTCACAGGACCAGTCAGGCGCTCTGCCTGCCGCATTTAATGTGGCAGGAGCGCCCTCCGCACCTGCTTTAAATGCGGTTAGGTGGGCGATGGGGAGCGCCCACCTAAGCCACACGTGGCGGCTGCCGGAGGGGTCAGGGTAGCCCAACCCCTGGGCTTGGGGGCAGCTGCACCCATCCTCGGGACCAACCCTGTGGGGGCGTGCCACGTGGACGCTGGGGGCTACCTCCTCTCTCTAATCTTGGTACCCCCGAGCCCATATCACAGACAACGGTGTAATCGGATTGTTAATTGGATGAGTAGTTTAAGAGAAAATTTTATTTGAAGCATAGGTGGATAGGGTCTCTCATTAGCACTAAAATGAGAGGCCTCTTGATTTAGGGCCTGCTTAGATCCCCTGGCAAAATTTTACACCTTGTCACATTGAATATTTGGACATATGCAAGGAGTATTAAATATAAACGAAAAAAATAACTAATTACACAGATTGCGTGTAAATTGCGAGATGAATCTTTAAGCCTAATTGCGCCATGATTTGACAATGTGGTGCTACAGTAAACATTTGCTAATGACGAATTAATTAGGCTTAATAAATTCATCTCACGATTTACAGGCGGATTATGTAATTTGTTTTGTTATTAGACTACGTTTAATACTTCAAATGCGTGTCCGTATATCCGATGTGACACGCCAAAACTTTACACCTTTAGATCTAAACACAGCCTTAGATTTTGCCCTACTCACAAAGATTGGTGATTGTTAGTTTTCGTAGCTTTAAAATGCTTTATTTATGTCATCTATGCCTAATAACTACCCAGTGCAATGTATACTTGTAGAGTATTCTACACCCTTCAAGTATGGTTTCCAAAATTCCATAGGTAACCTTTTGCCAAAAATATGCATGTTATGCCCTAGGATAACTTTATTTATTATTTTGAAATGCTATGCTAAATGCATGCGTGTATGGACGCACAGAGTAATAACACACTTAAAACATGTTGGGCTATGAAATTAAATTAAACCTCCAAAACACGGTTGAAAGGACACACCACATTCACTTTATGAGGGGTAGCTAGAAATTACCACATTGATCAGTGAAGAACTACCACATTGGTAACATGTGTGCACAACAAAAAAAATTGAATGTGAAGTATGTAAAATCAAAGGTGTTTTTGATTATTATTCTGTGATGAACAATTGGGCATTGGAGATTATTGGTTTTGTTATTTGGAATTTATTCACGAAGTGGTTTTTGGAGATGATTGGATTTACATGTAAATCGCAGGGTTATCATTTTATGTGACCGGTCAGACCGGGCTCTGGTAGCCGGTCAGACCGGCGTGTAATCAACCCGAAACCGAAACCGACACAGTGTCGGGCGGTCAGACCGCGGGCTGCGCCGGTCTGACCGCGCA